>VXBW01003046.1:209275-311127 GCA_013400375.1 Thinocorus orbignyianus
TTATCATCTCTCTCCCCCATCCGTCTACAGCGGGCTGTCGGGGACGCCAGGCGGGATTGGGGTTGACCTGGTGGCCGGGCTGAGGGGAGGCTGGCGGGAGCATGGCGGAGCACAGCGATCCCTGCGGGCCGGCCCGCCTGGTTGCTCCTGGGGCGGAGGCTGAGGATGGAGTTGAAGTGGGGAGCAAGGCCGATGGAGGCGGGGGGGGCCCCGCGGCTTCCCCCGACGTGTACAGATACATTAAGGGAGACTTGTTCACCTCTGAGATCTACAAAGTAGAAATACAAAACCTTCCCAAATACATTGGGTTTAATGACGTGAAAAAGTTCCTTGCCAAATACGGACTCAATCCGCACAAGATCAAACTTTTTGGGAAGCAGACATTTGCGTTTGTGACGTTTAAGAGTGAGGAGGAGAGGGATAAGGCCATGAAAGTTCTCCATGGAGTTTTGTGGAAGAGCCGGCACCTGAGTGTGAGGCTCGCCAAGCCGAAGGCTGACCCCATTGCAAAAAAAAGGAAAAAAGAAGAGGAGTTGGAGCAGGGAGAAGCAAAGCGGCCAGCCCCTTCCAACGCCAGCGGAGAGGAGCCTCTGAGCAAGCAAATTGCAGACGTTGTGACCCCGCTGTGGAACGTGCCCTATGAAGAACAGCTGGCCAAAAAGAAGCAGGAATGTGAGCAAGTGCTGCAGAAGCTGACAAAGTAATGTCTGTTTGTAAAGCTACTGTAATGTTTGCAAGAGTTGAGTGTATGTTGGGTTATAGCTAAATTTGCACTAATTGCTGTCTGTGAAATAAAGAAAGTTAGAGGTAGGTCAAAAACCAAATCCCCCAATAAAGTAAATAAAAGATAACCTGTAATGTTAGGACATAAAAACTGTTCCAGCTGACAAAACTTGCCATTGTTTTAAGTCAGCTTTGAAAGAAATGAAGGGGCATTGTGTTATGGGCTGTTGTTCCATAGGCCTAAGCAGGAGGATGTTTGTGCCCTTAAAAAAAAAAAGGCACTGTCAAATGGCATAAGAGGTGATCAATCTGTAGACATGGTAAATTACTATTAGAATTTTCTCTTTAAAATCACCTCAAGTTTTTATGCCTGGTCTTTGTAGATCAAAGTCAATCCTGACTCACTTACATAGATAAAATTGGCACTTTTCATACGTGGGTACGTTGATAAATACAGTGCATACCTTTATATATACATTTAAGTCATTTTTTCAGGTTGCAGCTCTTATAAAGTTGGAGGGGGATTCCCTGTTAAAAAAAAAAACCTGGAAGAAATATTCTTTATCTGATAATCTGATACTTTCTTATGCCCTATAAGAAAAAAAAAAAAGGAAATTGTTGTGTAGTTGATAGCCTCTGTTTTTCTAAACGTGTACTTGACAATTTTTGGTTTTGATTTGGGCAGGGAAATAGGAAACAACAACAGAGCCTTATTACCTTGGTTGTTCCTGCAGAAGCAGAAGTATAATAAATTGTGTTGCCCAGTAGAGGGAGTGAAAGCATCACCGTTACAGGTAACGTAATCCTAGGTAAAGTATGCAATGGGGTTAATGAGCCCAGGGTTAAATTAGTTCTTTGGTGTTAAGAGACAGTGGACAAACCAAGTATTCAACAACTTCTTGTAATGAATGATGGATTTTAGACATCGTTGCCTTTCATGTAAATATTGTATGGAAATATTTACAGGAAGCAGAATAACAATTAGAGTGAACTGGATACTCTAATATGCTGTCCCTGCAAGCTTGTTTTGTCAGCTAATTCAAATATTCTTCAACAGAGTCAATACGTTGCTCTTTAACTAACGAGACTTACCAATACTTTTTCATTATTGCCGTTCGTTCTCAAGCATCAAAATCTATGAGTATCTTCCATATTAACTAAATGTCCCGTGTCCGTTTGCAAATACATTTAACCATGTGAGGGTTGTTTCAGGAGAAATTTGTCATGTACAAATAAGTGCTATGTAAATATCTTACATAACTTTATTTTAAATCTAGACTGAATATCGCAACAAATGTGAGTTCTTGATTGGGATTGGTGTAAATCAAGAAGACAAAACTGTGGGTTGTCGTCTTGGCAAATATAAGGGTGGTACATGTGCTGTAGTGGAGCCATTTGATACTATTCACATTCCTGCTATTGCCAAAAAAGTAGTAAAAGCTTTCCAAGACTACATAAGGTGAGCATAAGTAAAATGAGTTATCCGTAAAGGTTTTGATATCTTACTCAAAAATACTTAAAAAATTACATATTATGAAAAGCTTAGTGTTTGTTCTGAGCTTTAAGATCTACCATATACCAGCCTCGGTTTTCTGCCATTCTTTGACGTTTCCATCTCGTGCCTGGATCACTGGCTATTTTCCCCTTGCTCTTGCTCAGCCTTCTGAGGTAGAGGGACAGATGCCATCTGAACACAGCTTTATTGCAAGCGATGGCTTGTGTAAGTCCACAATTAAAAGTGTCTGTTGTTTGAGAGTTGCTTCTGCTAACTGTAAAGAATACTCAGAAAAAGGCTTTTTAAGAGAGGGATTTGAATAACAAAGTTAATTTGCTTGCTTGAATGGAGAGAATAATCATCCTACAACAAGATAAAAAACAAAAGTTGTAAATTTAAGCAACAATACTTTCTAGAAAATGGAGTGGTTTCTTTAAAAAGCAATTAAATCCTCAAAAATTGAAATCTTGTAAGAGTCATGAAGATGGGAAGTTTGAAATTGGTATGAAGCACAGAAGCCAATGAAGGCGTTATAAAATGTGTCATTCTGTGAATGTGGTGAGAACCTGCCTATATCCTGTCTGGAATTTTGGCTGGGTTAAAACGGGTAAGGGGATTGCGAGAAGTAGGGACAGATTATTCTGCACTAGGAGATCGGATCTATTCATCAGTCTCTTTTTTTCTTTTTTCGTAATTAAGATGTGGAAGTCATTCTTTTCTTGACAAATCAATGTAGCCTCTGCTTGTATTTAACATTTTTCATCACTTTGCATGATGAGCTGCTTTTGTTTCAATAAAGTATTGAATGTTATGCAAAAAAGTAGTTCTCTGTTAAGTAACTGAGCTTCTGAAAATTGCAGGTCCACTCCTTACTCAGTTTACAGCCCAGAAACCTATGAAGGACACTGGAAGCAGCTCACAGTCCGTACCAGCAGGAGTGGCCACATTATGGCAATTGCTTATTTTAATCCTCAGGTATTTAAATGGATATAGAACGTGCAGCACAGACACACAACTTTAGATAAATTTGATTGTATGAGTAGTGCATGCAAAATAGAAACAGAATAATTAGTTGGTGTAGTTTACCTTGTGTTACTGCTTTTCTGTTTGGTCTAGTCTGATCGGTGCAAATGAACAAGTAATTAATGTGCTTACAGAAGGCATACACTAAATCATATTTTTAAGTCACTAAGATGATTATTCTCCCTCTTTTCAATTAAAACCTTTAGAAATTAAGTAAAGAAGATCTGGCTGACCTGAAAATGTCTCTAGCAAAATACTTCACAGAAGGGATGGGAAAGAGCAGTGGTGTTACTTCCCTGTACTTTGTGGAGGAAGGACAGAGGTGAGGGAGTTAACTTTTGTTTTGGTGGATTTTGCTGGTGGCTGGATTTTTCATGTTTACAGCAGAACAGTAGGTAGCACTCCCACACTGTTATTTTGTCTATTTCATAAAAGTAGCAGCAGGGCTCCTGATTTGTTGAACTTACTTTTTTTGCAAGAGTCTCCTGACATTTCCTGTTCTCTTTCACCAGTGTTCACTGGGTAAAGGCAGGCAGAGTTTCAGTGAGTGAACCCACTGCCAGTGGGCTGGCTGTTGAGATGTAGAAGCATTTAGAGCAGTAGATGGAAATTTACTGCTATCAACAAGTAACGTCTGCCTCCTTTCTTCCCTATTTTATGTCTTTGTTTTTTTTAATCTCCTTATCCTCTTCCACAGAGCACAAGGCTCACACTGTCTTTAGAGACAGTGTTGGTCCTACTGGTTACATCAGTGGAATAGTTGTACCCCGTAAAACCATGGCCAAGATGATAGTTTCTAAAAGGATCTGATAACTGTTGGCCCACTAGAAGTTACTGCTCCGTCTGTATCACAGAATTGTCAGAATTGGAAGGGGCCTCTAGAGATCATCCAGACCAACTCCCCTGCTAAAGCAGGGTTGCCCAGAGCACAGCACTCAGGACTGCATCCAGGCGGGGTTTGAAAATCTCCAGAGAAGGGGACTCCCCACCCTCCCTGGGCAGCCTGTTCCAGGCCTCTGGAACCCTCATCAGAAAGGAGGTTTTTCCTCGTATTTGAATGGAACTTCCTGCGTTACAGTTGCCCCTCATCCTGGCACTGGGAACCACTGAAAAGAGTCTGGCTCCATCCTCCTGCAGCCCACCCTTCAGATACTTGTAGACATCCGTAAGGTCTCCCCTCAGCCTTCTCTAGGCTCAAGAGTCCCAGCTCTCTCAGCCTTTCCTCATCAGGGAGATGCTCCAATCCCTTAATCACGTTCGTTGCCCTTGTAGCACTACGATTTTCCAGATGACTGCATTTTTGGTAGAAACTGTAACAAACATGTTGGTCATATTTCTCTTTTTTCCTCTTCCCCATGCCTTGCTCCCTTTCCTCCCCAGGAAATCTCCCAATCTAGAAGATTTGCCTTTGGAGCACGTGGCTGGCGATAAGTACATATATGAAGAACTTCTTGGCCTAAAATTTAGAATTTCTCCTCATGCATTTTTTCAAGTAAGGATGATACAAAGTTGCTAATTTTTCTGGATTTACATTAGTGCCCTTAAGCTTGGCTTATGCTGTGTAACAAGATGCTGTATACCCAGAGATTTAGTCTGTTAAATATTTGGTGCTATTAAATACCTTTGAGTGCTGTGTTTGGCTGTTAAAACAGTGAATGAGCGTGAACTTGATGGAGCACGTTGAAGACAACTTTTATTTTCTTTTTACTAGTTCAGTATCACTTGCTTCCTGATAAAGGGCAGCCATTATGCATCCAGGACATCCATTATGTAGTTGAGAAATCTTTCTAGTAATAATTTTTATTTGTTTTTCCAAAATTTATTTCTTCCAACGCTTGAGAGCCATAGCAGGTAGCCTGGGTCACTGAAACAAGAAGGAAGTAGAGTATCACTTGGCATCCTAAATATGCTGAAGCTAAACTGTATTTTCTATTATTTGCCACAGATTTTAGGCCACTTTTTTTTTCCCCTATAGCATGCTTTGCGTGCTCTTTAAGACAAAGAACATGCTTGTTCTGGAGGCACTTGTTTAGAAGGCTTATTATACATTGCTTCCTTAACCATAAGGTGTAATCAGAGCAGTGTTCCAGTCAGGGTAGAACAAAGCCTGCTGAGCGCACTGGCGTGGCCACATTCTCCTGGGTCTGAATCTTTGCTGCTTCCTATTCAAGGAGCAGAGGAATTTTTGAAGTCTGGACTTTGATTTATTTTTTAGCACTTTCCTTGCTGTCTCCTCGAGCTTCCAAACTTACTTTTTAAGTACTGCAGAAAAAGTCATGTTTTTATTAGAACATGGATAACAAAACACTTCTCAGTGAAATCCAAGTAAACTTCAGCAAGGAACAGTCTAGGTCTAGGTCAGTTATATGGGATTTTACCTTGCACGCAAAATCAACTTGTTTTTTGGAAACAAGAAAAAGAAAACACATTTTCCTAAGACTCCCTAAAACATATTTGCTATTTGTGAAGAGGTTGACCTGTCTGACCCCTGATGTCCCAGGTGAACACCCAGGCTGCAGAGGTTTTGTACACAGCCATCGGGGAGTGGGCGCAGCTGAGCCCAGAGAGCACTGTGCTCGACATCTGCTGCGGTACAGGAACCATTGGGATTTCTTTGGCAAAGGTGAGCAAGTGACTTCTCCTGGATATAATCTACTTCTAACAGATAGTATTGTGCTTACAGTGAAAGAAAATATTTGGTGTACTTGAAACACATACTAATTTTTTCAGTTAATTAATTAAATGGATTGCAACTACCTTACCTGATCTTTATGAAAGCTCACCCTTGTATCAAGCAGCCTAAATTATCTTGGAATTAATCCTGTCAAAAGAAGTAGTTCTATAGGATAGCCAAAATTTACTAGAACCTGTCCACTCAACTGATGAATAACCAACATTTCTTAGATCATTTTTAGGGTGGAGTTTGCTAGACCATGCAAGGAGGTCTGGCCCCAATAAAAAGGACAGATGCCAGCGTAGCTGGAGTCTTGTCACACCCAGCTTGGGATAAATGGTGTCCATCCCACAATTTTAGTCTAAAAATTCCCACTTTATTTGCACCGGTCCTTGCTCAGCTTTTTTTCTGGCTGCAAGGCAATAGTTCTCTGAGCAGGTCCAAGTCAGTGTTCGTGTTTAATACTTAATTGCTGATGTTGTGAATAACAGTTAAATTTCTGTACCACAGACCAACCTTTTTCCTTTGATTCCATAGAAAGTAAAGAAAGTGATTGGAATTGAACTCTGCCACGAAGCTGTGCAGGATGCCAAAGCCAACGCCCAGATTAATGGTCAGTTAAGCTGAAATGCTAAGGTCGATGTTTGTTAAGAGGTGTCATTGTGTAGCCAGTTCCTCTGTATGTTATCTAAGCAGCTTGGAATTACCTGTTGTTGATAGTCATCTTGTCCATTTTAAACATTTAGTCTCTCTTGAAAACAAATACCATGTTACTCTGGGAGATTAACTTTCCTGTTGACTAACAGCATTTTTTTTTTTCCTCCAAAACCAAAACAATTTGGTCTCAAATTGAGATGAAACAATAAAACACGAACAGTAGCTGTTTTCTGGTGGGGCTTCGCTTTATCTCAGATGATGGAAGATGCTCAAGTTACTGTTGTTTAAAAGATTTGAGGTACCAGGGATTGTTTAAATGAAACTGATTTCAGGGCAGACGAAACACTTTGTAGTTTAAGACATACGGACCTAATATCCAATTTGAGTGTACAGCAAGATGCTTTGGCTAGATAAGTTCTCTGCTAACATCTTTTCACTTTTTTTATAGAATTGAATAATATCGAATTTCATTGTGGGAAGGCTGAAGATATTGTTCCTTCCCTCATTAACATCCTAGCTCCTCAGAACCCGATTACTATTGTGGATCCACCGCGAGCAGGACTGCGTAAGTTTGTCTTAAGTTTTAAGCCTGCTCCCCCAACTGGTGTTTGGTGGGGAACCTAAACAAGCACCAGCGGGATAAGTTAAGCAGGAGACTGGGTACAGCTGGCAGCAGGAGGGTCCTGCAGCAGTTTGGTTCACACATTTCTGCCAGGCTGTTGACATGCACGGGACTAATCAACAGTTGTCTTGGTTCTCATCACCCAGATTCCAAGGTAATTCTTGCCATTAGAAGAGCTGAACATCTGAAGAAGCTTATCTATGTATCCTGCAATCCCAGAGCAGCAATGAATAACTTTGTGGAGTGAGTATTTCTTGCATTAAGTTCACCCTTCTTGGGAAGGGGGCCTGGCATTGGATTTTTATTCTTTAAGCCATATTTCACCAGAGGTAGCTGGCAGCTGCTGCACAGCAAGCTGGGAGCTGTATTACCCACTAGACAAGTAATAATGGAAATATGCTACGGGTGGTGAATAACCTTATCGTGGAGCTGAATTTTGGGGGAAAAGGAGCCTCTTATAGAAGAGTAGCAGCAATGAGCAGTGTACTTAGGTGCTCATGCCCTTCTTCCTCCCCTTCCCTGTCAAGCCTTTGCCGGGCCCCTTCCAACAGAGTCAAAGGAGCTGCCTTCCGCCCCGTCAAAGCGCTGGCTGTGGACCTCTTCCCTCAGACCAGGCACTGCGAGTTACTGATCTTCTTCGAGAGGGTTGACTACACCAACGGGAGCTCTGCTGAAGTGACACCCAATGGTGCCCAGGTCACAGCAGCAGGGCATGACTCAGCCTGCACGGATGGCACCAATCCACATCAAGGCGATGGGAGCCAGGCCGCTTCTGTACCTCTAGATTCCATGTTGGAAGAGCAGGAATTGACTTAACTCCTGGGACATGCTCTCCAGAGCCTACTTCTGCTTGTTAACTTCTTCAGTAATGCTGTTTCTGTAACATCCTGGTAATAAATCTCTGTACAGAGTAGATGCCAGGCTTCCAAGCGATTTCATCATTCCAGTTCAATTTCATTATGTAGTATTAGACCAAATCCTGCTTTTCTCCTCCTGCCCTCGGGAAAGTTTAGGTGATGAAGTAATATATTTGAAGGGTCCACTTCTCAAACAGTAGAAGCCCAGCTTTCCATAAAGTATTGCACAAGTCTTCGGATAGCACTATTTGAAGCCAGGGCTAATTGTTAATGCAACACCATCACAGGGTGAGTGCGATACCCCTCACTCGCAGCGTTGCCCTGCAGAACCACCCCAGTACAGGGACCCAGAACCATCAGCACTACCGTGGTTCGCTCTGCAGCCTGGCTCAGCAGTGCCATCTTTTGACACAAGCAGGAAAGATTTAACAGTCACCTTCTGTAAATCATTCACTAGAAAGCTACAAGCTTGCATTCTAATAAACATGCTATGATTTCCACACTTGTTTGAAACCAGTTCTATTCCAAGGCTGTATCTCACTGATGATACAGTGAAGGCTTTCTTAGCTCATTTCCTATGACATACAAGTAAAGCTGAGATGACTTCTCTCTAGGCACACCCTCACCACTGAAAACATACAGCCTGAAGTGACCTGTACAGACACAGGTCAGCACCTCTTGTGGCAAGACTAAAGACATTTTCCAGTTTGGATAGAGGCTGGATTTACTCTCAGACTCGGTCCATCTCTGCAGATCCCTTCAGTCCAGCACCTCCTATGTCCCAACAGTTCCTAGAATCCTGTAGCTCCACTGAAAGGGTTTGATCCTGTAGTAGCTTAACAGAGGCTTAACCTCAGCCTCCTGGAAAATACAGTTAAGGAAGAGCAGTGTTTAATTCAGTGGTTACTGAGGACGAGAGCAACAGGAGCACAAGCTCAGCTTATTCGGTGTGTGGGGTCATAACAGAAATAAACCTGCAAGACGGTTTTTTTCTACTAAAGCCTCTTGCCCCAGGCATCTTCCCAGCCCTTCCACGTGGAGCCCACTGCAGCAGAGAAAGAGACAACTGTATTTAACACAAGACTGCCACAGTGAACAGGTATCAGACACTCAGGTCACAACAGCAACAACTTGACAAGGCCCAGCACCCCAAGCTCTGCCTCCAGTGCACATACTGGGTGTGAAGAAAAACCCAGCTGAGGCTCCTGCCCTCTCACCACTGGCTGCTCTCCAGTCAGGATTCACCTGTACTTCCACATGGATGCCCAGCGCCTGGCATTAGTTTAATGGACTGGGATCTGTGCTACAGAACAGGCATTAATGCTGGTTATTAGAAAGAATAATCACCCTAAATCTCAAAGTCACTGAGTGTACTTCTAATGTACATGTAATTGGGACTGAACAACAAGCAACAGTCTACTGTCACAGCCCAGGGACTTGCTGTTCTCCTTCCTTCCCAGTCTGGTGGCAACAGGTACCAAACCCAGCGTCTCTGGGTTGTATCATTTCCAACTCTGACATCAATTAAGTAAAAATTCAAGTACCAAACTAAAAGTTTCAGTTTCACTCAATTCAAACATACATTACCGAAAAAAGGTGATGAAATAAGTGCTTCCACAAGCAATGAGCCTTTTACTGATCTAACTTCTATTTAAAAATACCCAGAGGAATCAAGGAATAAAAGTTCTTTTTTCTAAGTATGCTTTAACTATTAGAATACTAATCACACTGGAGCATTTTATAATATCAAACTTTATTGCTCAAAACTAATTGTCTGAAAAATACACGTGTAGTACTCAAAGACCAAACACACAGGATTATATGATTGTGCAGAAAAAAAGCAAGCAGAGGCTCAGTGAAAATGAGGCTTTATAGTTGTACCAATTCAGCACTGGCATCAAGCAACTGCACCCAACACAGCTCATACAGCGACCACGGCATCTACTTGGGCAACAAGAGGGAGTTCTGCTCCGTGTCCTCACCATCTCACACACGACAGAACACTGTAACTGCTCCGGTTTGGGTAACAACAGCGTGGCTCCCTGCACCTCACATCTCTTCCCACAGAAAGCCAGGAGGCTGCCACTTCCTGGATTTTACTCCAGAACCAAAAGTACAGTCTAGAGAATTAATAAAGGTAATCATGATGCTTTTAAATACTTGGGATGTTACAAATGTATTTGTATAAAGCCTAACAGCATCACAGGAAAGTGGAAGGTTACATACGACAGTTACGTTTATGCATAATAAGTCTTTCCAAACTTCTGAGTACCCAACTACTTCATCAGTTTTGTTTAATAAATAGGTAAGAAAGAGCTGGATGACTGGTGTTTAAATAGGTAGCATCTGACTAGTCACTGGAAGTCACAGTTAAGTTTTCCATCAGTACCATAAAGATTTGAATGCACACAAATTTAATCCTTAAAGTCAATATACCACACTTTTGTCGAGAAGCACATAATATGGCAAAGCAAAAACGGTCTAATTCCCAAAGGATGGAACGGTTCTTAAAAAATACACTCCATCCCCATAGAAATACCCATCCTCCTCTGGATACAGAAGGGATAAATAACAAACATCAGTGACAAAAGCAGCAGTTGTTTTATGCATTCATACAATCAAGATCTAAACCTTTACAGCCGGTTACCTAGAAAACACACAAGAGTTACACGACAAGTTTAGGATACATCTTGAACCACACCGTAAGTGTTCATGCAGAAGCTGAAGTTAATGCAATGATCTATCCTCTATCACAGCAGCTCGTGCTCATGTGCAAATGCGAGACTGTTACACTCCAAACAATAGTAAACATTAAAACACAAGAATACTTCACAATGACAGAAACAGCAGTTCAGTTGTTTGTTCCAGCAGTTATTGCGCTATTTCCTGGACATCTCTCCAGTTAAAGGCTGCAGCAAGGTCTAACACCATCTTTTTGTGGTTCTTTTTGTTTAGACCGCATAATAGACCTTCTAGGCTTTGGTTCATAATGAAATCTCTGGGTGTTTTAATTAAGGGCAACAGTCACCTTGCGATTCTGATCGTGGCAGACTGAGGTAATACAGCAATCTCTTAAAAAGAAGGGAAACAAATTTGTCAGCGAGGCATCTGTGGGTATCCTGCAGGTGACCTGCAAACGCATCAACATTCTGATTTCAGAAGGACAGAAAGATCTACAGGGGTGATTTGTCTTTTACAAGTGCTGTTCGAGTACAGATCTTCCTGCTGAAAACACGTAAGCTGAAATAAAACCTACCCAAGAGAGTAATGCATTCAGGCAGAGGAGAGAGAAGCCCTGTCTTTATAAAAAGAAAACACAAGAGGAAAAAATACAGAACAAGAGAGACAAACAGCCCTCACTGCTTGTCACTACTGCACCAGTTGTGTATACCCTTCAAAAGATGGAGATTTATTAAAGCTATACAAAAAAAAGCAGAGGCAGTGGGGTTTTTTGTTTCTCTTTTTTCAGATAGGCCACTTCTTTAAATAATAGTTCACGTACAGTCTTCCAACTACGTGTATCCTGTTATTACAGGATTACAACTCACAGAACTGAAAAGCTAAATATAATAATAATAAAAAAATGGGTGAATTCATATTTGCAGAGACCTCCGAGTGTATTGCTCAAACACAGAAACAGGTTAAGACTCCAAGATTCCTCCAGTTTAACCTCAAACATTATATGCAACATCAGAGAACATTCGTTTTGAGCTACCAATTAAACCTCAAATATTTCCAAAATAATGGGCAATATTAAAAGGAGGTCTTACAATACTGATGCCAATATTGGTAAAATCCAGTAGGCACTAAATTCAGTGTACTGCAGCACTGGGTGGAACACAGTTAAAAAACACAAGCAAAAATAAACAAAGTAAAACCAGCAACAAACACCACAACCAAAAAGGCCACAAATGAAAACCAACCCCAGCCCAGGCCCAGCTGAGCTCCTGGAGCTGCAGCAGCAACAAGGAGCTGAGCTCCCGCAGGAGCCGGGGGGCACAAACTACCCCCCTCCAACCACCTCCACCAGCGTGGTCTGTGCTCTCCTCTGTGAGAGCCAAGCGAAGAACCTGCAGAAACAGCTCCTGGAGACTGACTGAGCCACCTGGGAGGACCCAGACCTGTGGAGCAGTGCGGTCACCACAGCCACAACCTTCCCTACAGCCTCAGGCACCACCGGGAGCCACCGCCTCTGCTCTCAGGCTTGTTTTATAATAGTTGCATATTTGCCGTTTGCTTATTTATCAATATAACCTGTTATGGTCTCATTCTACTCATTACTCTATGTCATATTCCAAATCTACATTCTAGTTCTCATTGCAGAAGTTACACTTTTAAAGGAAAAGCTAAAAACTTAATTAAAAAAAGTAAAACCAAAAACTTATTAAAAAAACAAACCCTAAATTGCTGCAGTTATTTCAGATTTCTCAGGGTTGTGTTGGTTTTGTTTGTTCTAAAAATTCTTTGCATTTATGATGCAAATTAATTAAGACTTAATTGATCAAAGTCAGACATTCTGACCCCAAACAAGTGAGAAACTGTTTTATTGCTGGGAGAAGGGAGTGGAAGGGCTTTACTAACCTCATTGGCAAAATATTTTTGGAGACTATCGACCATCATCAGCTGCATTTTGGCTCCAAGCTTTGAGAACAGCCTTTCAAATTACAGGTTTCGTTTTCATCAAATAAATAGGGCTGTATTTCCCACCCCCTTTCTACTGATCTGTAAACTAACATAAGCTCTTTTCAACTAAACTCAACTCCAATAATCGTGGATATCCAGCCTGTTGCTCTTAACACTACCAGGTACACTTGTTCTTTTCAAGTAATGGAGAAATCTGTGTACTGGGATCTGGAATCACTGACCTGGCAGGAGACAAAACACAAAACCCAACGAAAGAAACAGCGTTACTGGCCTAATCCTATGGCATTAGGAACGTTGCTCATCACTTTCATATATTTGTCACCAAAGTGTCTTATCAGTGCATATTATTATGTGCTGAAATGCAACAAAACTTTTCACAAAAATAGTTTTAGGCATGTTCATACAAGAAGATGTACATAAATTTCTTTTATATATACATATATATGAATGTGTGTATATATATAATATCAGCTTCAACCTGTACATAGATATTCTGAATTTCATCCTTAAAACACATCCATTTTAAACACCATGGATGGCTTTCCAGGAAAAAAGTGCTTGATTGAGTTGATCCTGTGTGAACATGCCTGTCCTCTGTGCATTTGCCCAAGTAGAGATCTTTATGATCAATCCTTTAAACACAGATATCTCAGAGGTATTAAAAAAAAAAGATAAAAGTAGGAAAAAGTAATATTGCCCTGATGATGCAAAAAGAACAATGCATAACTGAAGCAGCTTGGATTTTTAAAGTTATCTTGCATTCTGCAGCAAACAATTTTTAAATAATTGTTGAAACTCTAGTTCCTCCATTTGTGTTATTGCTCCCCACTCACGAGCTCTCTCATTACACATCGACGGTGCACAGAGGCTCGCTGCCAGGCTGGGCCGACTCCACGATGGTCATCTTGGGCTTCTTTCGTGTTTCCTCCTAAAGAACAAGACAAACACACATTTTTAGTATTTTGAACAATTTCAGTCAAATTGACACGTCAAGCTTTGTGAAAGGCTAATTCCTTCTAAGAGTAAAAATAAGTTTACTGAAGTGGGTAAAAATATGTTGTAAGGATGAAACGCTCTCTAAAGGCAGCCCCCTCACCCCCTCGATATAAAGTCTGCCAAAGTTGTAACAACTGGCAAGTCTCACCCAGGGAATTCTTCCTGTTTCTAAACAAAAAGAACGTGTACTCACTCTTTCCTGTGCCAATTTTTTCATTTCTTCCTGTAATTTGTTGAGGATGTGCAGGTTTGGCTTGTTCTTTTTGGCATACTGCTGAAGTTCTATCACACTTTTATCAGAGGTTTCCTATTGGACAGAACCAGAAGCAACAACAGATGAGTTTGACTAAAAAAGTAAATAAAACACATGGAGCAGAAGCTTAACCTGCGACAGTTGTACTTCCTTAAGCAACAAAGTATATCTACGTGAGTGGTTTAAATATTAGCTAGTTTCTATAGTTTTGACCTGGCAGATGGGAGATGAACAGAATAGTTGTGACAGCACTCACACCTTGCTATTGCTAGGCTGTAAGACAAGAGCAATTATCAAATCTCCTGAATTGATTCAAGTGCACCACTATTATGTCAAAACAGGTATCATTACAGTTTTGTTGCAACTAAATTAAAAAAAATAAACAACCCAGAAAAATACAAAAGCAGAAATAAAAATCACAAGGTAAGTTACAATCCAATAAAATCATGTTCACCTGTTTAACCATCTTGCTACTCTCTCTACCGTACATACGCAAAAGAGAGCCCCAATTTTTCACATGCGGATGCAGCAGCTGCAGGATTTTCTGAGAAGCTAATTGTTTCCCCACTCTCTTATTTTTGCCTGTAAAAATAATCATTAAAAGGTATCAATACTGGCACATTAGGTAAATAGATGAACACTAATATTTACTTGCATTATTCAAAATTGTGATGACAGAGAAGAGCAAAGTAAGTGTCTACCAAGCACAGAGAGCACAGAACAAGCACCTACAGGATGAACAAAAGAAAGCAGAAGAGGAAGACACCGTCACTGGCCACATGTACCGTACTTACACCAGCCTCGCACCGTGTGCTTGCCACAAGTCATGACATATTCACTCTTCTGATTTTTACCAGGAATCACTTCAAACTTTATGGATGTATCACCCATTCCATGGTTTCTTAAGCACAAAGAAAATCAACATCATATACTAAATAAAATTACTAACAACTGAAGCAGTTGCAGTTATCTTCAACAGTCATTGCAATGGAATTATATTTACTGTATTTAGACACATCAAAATGTATCTAGGACAGTAATTAAGAGTTCTTTTCACAATCAGTAATTTGACTTGAATGGGAAAGCAAGCCTGTATTAAGGAGACAAATACATTTTTAGGTCCCAGAACTAAATCCCAATCTCAAGACAAGAGGCATCAAGTGCAAATATGAATCAGAGGAAGATCCAGCATGAACCAGTTGAGTCCACACCACGGCTCCTACAGCCAGAGAGTTTCCACAGAAGTGTCCAGCCCACCAACATCCAGGTTCATTACAAACACCATGGGCACCAGCCAAACAAACAACCCACACCCCCGAACGTTGCAGAACTTGCTCCTTGTGCTGAGGCCTTACCTTTTAAGGCACTCGTGGAGAATCTGATATGGAGACAAGAGTCCAGCTTTACTGGTGAGTTCATATACCCGTGAGTCCTCAATACTGATATGGTTGAAATACTACAAGGGAATTGAGAAGGGTTATCAAGCTTTCGGGCAAATAAGGCCTTGATACTGTTCATAACCCTCATTTCTCCTTTGCAGCACCAAACAAACAAAAAAAGTAATCTGTTACACCATGCATTAATGCTCAAGTGTTTTAAATCCAGAACTTACCAACATCATTAAGACTGCCACAACTAATCATGTATTTGCAGACAGAAATTCACATAATATAAAACTAGAATTAGAAGAATTATGCAAGACGGACACGAAAATGACAGTCCTAAATTTTTTATCATCCTTTCTCCTTCAGGACAAGGCTATTTTATTTGTTGCAACTAATAATGAAATTCTACTTAGAATATTGCCAATAGAAAACACAGCACATGTTCTCCACTTAAACTTTGCCTTTGATTTTGTCAAGTGTCTCTTAAGTCTGAAACTTTAGTTCTCTGATCTGGCAGTAAGTAGCTTTCCCAGGTAAGTGAAAACATCTCAGAAGCCTGAGCAGTTTCAATTCTTACTTGGTCTTCTAAAAGCATCACACAAAGCCAGACAGTATTTAGCCTTGAACTTTTCGAGGCATCAACGACAAGATTCCTGAAGCCAGGAGAGTACAGACAACTTCCTGTCTTGGAACACTTCAGGCCTTCAGTAAGTGACCTAATAGTCCCACAAGGGACTAGCCCTCTGCACCACAGTAAATTTTCTGATCAGTTCCAGCAGAAAAAGTACTTTCATTGCCATAGATCTTAGTATAAATGAAGAATTTCACATTTCCATCTTACTGAGAAAACAACATTACAAATTTTCATTGGTACTTCTGAAACTGAAGGTGTAATGTTTTTAAAAATAGACACCACCACCACAAGCCAGCAAGCAAGAGTTCAGCACCTCAAGTTCTTCACTGTCTTTGGGCTTCTCCTCAGAGGTCTGTTTAACAAAGTCAGGAATAAGAATTTCCAGTGTAGCACGAGCTGCAGAAAATGATTAAACACCTTAATTATGTTTGTTTTAAGGAATGACTGTAAGAAAAACAGCAGAATGAAGCACTCTCACATCTCCCCTAGAAATACCCATTCATAGTAGGCAGCAACTCTACAAATAAGACAGGCATCTCCTTTTTTTAATACTACATTCACTTGCACGTTAAGAAAAAAAATTCTAATTGTTCAAGTTGATAGTGAAAGTCTTACAACTAAATAACTAAAAAGAAACTGCTTTTTGCAAATGTCTATGAAATAAAAAAAACCTCAAGTTTCATTTTAAGAGTGACATAGCACCCTTAGGGCCTAGAATTAGCGAGTTATCAGCCCTCAGTCGTTATAAGATGAGCCCCAGTACTGTGGCACTAGGGCACTCAGAACCCCAGGACTGGGCAGAAACCACACTCCCTATTTGCCTAAATTGTCACAGAAAAATATTTTTCCCCATGCACAATCACGGGCCACTTTTGGCAATTTAGCCATACAGACATTTTTCACAAGCACAGAAAAGCACTACAAGTACATTAAACATCTTTACATTTGGAGAAGTTTTTTCTTGAACCATGTGCTAAAGACATTTAAATCTGGAGACCAGTAAGAAGTTTTAATGTGTCAGGCAGATTCTCATCTAGATTTAAGTATTTGCATATTTATCAGAGACTTATACAATTAGAACTCATTAATGAAGATAAGTACTTGGGAATCAATAATCACAGTTTCATGCAATTGTTTCATTATCAGAAAATCAAAACCAAACTCTTGAGGGGTGGGATTATCCACACACCAGGTGTTTATACAGCAGGTGACAGTATCAGTAACGCCCCCGTTACGTTCTTCTTGGTCTGGTCATTAGAGACAGATGCTTCTGTGGCTACTCAATACACACCAATGGTTTCTATGTAAGCTGGTATCTCAAAGTTCTTCATGGTTTTCTGTCCCAGTACATTGTTGCATTTAGGGTTGTCAGAAAATTCTCTGCAGTGGTATTTATTGCTTTCACCAAGAAGATGTGAATGTAGCTTCTTCAACTACTAACAAAACAATTCCTACTTACTACTGCAAATATCTCATCTTCCAGAAATGACAACAGAAACAATTCAGCAGTTGGTATTAAGAAAAAAAAAAATTACCAGCTTTATTCTTGGCAAGTTTTTTGCTGCTGGCAGTTCCTGCCCCATATGTTACTCCATCAATTATCACCGAGGCTCCAAAAGGTTCACTTGGGTTCTCTGGAAACGGAGGAGAAAAAAAGCTTTTCAGAATCCCCAGTGTAAAATACTCATCATGAAATGTGATACCTCCACTAGCAAGATTTCTTTTCTTCTTCATTTCAAGAGGGATGTAAATTGTTTACTCCTCAGGAAGGCTGAGGAATTGATTACTGCAGTATACGAAAAACTAAGAGTTTTCCCTGAACAGAGACTTACCATGATATACTTCATGCTTCCAAATTAAGACTTTGTACATTAAGACATCATTTGTTATCTGTCAGAATTCAAATATTAATTCCAAAGTTTTTGCACCACTAACTGCATAAATACAAGAACTACGCATTTTGACAATGAAATCTCAGTTACACTATATAATGCACATACAGGGAATACCATAACCCCAAACAACTAATGATTCCACACTACACTAAGATGTCTGACATGCAATTCCTTGGATGCTGACTGCAGGACTCAATCCTTTCAAGCCTGCTACTGAAAAAGGTACAATTGCTTCCTCTTCCATAAGAGGCCTCCCCAAAGAAACACCCTGCCAAAAGCAAAAATGCAAGGAACATAAGCTGTACCACTTCATAAAGCAATCTCAAATGCAGCTAGAAGGCAGGCTGGCTAGAATTTACAGGGAAAAAGTACAATGTTAATTTGATTGTAGTTATATTCATTATACATGTACCATCTTTAGATTCTTGGTTAAGCATTAAGTGCATTCCCCCACAATAATTATCTAAAATAAAATTCTCCAAGTTTTTGCTTTTCCGAGTGCCAGCATCACTTACAGTCTCAGAACAGCCTAAGTCAGGAACTACCAAACTACTTCTCACACCACTGGCGCAGAGTAAAATTAAAAGCTGTTTTAAAAAAAATACAAGAGACAAACAGATACCCATCCAGAATTCCCCATAAACCCTACACTAACCATGGAACATGTTCTCAGTAATTCTTTGTTATTTTTATTCCAGCCATGACACTTTTCTTTCCATTTTAAGACTACAGGCAAAACTAGTCAACAGTTGTATCAAATCAATTCCTACCAACTGCGTATGGACTTTTTGCAATCAGCACCTACCTAGAAATGTCTCCACTAATACCAATTAGAATTTATCAACGACCTTAGAGAACAGTCACAAGACAAACAGCCTACATAGCCATTTCTGGTCTCCATTTACATGTCTAACATCAATTTACACATACATAATTCTCTTAGAACAGACCAGATTAAAATCTGAACCTCCAGAATACAACAACAACCATAACATACAATAACTTGGAATTACATTCAAGAAAGGATTTTAAAACTCTACATATCTAAAACATCTACTTTTTTTTTATTGGAAGAAAACCAGAGCAGAATAAAGCCATGCAAATATCTTAAATTATTGCAGCTTTAGAGAATACAAATGTGTGTGCAGAAATCTTTCAAATTCCTAGCAGCTTCATAATTGAAGGCTTACAGGTTTCTCTTCAGAAACTATCTGGGTTCAGCATCAGGATTCTGATGATTCAATAAAATAACACATGCTATATGATTGGATTTTCTGTACAACAGTAACAAGAAAATGAAGCAAATACTCATTTTGCAAAATCTGCAAAACTGCAATTGCCCATATTGCATGGATATGTCCTTTCAGATGCAAATGAGTTCAATCCATTTTCATTTAGGCATAGTTTTACAAGTGCAAAGCCATACTGTTACTTTAAATACAGGACTGCTTTTATCCTCAAGTGTCACATTTAAGATGCAGGAAATGTTTCCTACATGGAATTTGACTCAAAATAGACTTTCAAGACACTCCCTAGGAAAACTGTCCATTGATGGGAGGTTTTTTGATACCCAAACATGCAGTAAGACCTTCAAAAGGGCATGTGGTTAATTAAAAAAAGACTTAGACTTACCACATTCAAAGAAATTGTAAACAGGGCGAACCTTTAGGACTCGTTGCATATATTCGTGCAGTATGCAAACTTCAGATTTCCCATTGGGATTAATGACAAATTCTATTAAAAAAAAAGAAAACAAAGGGGGAGAGGAAGACAGCTGAGTAGTTCCAGACTTCAACAGACAACTTTTACCGCAAATAAACAAATGACAATCTACAAGGGATAAGTGCCTGCTCAAATTAAATGCAATTGCTGTTGAACCAGACATGGATAATTCTGATCTTAGTTTAGGTGGTTTCACTGTGGCTCTAAACCTAGAATTTAAGATAAAGTGTATTACCAAAAAAAAAATCAGCTCCACCTCCCTGTAATGGGGAACGTTACAGGGGAGCAGTTACAGTGCGCAGCTCATAAGCTTTAAATCTGCTGAAGGAAAGAAGCCCAGAAATATGACAATGTACATAAGAACAAACCCCAAATCATGGGCCTATGGACATTTTAAGTACCAAAACGCAGTTACACATACTACTGTGATACACAGCCAACACAGGCAAAAGCTGGTTTGCCCAGCTTCTCATTAGACTTGAGAGCCACTACTCACACTGTACACACAGTTCTTTAACTGTTCCCACCAAACTGCTTTAGTATTATATTTTAGTTTAGATCAATCTGGCATTTGTCCCTGATTTGGGACCAAGTAGAACTGAGAAAGCCACAGCATTAACTGACAAGGCAGGAGAGTTTTCATTAATGACCAAGTATCTCAAAGTAATAACCAGTTAAATAGAAATCTTAAATAAAACCCCTTTCATTTAGGGATTATTCTTTTTAATAGGCAGTATATTGGACAGTATTTCTCTCTTCTACGCAATATGACAGATGGACAAACACAGAATTCTAGTACAAAAAGAAAGTAGACTTATTACAGTTTGTTTTTTCTTTTCAGTCAGGCTTAGAAACGCAATTAGTCTGTGATACAGATGATGTGAACTCCAGGGTAGACAAACTAACCTTTCTTTGTAGGTGCATCTTGCACAGACAAGGTAATGAGTTTCTGATTGGCAGGCAGAATGGGCCGCTCAGACTCCGCCTGCTTCCGCTTCATTTCACGATTGAACTGCCGTCTCTCAGCCCAGGTTCTGAATTTTTTTACAGTAACTTGTTCGAAGTCAAAACGTTTTTCAAGATAGCGTCTAAAATCTTCCAGATCTAAGAAACACAAGCAAGTTACTCTATCATCGAGTTCACTATTTCCACCGTTTTAAACAATCATTTTTTTCAGTCTAGGAGCAAAAGTAGCAGCTTTAGTTCACACACTCAAGGTTAAGATGCCATTTTATACAAACAAAACTAATTACTAAGTTCTCTGTTACAGGGTCAAATGCAAAACATTCATGCAAACGGGAAAACAAAACCAAAAAGAAAACAACATTTTATTCTGTCACTTGAAAATTTTGCTAAGCCCTAACCAGTGTAATACCCAATAATTTGTAAGAAAATACTTGTAATTGTACTACTTTATCATCTATTCACCTCTGCATTAATTAAAGCAAGGTACACAGGGAGTAACAGAGATCATGCCACTAGCCTCAGACTCCCGAGGCCAAAACTGCCTATTGCTGCCTATTCATTAAACACTGTTCCATGAAACACTACCTAACGATGCTGCATACGTATGTGTTGCCCTCTAAGCAGAATTTAACACATTTATTTTCACACACAGATGACTAAAAGACACTGCCCTCTTCTCGACATACATCTGCTTCTCCTTTATAGGATGTCTGCAGATATAATCAGCAAAAATAAAGAGTAGCATCCCAAGATGCAAACGAGCAAAAGCAAGTTGCTGGCATTGTTTCTTTCCACAAGGAATTCCAAATGCAAGTCACACTTATACTTGATCACTCAATATTTTTTTCAGTAATACAGAACAGATCCTATTTAAAGGAAGAGATAGACAGGTGAACTTCATTAATATTCAGCAGCAAAAACTAAAACCAGTAAGCACCTATTTTCTACATGATTAATTCTCTTCTTCATACCTTTTGGCATGGTTTTCAGACTGAACAGGACACAGGTAATAACAAAGACAAGTTTTAAGTTTGAACACTACAAAGGTTAGCAGCAGCCTACAACCTGGACCAGCATCCTGAGTAGCAGGCATTAGATGGACAATACTCTCAGGTACCCAGCTGTGTCAGCAGCACATGAGCTTTTTAAGTTCCTCTGAGTGTGGTGGTGATTTTGGCATGACACCTTTAGGCAGTTTTTTGTAGAATAGCTATCAGACTTGCATAAAAAAAAATCATGAAGCCCCATACCCCTTTGCATGAGTGTAATTATATTTGCATAACTTATTCTGCTAGACTTGTGCAAATAAGCAAATCTAGTTTAACTGCACCATTCATCTTACAAAGATCATACTGAAATAGACAATTCAGCTGGAGACTGCATAGAAAAGCCTATTTAAAGAAGTCACACAAACATGCCTGACACTGATTTATATGTACACACTGGTTTAATCTATTCTTAAACAGAGAAAGCCTACAGGACTAAACTTGTAAAATTTCCACATCTTCATGTGTAAAACCTTTGCACGTGAACTCGCATCTTCAGCAAAAATCCTTCTCTTTCTGAAACTTTATCTACCTCTTCAGATCTCTGCATATGGAGAACTGTGCAAAAAGCATCAGACTTTTGATCTCAGGAAGACATTATTCAGTTGTCAAGTCTGCAATAAAGCATATTTATCCCAAAGGCTGTTATCCCAAATGTAGCCAAGAAAAAGACTCCACTTTCCCATACATACCTACAGATTCATCTTTACATACTTCAACTTTGGCCTTAACTTGTCCTAAGGCTCCTTGTGCTGCATCTCCCCCTGACGTGTCTTTGTCATCTAAAGGTCCAGAATCAGCAGCAGTAGAGTCTGGTTCTTCTGTTTGGCAGTCCAGTTCTGAAGATTTATCTAGATGCTTTACAGGTGATACTTCCCCATTTGGGGTTATGTCATTGTTTTGTTCCCTTTCCTC
Organism: Thinocorus orbignyianus; assembly: GCA_013400375.1. NCBI lineage: Eukaryota > Metazoa > Chordata > Aves > Ciconiiformes > Thinocoridae > Thinocorus > Thinocorus orbignyianus. The sequence goes on from VXBW01003046.1 coordinate 231,783, forward strand.
ATTTTCCTTCATTTTTTTGTAATGCAAGCAGGGAATGCTACTGAGGGGAGGATCATGTTTCTGCAAATAAAAAAAAATAACATAGAAGGTTTCAGTATCTTAAGGTCACCAAAAACAAAACTCAAAACCAAAAGATATAAACAGTATGGAAGTCGATTTTATTTATTTGCAGCTCCAGAGTCTTTTTGATCAGCAAATCTTATTCAATATCTGAGTAGATCCACTGCTACGGTATCCTGGCACTGTGTAACACTGACACCAACTTTCAAGTGCATTTGCTGGTTTAGATCCAAATTACATTCTGTTCAATCACAAACAAATACTACTTGTTTTCATAAAATCCACTGAGCCCTTTTGGGGTTTAACCCCATGATACTAAATGCAATTTCTGCAGATTCTTTGGATTCATGAATATCATGTGCTTACTTCCCTAAGTGTGGGCCGCAAGCCACAGCTCAAGGTAGCTTATAGTTATGAGTAAGTGATATAAATACATCTTGCATCCATATGCTAGAACAATGAAGGCACCAAACAAGACCATCTCATTCACTCTTCAACCACCCAAACTCACTGGAAAAATGGAAAACCAAAACACTGCAAGAAAAATCATACAACATTTTCAGGAACAGAGGAGTTTATTTTACAAGTACCTGAAATCTCACACTGGAAAGAAGCCAGCTAAAGCAGAAAAATGAATTCAACTCTTTGGAGAAATATACCTGATTCCTAAAGCGCATTTAAGTAACTGACAGCTCTTACCCTTATGCTTCCTGTTCCCAAGAAGTAAGGTCTAGACCACGTAACAACTCTAGATTCTCTGTGCAGATATACAGGAATGCCCGAGTTATGGAATGTCATGATCCATCCATCTGGCAAAGGTTCTGTAGGAGGGCGGCCACGACCTTTAAAGCAAAGAATCACTCTTAACTTGGAGAGACAGCTTGGAAGTACAGAAGAACCACCAGTATTTATGTTTTTATTGCTTCTTCTGTCTCAAAGGATAAAAATGATACTGAAACAAGACCAAAAGAGTTCTTTAGAAAGATTTTTTTTTTTAATTATTAAAGCAAAACAAAATGCCCCAACCCACACTAAATCCTGAAAAATTACAGACCCCTCTGTTTTCAACTTAAAAGCAACAGTAGCACTACTTTTTACACAGACTTATGTGTCCATTTCACCACTTAATTTCCTCTGGTGTATTTTAAAATGTAGAGAATCCACAAGATACTTCCCTAGAGCATATTCAAGTTTTAACTATAATTCAGCCTATTTTCAGTTATGTTTTTCTGCATTGGCTCACATTCTCAGTTCTTTATTTGTAGGTTTGAAACACATGATAAAACTTGATAAAGTGACTTTCCTTTTCCTTCTTTTTCCCTAGAAGGCTGTATATGAAGTCTTTATGCTTGCAATTTCAACACCAGAATTTATACAACTAAAGTAGGAAGAAGATCATAGTGACCAGTCTCCAGTCGTTTTGCAGCATTGGAGACAAACAATCGGATCATCCTCATTCACTGCCCCACCACTGAGGTAACACTCTTAGTTTTTCACAAATCCAGACACTAAAATACATTCTCATTACATACAATAGAATAAGATCAAAAGCACTCTCAAAAAAATAAACTTTAGTGTTGAGGAACATGGGAAAAAAAAACCCAACATCCAACAGTAAGAAGCCTTCAAACAAAATTCTGTAACATTAGCTATTCCACAAGAATTGCTTTCCTAAACTTTGCTTGCTGATATACTTTTGTCCTATAAAATAAGCCACGCAAAAAAAGCCCAAACATATTTAGTGAACATTAACTTACTTTTAAGTACAGTTTTAATTTTGGTCATCATTGGCTGAACACTTGTTTCTCCATCAGACTGGTGATCGCTTTCACCACCGTATTTCTCATTTTCTAGTCTCCTTGTTTTAGGTGCCCGAAGACCCTCTTCCAGCAGAGCATCCACATCATTATCAAAGTCATCCTGAAAGAGACTTCATCAGACACCATCCTTCTGGTCTACTAACCTCCCTTTCCCCTTGCAAAGAGAAAAAAAAATATATTTTTCTGTGTACTTCCATACAAACAGAAACTAGAAATTTCCAGTGATCCCAGTAAAAAGACTGAAAAACAGAAAAATAAGTTTTCATAAGTGAGAACTGATAATTTTCATGACAAAATGAGCTGCAGTTGTGTAAGAAACCTTTTAAATGTTAATTTTGAACAAGACTATAGGAGCTGACACACAACTCTGAAATTTAACCAACAAAATTTACAAGAGTTTTCAGCCAAAGTTCTGTCTCTAAAAACTCTGCATTTTTTTACTCAAGTATTGCAGTTTTATACAACAGACTGGTTCAGAGAACCCATGTAGATATTTTTTTCTAGCCACTTGGAAACCTCTTGCCCATCAAAAACTGTGGATTTACTTACCTCATACGAATAATTCAAGGTTTCTTCATCCACTTTATCTCTTTGAACGATTGCTTTAGATGTGAACCCTCCTCCTTCTTCATCTATTTCCATCAAATTGTCGGTAAAATCTTCTAGCTCATCCAGCACAGCATATTCCACTCTCTTTTCCTGATCAATATCATTTTCATCCTCCTTCTTGTCATCATTTTCACCCCCTACTCCTACAGCTTTACCATTACTACCACCGAAAGGACAAACATGCAAATCCCCATTTACATTATTAATACCAAAATCTGTATCTGCCTTATAATCCTGCTCAATTCCAGTGTACAGAACTTTCCTGTCTTTGCTTTTGCAGCTTTCTGTAAAGCTAACGCTAATCTTTACATCTTTAAGTAACTTAAGATCTGGGGTGAACTTGCGAACTGAAGGTGCATAACGAGCAGTTCTTGGGCTTTGGTCACTATTGTTAGGGTCTATTATAAGACGACTTTTGTAGCAGGCAGATCCCTTTGTGAGAAGCTGTGTTCTGCAGATACTGTGCGTGTCCCCAGCAGGGGTATCTGACTGTCCATCACCACCAGAGCCAACGTCCATTACCTCTGCGTCACTGGACGTTTGCAGGGGAGGTGGTGGAGGCTGTTCATTAGGCGGCAGAGGTGGGGGACAAGTATGATTCTCCACATTCATTTCTCTTGCAGGTTCTTTAGGGAGGGGTGGCACACTTTCATATTTCTCCATTTTTAAAATTACTGGTTTTTAAAAAAACAACGCTTTAATAAATGTTTATATCTATATTCCTAACATGCATAAGTCCATCAAGATTGGTTTATCATGTTCTAGTCAATATGCAACACTGATGATTCAGTTAAGCTGACTACATTGTTCTTTTCATTAATGTAGACAGCTTTCAGAATCACTGTCTCAATTATTGGAAATCACAATGCATTCAGCTTAAATAGCTGAAGACTAAGACTGCATCTTCATTGGACAAGCAGGTCTCCCTTTCTTCTTTCAACCTACAAGAAGAAAAAAAAAAAAGATCTTTGTCACAGGAAAAAAAAAAAAACAACCACAAAACCAGAAACAGCATCCCAGGCAAAAAGAAAAAGAATGTCACTCCTTCCGGCCTAAGTTTCAAGCAAAAAAATCAGGAGTGACATTTGTACTGCAACAAAAGCAGGGTATTTTAATACCCTTTTGAATGGGGCTGAAATTAGATGGTTTTACTGTTCAATCTGTAGACTAGCACAAGAATTTGCTTACACATAATTCCCTGGATAACTTGTTGACTCTCTGCTTGGTAAGCAGGCAGGGCATTAAGGACCACATTAAAAACTGTGCATTTGGGCGAGATTTTCCCATTATTTAAAATATTTGATCCATACTTACCCACACAGCAGGAAGGATAATTAGCTTACAGTTAAAGACAATCTGCAACACCAACAAGATTTTAACAACTACTGTCTTCTAAGACAGTTTCTTGAAAGTTTAAGTTATATATTTTTGAAATATCATGGGAAGTTTTAACAGGAAATCCCATAATTCACTGAAAACTCACACCAAATTACTCTTTAGATACCTAGTTATTAGATATTTGATCTTATATTCCATACTGTTATGAGACTGTATATTTGTTTTGTCTGAAGGATTCAGGTCTAGATAGATAGCAACAAAGCTCAAGTTAGTTCCAGAATGTACTTAAAAGAAAGTGTTTCGTTTAGATAATTTAACCTGGCAAAAATATGCAATTGCTCCAGGAAATTTTACAGGAGGCAAGTGGTGTGTGTTTTGGGTCTGGTGTTTGTTTGGTTTTTTCCACATTAAACAGGGTTCTTTCTACTATGCCTGTGACAGTTCCTTCAATTATACTTCTGTCATCTATGTAGGACTCTGAGCATCTGGGGAAAGTAAGCAGTTTCTTACCCACTATTTTGGTTTCTCCAAGTCCCTCTGTACTAACCCAAACTGGGCCTAAATCTTCCTGCCAGCTAGAAATACAGGAGTGTTACTCTGTCCGAGACAGAGAGCTAGCTGTATCTTCTCTGTTCAAAGTATTTCCAGATAGGAGGGGACAGCCCACTTGAGTATTCTAGAGGTAAGCTCCAAGACCTTAGTATTGCTATGTAATACCTGAAGGCAACAGATCACGTCTGGGTTGTCTTGAGGGACTTAGAGCAGCCAAATATAATTCTCTAACGTATCTCCACACCAGCCCAGACAGAACAAACCAACAGCAATATCCAAACACCAACTGGGGCATGGCAGGAAACTGGGGATCAGGAGTTATAACAGGAGCAATTAAAAATCAACAGAATACAGAAGCTACCTACCTGGAAGCTGGAAGCAAGCAAAATACACAACAGAGGAAACTTATTTTAGTGATTTGGCAATAAAGTTTCTCTGGGGCAGAAGATTAGTTCATATTTTGTGGGGTGGTGGTGGTGGTTTTTTTTAACGTACTTGAAATCAACACATTCAAGGCTCTGAGTTCGACATGCACTGTAGAATTACTGAGGAAAAAATACTCCATTTTGATAAAGGCTCTAAAATGATCCCATGTTCTCTGATACAAGCATATCATCTTCCAAAAATGAAAACCAGCTCATTCACCAACAGAACTGCTTATTTTACATATTTAAACCCATCCCATCCTACAAGATGATGATGCAATCACCCGAGCAGTGATCAAATCCTCCTTTCAACAGGTTCCAAAACCACTAATGTTATAACAGAATGGCCCTAGAAATACAGTGGTCTAACAACCTTCCCCCTTTCTCATCTTCAGATTAAAACCACCCTGAAAACGGCAAATGACAAATTATTACATTCTGCACAATAAATCATTACTGTCTTCATTGTTAATTCTGAACATAAGAATCAAAAGTGGTAGTATAAGTTCAGTAACTCCTGGAAACTAAATGCCTAAGTAATCTATTTTTTTCACTTTAAGAGTCTTTAGAAGGCTCTTTGAAAGAGCCAACAGAATTATTTTGCACAGAAATGAAATACTGAAACTGGTATTGTAGAATTTGAGAGAGCACCGCCTTCTCATATGATCAAGAAGCTACCTGGTCCAACTAGAAAGACTGTTTTTGACAAGTCATAAGATATGATTACCAATGCAGTTCCCACAGCCCCAGTGTATGTCCTGCTCCTCCATTAAAAAGTGTTTTAACATCACCAATGTCAAAACACATTAAATTAGTGTTTACCAGCCTAGTTTTTGCAGTTCATTGATACTTCACCTCCGCTCTTTGTGGAAGATATCTTGATTATATTCAAGCACTATTAACAACGAAGTTCTTATTGGCCTTGGAATAACAAATAACATACCAAATCAGTGCCAGGGACTGTCTACTCATCAGTACAGATACTGTGGCCAGAAAAAGTAGTAGACCAAGATGAGTTTAAACCATCTTTTGTATTTCTAGCCATAAACCTGCCACATCCCTAGGGTAAGATAACAGAGCTTGGCAGCTCTACAGTTACAGCGAGCTACAATACCTTCCTACAAGCTACAAAAAGCCAGGGAGAAGTAGAGGAAGTAGAGGTCCAATTCCCATCTACTTTCTTGCCAATCAATGTTACAATATGCCCTTTCTATCAGGGTCTGGAAAAAATACAAAACCCACACAACAAAGTCAATAAAAGATCTTCCCTTAGACATCAGATATTTTAATAAGAAAGAAAGGAAGGAATGAAACCTGAAGGGATGAATTATATGAGCCTGTAGGTTAAAAACAGCACAACAGACCTCAGATCAAGGAAATCCAACAACCATGTATAAAAACAGACTTACTGTACTAGGTTATGTGATATTAGAATACAAATTAAGTTAGTCTGCCTATCGCCATCCTTAACTAACTTGTTCTGAAAGAACAGATTTTATTCTCCCAGGCTCCACCAAGTTCTGTCAACAGCTTCCATAAGGACTCCTCAAAAAGATACAGAACACCACTAGCAGCTGCAACTTCCAGTACAACACAGGGAGGGGACTCTGAATTGCTGGAGATATGAATACACAACCCACGCTCTGCAGATTATCAGTACATCGAAATTCCATGGTTTTAACTGTTTGCTCATGTTTCTGAAAAAATTTCACACTAAAGTAACCTCAAACACACAGTGGACAACTAAGTGTAACGTAGCAAGCTACACAGGTCCCAATAAAAGCGATGGCTTGGCTTGGTTCTCTTACAGATGTTCTCTGAAGGCAGAAAGAAAAAAATTAAAACGAAAACAAACCAACAAACAAACACTTCTTTGTTTTATGAGTACCACTGCCAGCTCCTACAATCAGAACACACACACTGGGGTGGTGGGGCAGCAGTACGCAGAGAAAACTGCATCTGTGTTTCAAGGAGAAAAATAGAACCTTAAAATTTGTAACCTGCACTGCTCAGACTCAAAGATGACCTTCCTTCGCTGTAGAGCATGTTGGCAGTTTTACAAGTAAGTTCAATGAAGAGCATATTTTCTTCATGAATACCTGTAACTGCAATGAGGAACAAGAAACAGAATACCTGAGATTCCCTCTTCAAAAATCACTTTTAAAAAGCACCAGATTCCTTGTCAGAAACTGCTTAGTTCACATTCAGTGAATCCCAAAAGGAAGAGCAGATCAGAACAAGCTCCCCATATTTGCTATTCAAATACAGAGCCCTCCTCATCTTCTGGCTCCAAATAGCAAGTCCGCAGAGCAGAACTTCGGAGGCATTGATCATGCTTAAAGATCCACTCACCTTTAACTCATACCAAAAGAATTACTCACTCAATCATTTATCTTTTTATTATACCTATACCTATTGTATCTTTTTGATACATACAGGCCTAAAAAGAAGTTAATCCTATTTATTATCAACCACTAAAAAGTCCCCAAAACCAAGGAGATGGAAAATTTTTTTTAAATCAGAACAGGAAGTCTCAGAAGAAAAATACTCTGCAAGTTAACTACTACATACAGGAACTCATTTTGCTCTCATTATCAGCTTTAGAATAAAGAAAGATCCTGAAGTAAACAACCACTTGGTGCAAGTCTCAAGGCAGTCTAAGAAAATATAGTCAGGGCTCAACCATAACATAATCAGTGGCAAATACAGACAAGGCTAAAGAACTTTAACAGTTCATAAGACTTCATCCCATTTCAGAACAAACAGAGCACAGTTTTTTTGAAAGGTACCCTTTGAAATCCTAAAGCCAACACTGCTTTTACAGCTTGACCAGTTTTCTGGCAGGGTTTAGATGGTTTCAATTAATTGTGCAAAACAGGAAACCGTTTTAAAAAAAACCTGCAAATCAGAGAATATTTTTTTCTTTTTCCTAGGCTTACTTCCACATCACAAATAATTTCTTACTGGTAAAGACAATAAAAACAGATTTAAGAAAACAACTTCCCCTCTCATTCTCTAAAAAACCAAAATAATCCTGGTAATCAAAAGGTGATGCCCAGAAGAACTAGCAACCTCATTCAAAATTAAAAGCAGGAACCCTTAAGTTTAGTTACTGACACAGAAGGGAGAAGAGATACGCTTACAAAAGAAAAAGTAGAGCTCTAACTCGTGAGTCTGTAACTCACAGCCTAAGGAAGTAAAGAAACTGAATGGGTTCACCCAGCCAGCCCTCAATCCCACCGTATGAGTGAGTGATGCCTGAGTGTTGGGCGTCCCACCCTCTCAGGGGGCGGAGAGACTTTACAGATAAATCTACAGCCTAAGGAAAAGAGGTTCAAAAGATGGGCTTATTTTTTCCAGTCAAATAACATGAAGAAAATTAGAAAAATAAACCTTTTCAAGATAATTTAGAGGAAGATATTTTAATCTTAATAGAAGGCACACATGGAGAAGGCAGAGAGCTAGAGGCAGGCACACCTTCACAACGCCAGCGTACCAGACCTGGAAAAAGTGAATGGGCGCCCACACAGGCGCTGGTGAAGGGATACCTTCTCTTCCTAAATTCACAGGAGAGAGACGTGTTCTCCTCCCCCGTACAAACGGGTACACCTGGCCCAAATCGTCCCTCTCGCCCCACCTTTACTCCAAAACACACACACGCCGTGAGACACGCTGCGGCGCAGAGACCCACGCCAAAGTTGATCACCCCCACCACCCCCCCGCAAGGGGTGCAGCAGAGCGCACACACGCAGTTTCCTCGCCTTCTGCTTCCCTGAACGCCTATTTCACGGCGGCAGCGAGCAGGGAGGCGGCCGGGGGCGGGCAGCGGAGAAAAAAACACCACACACACACCAAAAGCTGTAAACAAGACACTAACTCTGTGGGAAGGAAGCTCTAGGTGGGGAAAAAGGGCCTCAGGGCACCCCGCAGGGGGGCGGGCACAGGCTGCGGCCGCGCTCCCCTCGGCTGCTCAGGGAGCAACCCCCTGCCCCCTGAGGGGCTCGTCTAGCCCAGCGGCCCCGCAGCCGCCGCGGCCTGTGGGGACGGAGGGGTTACAGCCTGCGCGGCGGCCCACAGGCCCACCCCTGCGCGCCCTCCCGGTTCCCCCACGGCGCCGGCACCCACCTGTGCCATGCCCAGCATCCCTGCCGCTCCTTCGCGGGCGCGGGGGGTACGGAGGCGGGGGCAACCTCGACCGCCTCAAAGAAACCATCCCCCATTCCACGCCACTGCCGCCATCTTTAAACGCCTGCTCGGAGTCACTCCAGTCTCCGCAGGCGGGACCCGGCCGCCGTCGAGCCAATTGCTTTCCCGGTCTTTCCTGTCACGGATTTGAAATCTCGGTAGCCATTGGTGAGCTCCCTGCCGTGTTAACTCACTCTGCCAATGGGGACCCGAAAGGCACACGCCCTCGCAGCAGTAAACCAATGAGAGGGAGGCGGAGGCGGGACTTGATGGCGGGAGGGCGCGGCAGGTGGTGATAGGCCCCGGCTCCTTTGTCTGGTGCTGGGGTGGTTGTAGTGGTGGCGGCGTTTGGTGCGCTCTGAGGGGGTTACTCTCCCGCCGCTCTCCTGCCGGTTCCGGGGCGGCCCGGCTGACGGAGGAATCCTCGGCCAGAAGGAGTGGTGCTGGTGGAGGCGGTTAAAGGCTGCCGCGGAGGGGAGGTGGGCGGGCGCGCGCAGGCCGCCGGAGTGGACCAGGCCGCCCCGGTGCCGCTGGGCTGAAGCGCCTGAGGGGTGGGCGCTCAGGTCTTTCCCCACGCAGAAGGAAAGATGACGTTTGTTTTCCTACAGACACCGCTTTGTATCTTTAAGCAGCACGACTGTAGCGTTACCCCTTCAAACCACACGTACCTAAAAAGGACAAATCCTGTTTCACGCTGTGTATGCCAAGCCCCAAATCTGGCTGCAGAGTTTTGACAGTCTGTAATTAATTACAGGAAACATTTCACGCAATTTATGTACCATTACTTCCAAAGGGTTAATGAACATTTGTTGTTCTTACTCACTTCGTTGCTTTATAATTTCCTTCCCCCCCTGAAACAGAGAACTCTTACCAGTGTTAGTTGATATATTTGAATTACAGGGCTGTCTCTCTCCTCTGTTGCTGTCAGACTGATTGGAAATCGACACAGAATCATAGAGCAGTCTAGGTTGGAAGGGACCCTTAAGATCATTGAGTCCCATCTTTAACCTAACACTGCCAAAACCACCACTAAACCAGCTCCCTCAGCGTCGCGTCTACCCGTCTTTTAAATACCTCCATGGATGGTGATTCCATCACTTCCCTGAGCAGCCTGTTCCTGTATTCGATAACCCCTTCAATGAAAACATTTTTCCTAATGTCCAACCTACTCCTCCTGGACACAACTTGAGGCCATTTCTTCTTGTCCTATTGCCTGTTACTTGGGAAAAGAGACCAACCTCTCACTGTGACCTTTCACAGCTCCTTTTAGGTAGCTGTAGAGAGCGAGAAGGTCTCCCCTCAGCCTCCTTTACTCCAGACTTAACCAACCCCAGTTCCTTCAGCTTCCTCATAAGACTTGTGCTCCAGACCCCTCACCAGCTTTGTTGCCCTTCTCTGAACCCACTCCAGCACCTCAATGTCCTTCTTGTGGTGAGGGGCCAAAACTCAACACAATATTTGAGGTAGGGCCTCACCAGTTCATGGAGACAGTCACTGCCCCAGTCCTGCTGGCCACACTATTTCTGATACAGGCCAGGATGCTGTTGACTTTCTTGGCCACCTGGGCATGCTGCTGGCTCATATTCAGTTGACAGTCGACCAACATGAATGTTAATACGTGAAAATGCAAGTATCATGACTCATTTACATCCAATTTACATGACTATATAACTGAAGTATTGCACATAAAGTATTGAATGCTAGAAAATAGGGGTTTTTTTGTATGTACACAGATGACAACAATTCAGTTAGGATCAGAGGAGGCACAAATACAGATTTTTGTGTAGAGTTGGAAGAATTAAAGCACCTGCAGTGCTTTGAAAGTGAAAAAAACCAAACAGTATGTTAATTTTTCCATTGTGCATCTGTTTTCAGAGAATCACAGTACCATGACTTACAGCAAAAATACAACAGCTGATTCTTTGAGACACTGACACTACAGGGAAGTATGTTTCTACCTCTTCATAAACAAATGAATACAATCCAGTGGCAAAACAATGGTTTCATCAAAACAATGTTAAAATCATGGTTAAATTTTTAACCCAGAAGACCTATGGGACCTTGGAGAATTAAGTCTTACCTGCTATGTCTGACAAGTTGCAAACTGACCTCAAAATTGTGGTCACCTGGACTTCTGACAAAAGACTTGCCAAATGTGCACAAAACCCTTATCTTCCATCCAGACTTTTGAATTAGAAGCATGCAGGTCCTGCACAGTGCGACCAGGATTTGCAATAGTTTCATCAACTGTCAATATCAGCAGAAAAAAAAACAATTCCAAATGACAAGGAGACATATGCAAGATATAAGACTGGACAGAAACAATTGCTGTCAACATACAGTACAACAAGTCTATAAGGAAAACAACTGTGACTTTCCTAATAAAGTTAACAGGCTGCATTCACTAGAATGAAAATTAGGTCGAGCCAGTGTCTTCTTCATATTCTTAGTTACAATGCCAGTAACTGCAACACACACTGCACTGTTCCTACAGTGAAATCTACTGGAAAACAAGTTTTGCTCAGCTTCCATTACTTTTTTTTTTCAGTAAAATAAGTTGTTTTGAAAAAGATGGTATTTTATTTTCTGAAGATGTGAAATACAAAGAAGTTAATATGACTTATCTTTCTAATGATACTTTAAACACTAATCATCAAGGCATAGATTAGATTTCATGTACAAAACGGATTTGTGTGTACTTTACAGTATGTATTATTAACCTGTTGGAAACAATAATGGCCAGATCTGAGTCACTCTTGCTACAGCCTACTCTGTGCCAATTTGCACTCAAAGATCTGGAACTATTTAAAACGGCAGTTTGTGTGCAGTATTCATATTTTGGTCACCATGGACCCTAAAGGGAGGCAAACTGGTGTCACTTTTTACTGAAATCTGCTCTCCTCAACTCAACCTCTGTCAGTGATCACCTGAGAGCCAGGGAGAGATGTCAAAGGGACCGCATGCAAGCACGAAGGATAGTAGGGGTATCTAGTAGTAGAGACTGTGAGCCCCATTTCTTCCTCATGCTTTGACAAACAAGAGATTGTTGTAATTTAATACATGAATGTGCCAAATACCAGATTTATTCAGAGCTGACTCCTTCGAAGCCAACAATGTTGCAACATGGATAAATTTGCTGCCCATTCAAGCAACGACATTAATCTGATTAGAAATCAGCTTGTAAATGTTTAGCAGTCATTGTCCAGAATTGCCATTGAATCTGAGCTGTTCTAGAGGTAGATGCACTGCATCGTGCCATCATTGCTGGAGAGAACATCACTAGTAACAGAGAGCGGGGGGGTGAGAGATGAGGTATGCATGCATCACAGTACTGTACCCTGGGGTTATTCTTGAGCCTTTTATCAGATGTAGTTCTACAAAAGGGTGAAAAAACTATGAAACTAGGAATGCCCTTCAGTCCCCAAGTGCTTATCTAGTCTTAGCCAAGTCACTGACCAAAATACTTGTTTAGGTGAGGTAACAAGAGGGAAAGGAGGAGGAATGACAAATAGATGGAAATTGTGCACATGATGCTTGCACATTGCACCATGCTCCCACAACCATTTACCCTATGATAGTGCAGATTAAGATGCCCAAAGCTGAAGAGAGAGGCACTGAAGTGTGTAACTGAGTTCTGGGAGACAACTCTGACCTTTGCCTCTCCTCAAATTTCTCACTCTCCTCTGCTTTAGTAGCTGTGGTTTTCTGTTTCACTCTGTGTGCTGGCTCCTTTGTCCAGGAGGAAGCAGGTGTGTGGCATTGCTCAAGCTGTACAAGTTCCTGAAGGTAAAAGAGAACATGTCTGAAGAGCTGTACTAGCTTTGTTTGCTGTTTTTATTTCCTGCCAGAAAATGAGCTACAATCTCTTCCTCCTGGCTTTTGTTCTGGGCATTGGTGGAGCTTTCCAGTATGGGTTGCAGATCTCCATTATCAATTCTCCTGCTGAGGTAAGCACGGACAGCTCAAAAAATTGAGCTCCCAGCAAGAATTTCAGTGTTCTCATGCTTTCCTGCCTCTATTTGCAACCATTTACTTTTTACTTTTGCTGTCAGGACTAGACTTACTGTGGTTTCTTGGTTCTCAGAAGAGCCGCTGTTGGTCTTGTGTTTCATTGGGTTTTAACTTCTGTCTGGTGTGACGGAACTGTGAGAGGGGAGGATGAGTGATAACTATAGAGTCAGTCATTTTCCTCTTACTGAGTTAGATTGCTCACAGAACATTCTACTCTTTCCAGTGTTCAGGGAACCCTCCGAATCACATGCTTGGCCACACACACTAGGCCTAGGTGACTGCCTGTAAGGTGAAATAGGACTGGAGCTCTAGAGCTGATATCAGCACCGATACCTGCAGCTGGAGAAAGAAAATTAGGAGATGTGTTTGTCATCCTGAATGGTGGTGAAGACACTGAGTCAGTACTATCACCACACTGGGAACCTTCATGAAGAATGAGGGTGCCATGATGGTTATGAACCCACAATGGGCCACATGGTGGTCAGAGAGACCCACAATGGGCCACATCGAGGGATAAATCTTGATTTCACTGAAGTCAGTTGAAGTCAAACCTGTATTTTGCTCAAGGCATCAGCCAGGATTCAGCAGGTGGAAAAGAAAGACAGACAGACAAGCAGGAAAGGAGGGGAAGATGGGGTAACAAAGCAATCAGGGTTTGGCACATAAACAGAAGACCAACCTGCCGCTCTCTCAGTAGTACTCACTGTCAATATTTGATATTGAAATATTTATTCATTGATTTATTCATTGCACCTCGTCACTAGAACATTAACTCAAGGAATTCCCTTTGATTTCACTGGGGCTGGGATTTCAACCAAGGTGTCAATAGAAATGAATCAAAAAGACCAGTAAGTAGGTAAGAGAAGTAAAAAAGAGGTGCAATTATTAAAAAAAAAAAAAGAACACGTTGAATGAGTCCATTGGTTTCTGTTTTTCTTCTGAAGTACATCAAAAGTTTCATCCGTGAGACCTGGCTGAAGAGATATGGCTCTTCTCCCAATGAAGAGTTGATTACTTTGATGTGGTCCTTTATTGTGTCCATCTACAGCATCGGTGGGCTTCTGGGGTCCTTGTCTGCTGGATATTTGTCTGTTAGATTTGGAAGGTACGAATAATGATGACATTACTCTTTCTGTTTGCACTTACAACTGCAAAAATGAGTGATTGTGTCTTGGGAGAAACATCGCTTGTGAAGTAGCATTGTGAGCAGCCCAGAGCTGCTTTGGACAAAGGATCAGTTCAGTGAAGAAACAGAATAGTGAAATCTGCCAATCATCACAAAGAAAATCATACCCTCTTCCTTATAAATTCCAAAGCAAATCCAGTTCTGAGAAGTCACATGAGGAGTGCATGAATTTTAAATGGAATTTCAATCAACCCCTCACAAAACTTGTTGTTTAATGTACACGTTGGCTCCACTAGAGGCATCAAAAGCTTTAACTAGCTTGTCAGTCTGTGACAAAGTTTTCCCAGTCCCATTTCCCTCACTGCAGCTGATCTCAGAAGCTGGTACAGAGTCTTTAACCGCAATACAATTCATGCCACTTCTGTCAGGCTGAAAGATTGTTCATGTGAATGACACATGGACAATATTTATGCTCACATTAATTTAAACTGATTCCAGGAAGAAGGCTATGCTGTTTGCCAATATCCCTTCTCTGATGAGCGCAGCTCTCATGGGACTCAGCCGGTTGTGTGGATCCTTTGAGATGATCATCGCTGGAAGAATATTTTCTGGAATATGTGGAGGTAAATTAGCATTCCTAGCTATGATATTAAATAGTTGGGAGAGCAGTGACTGAGAGTCACAAGAATTTATCTGATTGAGTATATGGATCACAGATTTTTACTAAACTCTGGAGACTGTGATTGCTGAATGCATTTTTAACTAAATAAGAAAGCACAGACATACTTAAATTAATCATGTGTGACATCGCCATTTTGCATTCTCTTACCTTTGCATCCAATCCATATAAAAAGTCCTGCCAATTTGTGAAAAACCCAAAACATGCAATATTTCAAGGGAGCATGCTCACTAAATGGTAAGCTGACATCTGTTGTTTCTGTTGCTGCTCATTGTGGCTGACGCTGCCTTCCGTATTACAGCCAAGGGAAAGGTTTTCCTGCTGGGCAATTCTAATTTCCCAATGCTCTAGTTTACATCCTGCCAGTGGTTTTGATCCCTGAGCAGTTGGATAAAGTTAACACTAACCAGAAAAAAAAAATATTAAGAGAGAGGATAAATATTAATAAATTCACTGAGCAAATGGAATACATAACATTTGTTAACTCATTGGTTTCAAGCACAAAATAAGGCACATAATGTCCAGAGTAGACACTGAAATATATAATCTGAGAATAAAGGGAGCAACAGCAATTCTGCCTATGTGGCTGTAGGAAACATTGTAAGAGAAGGCCAGCCTGATGAAGAACAGATTTCCCCAGGGAACATACTTGCTTAATGAAATATTTAGAAAAGATGCAAGGCCACGCTACTGGCAACATGTTTCACATTAGGCAGACATTAAAGAAATATCTCAGAGCCTAAACCTTTATGCTTTGCTTGCAGTGGTCCCCTCCAAAACACCAGACCTACGGGATTCTGACTTGCCCTGACAGTCTTTTGTCACTGCAGGTTTAGGAATGAATATCAATCTCATGTATGCTGGGGAATGTGCCCCACAGAAGCTCCGCGGGCTGATTGCCATAACAGTTTCTACTGCCGTTGCCATGGGAAAGTTTGTAGGATTTGCTCTGGGTCTCAGGTATGTCGGTCTAAGGCCTATTTAATCTATTCTGTTATTAAAATATATGCACATGTCAATGCAAGCCTGTTGATAGGCAAATCAGCAACTCTTTTTAGACATGTCTTTAGGGTACCCTAGGCAGCCAGATTGAATTATCTCAGCCCAAATTCCTGATTTAAGTGAAGGGGAAACAGAAAGAATATAAAATATTTAATCCTGAAGAATGATATTGCTTCCTAGCAAAGACAGATTAAAATATAGATAAGAAAAACCTTTAACAAATTTCAATGGGTTTGAAAGAAATCCATCTTTGGCAAGAACTGACCTCCTGGATGAGAGCTGCCAGGACACACACAGCAGGGCCGAGCAGCCCGAGTCTGTATGTGCTCACATGGCACAGTTGCTCAACTCCTTGCACTGGGCTGTGGTTTTTTTTCAGGGAAGTTCTTGGCGTAGAGGCTCTCTGGCCTCTTCTCATGGCAGCCAACACAGTTCCTGCCCTTGTTCAGCTTCTCACCCTCCCCTTCTTCCCGGACTCTCCCCGCTACCTGCTCATTGACAAAAAGGACAAGGAAGGATGTATCAAAGGTGAGGAAAAGAACTACAAAGCATCATTTTAGCAAGAAGCAGAAAATGGAGTAAAGGCCCACATAAGCCTGGAAAATAGGTACAGTTGGGAAAAAGACCCTGGGTCTTTTGACTCTGAAGCCACCTTCAGCTTTAATGAAAGACAGCCTCTTCCATTTTGGTATTAGTGCTCTCTTGGCACTAGTATTTCCCTTACCCTCTTCCAGGATCCTCCAAGGGACATGATCACACAGAGCTTGTATTTCCAACAGTACAGAGTCTTCCCTGAGCAGTTGGGGTGTGGATATGGTACCTTCTGGGTCTGTGGAGGAAAGGGATGTTCTTCACTGTCATGCCATATCCGTAAGCATTCCAGTTCTTCAGTAACCCCAACAACAACTACTTACACAAACAGATAAACAGCCATTGTAGGGTTTTAACTATCAAAAGAGAGAACTCTTTGGATGTAGACTTATTTTTTAATGTAGGAGTTGTTTTTCCTTCTCTGTGTTTTGGTATGTTCATAAGAATTGCACCTTTAGCGGAGGGTATTCAGGGAAGGATTGATAAGAATTTAGTTGTGATTTACATTGAAACACTGTAAACTGCTGTTGGCCAAAGGTAAGGCCATGATTAAGATTTATGGGTTAAAAATAAATAGCAATGAACTGCATCTGTGTCTAATCTGAACTCAGAACTCTAGGAAGTTCACACAAGCAAAGTACCTGAAGCTCAAGTAAGACACTCTTCAAGTCATGAAGTAATCCTCTGAATTCATGTGTGTGCTGGTGAGCTTGGACCAGGAGTCATCTTTCTCTCCCTTCTCTTTCCAGCTGTGAAGCAGCTCTGGGGAGATGGTGACCACATGGCCGAAATAGATGACATGGTGGCAGAGCAAAAGGCCATCCATGGGGAGAAGGCTAAGACTGTTTGTGATCTTTTTCGTGACAAAGCTGTCCGTTGGCAGCTCATCACTCTCTTCCTTGTCTCCTCATGCATGCAGTTAATTGGGGTCAATGTGGTATGTGTGCTACTTTTCTCTGATTTCTAGATTGCTTACAGTTTCTTGGTAAAAAGCAAGCTTTGCAGTGATAGTAAAATACTGTTTTACTGTAACATACTATACTATGATACTGTAACAGTGGCTGTAAGGAGGGGATCTCTTGTCACTGTTTATTATAATCTTTTCCCATAGAAATTTGGGACCTGAGATGAGTCAAGAGCTGTGTCTTAGCAAGTGCCAGCTAAAGGCACCTGTATGAATTACCCTATTATGATAAGAGAATGGAAGGGGATAAAATAAAATCTCAAATACAGAACAAGTAAAGAACAGCATAACCTCCTCTGGGTCTCTGAACTCCAGAATGCACTGACCAAAATTGTCAGCTATTTCAGTACAAACTGAGTCAGGTTTGTCACATGCATCAACAGTGCTGTTCCGTACTCTTACCTCTTTGGGTTTCTTTCTAAATTCTTTAACTTTGCCCTTTCTCAGATTATAGACAATTACAACATCCCAGTAACATATGGGACAGTTACTGTTACATACTCTCTAATATACCTTTTCTCTGGAGATATATCTGTTTCATTGAGTAGTTATTGTATAAAACAAGCTTATAGTAAAAGCATAAAAGTTTCAAAATCCAGATTAATTTTGCAAATTCTGAAAGACTTCAAGATTCGTAAGATCCATTTCTACCCCCACTAGTGCAGCAGTAACTGTACCAAGAGGACCAGTAGAAATTGAGCATATCAGCAATGGAATTTCCTATGCTTTAGGAATGCTTACATCTGGAAAAATACTGCCTATCATAATCCATGTAAAGGCTTAAAGATGATGTAGAAAGATAATTTAAACCATTTTCTTAGTATGCACTGTCCACATTTCTGTATTCTCCTCATCCAAAGTGCATGAGAAAACATTGAGAATTATTTACTGAAACTAAGAAAAAGATTTTCTCTTTCGCTAAGGCCAAACTAGTTATTTTCTGTCAAAAAAGACAGAAGCTAGTGTAAACATGACCACATGGGTGCAACCTTCACACATTTCTATTCTTTGCAGGTTTACTCTTACGCATACAATGTCTTTATAGAGGCTGGAATCCCCTCTGCTCAAACCCACTATATGTCCCTGGGAATTGGGGTCACTGAGATCCTCTCCACATTTCTGTGTGTAAGTGGCTCTTCAGCTGCATTTTATTCTGCTGTAATGCATGTTTCATTTCTGTCTTGAGAAACTACTGTAAACGAGGCTTCAGGAATCAAACTCCAGCAAATCAACAGTAGTACTTCACACTGATCACAAAAAATCATCTCCACACACCCTGCAAACATAAGCATTTGTGTTCAGTTTATGTCTTTCCCTCAAAACAACGACGCAGCCTGAGCCAGCCTTGGGAGTCCCAGTTCCTCTCTTAGGAACAGCACATGACAGCCCCTGTGTCCATTGTCGGTAGGACTCATTGCTGCAGGATTCATGGCAATTAACAATGCGAGCATTTCTGCTTTGTTGCCCTCCATGGATGTCCTTTGCCTGCAGAGTGCCAACTTAGGCCTCTACTGCCTGGGCAGTTCCCTGCAGCCCTGCACCTCCCCAGTTTTCCCCACTCCCTGCATCTCCTGGTCCTACTCAGTCCCTCCAAATGCCACTACTCACACCCCCAGAGAAGGCATGACATCCCAGCCCCTGACTCTGCAAAGATCTCCTGCCTGGAAGGTGAAGGCAGCTACCAGGACAGCAAACCAGTGCCTGCCTTTAAGGTCTGTCCTTTGGAGCTGACCGTGTGTCTTGCTGTTTGCAGGGTTTCCTAATTGAGCGTGCAGGGAGGAAGACGCTGCTGTGGACAAGCTACACTGTTCTGGCCTTGGCTTTACTGCTCCTCACAGTCACACTTTCACTACAGGTAAGAGCCCCCTTATGCATTAGAGCTGTGTCCCATCTTCAAGTTTTATTGTGTGGCTGGTGTCATTACTATATCCTTCACCCCAAATCACTTTTTAGTGGGAGTAGAAGTATTTTTGGGGCTACCCATCATGCTAACAGAGTTCTGTTCCCAGCCATGTACATGCAGATTAAAGCCAATAGCTTTATGCAGCCATGATCATTGCCAAGATTCTTGTTAAGTTTCTGGAAGTAGGGGAAACAGATGTATGTTCAAGATTGACATACTTAGCAGTGATGAATTTTTCTAATGGAGCTGGATAAGTAAAATTTTGATTTCTGATTTTATTTGCTGTTCATTTCCTATCATAGGATTCCTTTTCCTGGGTTCCATACTGCTCTGTTGCACTCATCTTTATTTTCATCATGAGCTTTGGCGTTGGGCCAGGTTGGTATTTTCTACTAGAATGGTTTCATATACTTATTCCTTCCTCACTGCAGCCTTTAGGAGAGGTCCCAGGTGTAGCTGTTTCACAGTTAGCATGAATCCCTACTCCTGATTCAGTGCAGGGATAGATGTTCCCCTTCATACTGTGGTAGGAGGTGAAACTTCATTTCATATTGCATTCCTACATGCCTTCCTCCTGAAGAGCCAAGCAGCACCTCAAACACTTCCAGGTCAGTTGAACCATTAACTTATATGGCAACATGAAGTATGAGTTACAGAAGCATCTTGCAAAATTTCTAAGCTTCCTTTTTTCCAATTTTTTCAGCTGGAGTATTATGCCCCTTGCCCACAGAAATATTTATTCAGTCGTACAGACCAGCTGCTTATGTTTTTAATGGTTTTACAAACTGGATCCAATTCTTCATCCTTGGACTTTTGTTCCCTTTCATTGTGGTAAGCAAAGCAAGGTGTTTTGTTTCAGTTCAGAGGAGGCTAGACCTTTCTTGAACCCAGATCATACTTTCCTTTTGCAACACTTAAAGCAAAGGTCAGAGCCCAAACTAATAGCAGTTCTGATGACCTCGTTCTTTTTACCCACATATCTATTGAAAGTGTAGCAAAACTAGAAAATACTGCTAACTTTACGCAAATGTCATCAGAGGCTCCCTTCTTTTCCCCCCTTGACCTGTATGTGCATCTTCTCTGGGGTTAATGTTAAATTAATCTTACACAGCACTAGCAAGTAGCAGGAAACCTAAAGCAGATTTGAGCGGTGCTAACACGTTCCCAGTCTAGCACTGATTGGGAAGGATGGAGCAGAAAGGAAGAGTCACTGAAGCTCAGCACTTCTCTGAATTATCAAGCAAAGATATTCAACTTCAGCTGAGCATACAACTTTCCTTCTTGAAACAGGAAAGGAGAATTAGTTCATCTTACCACTTGTTGCCATTCCCCAGGTGGGAGCAAGCAGGCTTTACATCAGCTGAGTCCCAGACCAAGTTTATTAGTAAATATAAAACCAGAAATTCTGGATCATAAGAGAAAGAGATCTAGATCAATTTATATGAACACCTTTTGTCTCTTTCTTTTCCTGTAGGATGGTCTTGGTAGTTTCTGTTTCATCATTTTCCTGGCATACTGTCTGTCCATGGCTATCTTTGTCTTTCTGGTGATGCCAGAGACCAAAGGAAAGACCATGCTGCAGGTCATGGAGGAGTTCAACCGCCTGAACTACCCTGGAAAGAGACAGCCAGCCCTACAGCAGAGTAACTGCTCAGTGATGATTGTTACTAGACTTTAATAACAAACTCCACACTCCGTATTTTGCTTTTTTATTGCTGTAGTGCCTAGAAGCCTCGCTAAGCAAGAGAGATTCCATTGTGCCACAAATCTGTATTTTAAAAATAATCACCTGCAGTGCAGGATGCCTGATGAACTGGGTGGTTCTTTCCAACTGCTGAAATATGACCTGAATTAAATCCTCTGCAGAAAAAGAAATAACCACAGCATATAGAGAAATAAGGTCTTTGTCAGTCCCTGCAAGTTAGCAGCTGTGTAAACTGAAAACCCAGGATCTGCTATTTTTCTTACCAAAACCAGCACTCCACAGTTACTGGAGAAAGTGAGTGTGGAAAGTTCAGAGCTACAAGCATACTTGTGAAACTCACAGAAAAAGAAGATAGAGATTTCACACTGAAATTGTTGCTCCTATTAACAAGTCAGTGCTGTTGAGCTTCCCAGAGAAGCAGCTTCAGTCCAACTGAAAAGAAGTGTTTAGCTGATAGAAGAGTACCTTGCCTATCCGTATGTGATGTTTCCCCCTCTTACAAGTAGGCTTGAGAGCAGCTACATGGTATGGGGACAACCAGGATTTTCTTGAGGAGCTTATGACCATGCTACTGTGACCTGCAGCTTGGTATAAGGTCCTACTAGAGAAGCATCCAAGCATAACCTGTCACCTGAAGCCAAACCTCTTTGTGTGGTCATTGGGTACATTGCCTAGATTTTGGAGAATTTTCCCTGGACAAACAGGGATATGTCAGCACTGAAAAAAAATGAAGCTTTGCAGCACTGAAGTGAAGAAAGCAGAGTTGTGGGAAATCATGAGTGGTCTAATTCACAGCGGACAGCTTCTCCTTCTTCATTAGCAATACATAATACATAGCAACCACATAGCATGTCTTCAGCCTAGAGTTGTTTCATATCGGAGACAAGGAACACTGGGTTTCAGTAGGACTGAGTTCCCAAGAGTAACTGGTACTGATGGGAGAAAAAAGAGTGGTGACTCTCCTGAAGAACCCAATCTGTATGTCTGAGTGTTTGCTTCCTCTCTCCAGGTCTCTGAACACTCCAGTTTTTCATCACAAACATGGTAGAAAGGGCTTCACTTTTTGTATTTGTTGCTATGTGACATGACACACTTGCTGTTCTTCATTCTTTGCAGTTTACTGATAAGGAACTACAAAAACATTGACTAGGAAAACATGTCCTATGATCATGCCTGGATTTGGGTTTCATTGACTGAAGAGTCAGGGGCAGAGGAGAGCCCATCTTCTGGGAGTGTGGTGTTGGCGTCAAGGAATATTGTGTCTGTCTTGTTTTGGAAATGAGATCTTCACTAGTGACTGTTGCAGATGCTGCACAATAAAAATTGCAAAAGCACCTGAATATTGAGTGGAAGTTTTTTTCACAGCCTTAACGGTCCTGCTTTTATCTTCACACCATCCTCTAACAGTATCTCTAGGAGTGCCAAGAGCTAATACTTCCCCTACACAGCTATCCTTCCTGTGACAATCATCATATTACAAAAAAATTAGACGAAGTTCATAGTTCTAAGGCTGGAAGCTATGAATTGCACAATACCACAGTAAGAACCATCATACATTCCTTATTCTGGTCAAAAATGCAAGGGGGAAAAGAAAGAAGAAACAGTTAAAGTATTTGAAAAAGAAAGGATTAGGTAAGACCTTAATTATTTTAGAAGTCTTTATTTGGTCCAGTCTTTCTGAATCTTACTGATTCCCAGCAAGGAAGTTTTTAGTGTCCTTACAAGACACTAAAAACTTATTTCCTCATACATGTCTTTCTACAGTGTGATCTTGTCCAGTATGCCTAACTTCTTCACTCTGCTACTAAATACTGTCTGCAAGAGGCAGAGTGGTGAATCATTAATGCAACCATTAACTAGCATGGATTGGGAATAAAGGTTAAAGAAGTACTTGTGAATCTGCAGTGTGTCTTTGATTTTCAGGATCAAACAAGTGCAACACCTGGCATCTTTGAAAACAAAATCCCTCCAAGCCAAGGATATCGGGTGAGCTAAGTACCAGATCTGGAATAAGCACATTTCTTCTAGTGTTCAAATCCTAGGCAGAAAGACTTGTCCAGTCCTCTTCCTTAGGAAAATAAATAAGAACTACACTAGGCATTCAAGTTTTGCTTTTTCCATATCACAGCACTGAATAAAAGTGTGAGGCCAGATAGAAATGTGCCAGCAGTATGAGTATTCTGGGCAACGCATGAACAGGAAGAAGAGGAACAGGGCACTGTTTGATCAACCAGATATTAAAATCTGGCCACAGACAGAGAGTTTAAAAACCCACCCAGAAGGACGCAGAGCTGCCATGTGTGTTCTTCCTTTCAGCAGCCAAACTTTCCATCCTCAGCTCAAAGAACAAATCCTCCTTTCCCTTCTAGTTCATTCAGACTCATCTGCTCCCTGCCTATGGCTCCACTATAACGTGCCTGAGTCCTGCTGTCTGACTCTCGCAAAATGGTTTGCTGTGAGTCCGGCAGAACCCCTTTAAGAGAGAAAAGAAAAATAAAAATGGAGTTGCAAAGGACAGTGCAGCACAAAAAGGTCTGGAAACAGAGATATGACATTCAAATTTGATACAGGAAACAAGAAATTAAAAGTAAAGTAAAAATAAAATGAGAGAAGCAGCAAAAGAGAGGGTAATTACTTCAGAAGTAGCTTTTAGTGTGTCCTGACAGAAAACAAGAAGTAACACTGGATTGTTCAAGTGTCTGATTAGACCTTCCCACCACAGGAGTTGGGAACAGCAAGAGGTTACAAGAGTTCAAAGAGGATCTCAGTACATGCGTGGAAAGAGCAAACATAAAGACAACATCCTGACCAACAAAGTCCCAGGCTGTGCATTACTGGGGCCTGGGAGACGCACAAGGAAAGCACCACTGCACACTTGCTCTGTTCTTACACTTGTGACTACAACTGCTAATTGAGACTGACAGCTCTGGGATACTCTGCTGGACACAGTTCTGGTCTGATTCCAGGAGATAAAGTGGGTGGTGGTGGTAAGAGAGGGCAGGGGACAGCTGGACAATCTCGCTGCAATCTTCTCTGCAACAGCAAAATCTTTGGCTGAGGGGAGAGCAGTGACCAGTGTTAAAGTGACTGGAGATTGAGGGGGGGAATTTGTAAGAAGCAAGAGAACACCTAAATAAAGACAGGGATTCTTGCAGTAGTTATTAAAAAGAAAGGTAGATTCTTGAGTATTTTAGAAGAGAAAGTGAGAACACATAAGGAGTCTGTGCTGAGAGAGGGAGGAATGAAATTCACCATCACAGCTGATGATGAGGGATAAATATTTCAGGGAAAAGAAAAATTGAATAGGTAGAAAGAAGAATTCAGCTTGAATTATTTCACTGTATACTGACATCCAAGAAGTCACTCAGGCAGAGGATTTGGAGAGAACATTTCTAGGACATCCAGCAGGAGAAAGGTCAAGGTGTGACTCAGCAAGCTGTCCCTGTGCTGCAGGTCACACAGGCCAGGGGACAGCGTGGGGCTGTTGTGAGTCACTGTAACACGAAAAGCAAACTGTAGGAGGAATGCCAGCGCTTGCGCCATGCTGCTGAGCAAAGCTTCTGTTGCCTTCAGAATCATACCCTCACCTTCCAGCCTCCCCTTTCGGCACTAACCACAGACAGTTAAATCTTCATAGTACAGAGTGAACTCTGCTATATTCAATGTAGTAAAAAATGTTATATTTAATGTATGCCTGAAGGAATCAAGAATTAAGTTACACTCTTTGTAAATAGTCAAGTCTTCAGCTGATTCAAAATAAAATCTTTTAAGGTGAAAAATATTTCTTAAAATCAAACTCTCAAGCCAGAACAGAATGAGCATCCTGCTCTGGCACACAGTAGGCCATCTCCATCGCTGTAGAGAGGGAAGAGTGAGGCTTCAAAGATCTTCTGAAAACAGTGTGACCCTCCAAAGAGAACTGGATGTTAGCAAGGATCCAATATGCCAATATTATGGTACTTCATGTCCTGCAACTGGGAAATTACTCAAATCACTTCAAGCAATCAAAAATCTCATAGCATGTAAGAAAAGAGGCGTTATAGCTCAGATACAATATGAAGTGGCTTATCTCTGTAAAGGACTGGAGAGGAGGAAAACATTCTGCATAAGCTGCTTCTCAAAGGTGAAGAGGGACTCTGCTTCTCTGAAGGAAAGATGGTAGCACCGTCTAACCCACACACAGAACAGAAACATGCAGTTGTTTTACCAGTGTGAATAAGGGGGGCCACTCCTGATACAGGAAGGATAAACATTTACCAATGTTGTAATTAGCTTGGCATATCTGGGTCCTAGAATAATTAAACCAGCAAAAAGAGTCCCTGGCCAGTGTTGCAGGAGGACACAATTCAGTAAAAGCGACATAGTTAGAATTTAACTTTTGTGCTATGATCCCAATTTCTTATAATCTAAGCACAGAAAGCATCTCTCTCATTTGACAGACTTGACAAGGGCTCTCAGAGCAGGCAGATTTTCAAGGGAAAATGCCTGGTTTCTTCTCAGACCTGGTGAGTATCCAACTTCTTGTCTTCTAGCCCTAGTCACTAGCAGCTGCATGATCTTTAAAGATTACAGCAAAAGGAATCAAACAGCTTCTTTTTTTTTTTTTTTTTTTTTAACAAAAATGAGCAACAGGGCATGTGTTGGGGACATACTGAACATTGATTCAGCAGTAAGACTGACTACATGGCATCTCCAGAATATATATATTAGAAATACAAAAGAGTGAGAGGTTTAAAAGAGGACCTGGGAAACCAGGAAAGAACAGGCATGTTGAGAAACATAGAGAAAACAGCAGTAATGGAAGAAACAAAACAGAAAAAACCCTACCACTCTAGTGCCCTGTACTCTCAAGGGTATTTGAGGATCCTCATCTGTTTAGAGTGTGACCTGACATGCCTGAGAACAAGCATGCTTGTAGAGAGAACTCTAAAATCCAGTGTACATCTTGGAAATACAGCATTGCAAATAAAAGTCATTCAAGCAGGGGCTCTAAACTATAAACAAAATAAGTTTTAAGATAACAGACTTGAATAATCTCTGGAAACTGTGAACAATGTCTCTTAGTAGGCAAAGTTGAAAGAAAAAAGAGATTAAAGAAAGGTGTAGCTTCTTAGTAGTACAAAAACATACACAAACTATGTAAACAACCTGTTTGTGATTTTTTTTAATTTTATTTCTGTGGCTAGCAGACCTAACAGAATTAAAGACAGTATCTTTTTCAGGCTCTAATAAGCAGGAGAAGAATATAAAGGAATCTGCAGATTTGCATCTTGACAATTTCCCAACAATTTTGCTTGATTATTGAAAAATTCAAAATTGATTTTTTGCGTTTTAAAGGCTTCTTAATCATAGAAATGTGAAGATATAAGATCTCATAAAATCAACTCATGGTCTGAAATCCATGTTGATATCAGGAACTCAGCATGTGCTTCATGATCTTTGGCAGGTTCAATACCGGAAGCTCTGGCTAATGATTATGGTGCTAGGAATTGGTGGAACCCACTTAGCTGGTTTTCAAATGTCTGTGATCAATTATACTTCTCCGGTAAGCAAAACCTTCATAAAATCACATCTGTAACTGCTCTTCATGGGACTAGGCCTTACACTTTGAAGATGCTCTAAAAATCTGTTAGGTGGTTCTATGTGAATTTGTTCCTGGCTCTTTCCAGTCCCATACTGTCCACTCTCAAAGGAGTTGGCATGAATGTTAGGAGCTGTGCTCCAAAGACAACTTCCCACAGAATATCAGAAAGAATGAAAAAGATGGAAAAGCAACACTATTCCTGCTGTGGTCTATAGCTGAATGGAGGGACAATAAAAGTTTTGGTGGTTCCTTAAACTATTCTTTTTTTCTTTTATAAAGTCTAACATTTCTATAATGAAGAAATAACAATCTGTAGAAACAACATATTGAAGCACCCTCCTTAAAGGTTATGCCATGGAGAAAAAGGTTTAAAACTAGCTGATGGAGTCTCAACCTTCAGTTCAGACTTTTTCTCTTACTGTCCTCTACTTGCACTCAAGAACGTTTGCATTTCACAAGATTCAATTAAAAGGCATAATATTTTCATGTAGTAGAGCCAGGATTCAACAGACTAAAAAGTATTATTTTTTAAAATATTCTCTTAGACTATTAGGCTGTACGAGAGAAATATCAGTTCTAAAATGCAAATGAGCCCCATAGCAATGCTTTTAGTAATGACTATTAATCGAAACATAATGAAGAACTATTGTAATTAGTACTTAATTGGAATGAAAATCTCTTTTTCTGTCCTAGTACATTAAGAAATTTATCAATGAAACCTGGATGGAGCGATATGGTTCTGTGCTGCACCAGGACACACTCACATTGTTGTGGTCCGTCATTGTGTCTGTGTACTGTGTAGGTGGAATGATAGGGTGTCTCTGTAGTGGATACCTGACTGCAAAATATGGAAAGTAAGTATATTTCCCAACAGTCTGCTAATCAGGGATGCAACAAGGGAAGAATTAATTTTTTACTTTTATTTAGATTTTATTTAATTGATCACAACCTTTTGTCTAGGTTCATTCCTCTCTAAGAGTAATCAAAATTTCAGCAAAGATAAGCAGAAATCTCTTAGGTCACATTCAGAACCCTCTCTTTGAGGGTGGCCATAAAGGACAAAGCCAGAACTCTGTAGCTTGACGTGTGCAGTGAAATAAGTCCTCAGTGAAGTTAGATTTCCCTTGTTCTGGGGACACATGAAGGATGGGAGCCTTGCCCACAAGAAAAAGTGAAAAAAAAAAAAAAAAAAAGTCAGTCTTTGTCAGTATTTATCCTGCAGGAATTTCCTTCAGCCTCATGGTATGTTCACACAGTATTAGCACAGAAAAGAGGACTATAACTTCTCCCTTTCCACTCCCATGAGAAGACATTGTGCCTTTTTATAATCAGATATGGTTGTCCTATAAGCAATGGATCTAACCATGGTCATGGGTTGGTCTGTGAACCTAGAGGAGATCAGGGAGACATCAGTCAAAGACCAAAAAATGAAGCAGGGATCATACCCATGTGCTGTTTGCTGTTGCAGGAAGAAATGTATGCTCTCCAACGATGTGGTCCTACTAGTAGCCACGCTGCACACTGGCTTCAGTAGGAGAGCCAGATCCTTTGAGATGATACTGGTTGGGCGCTTCCTCGAGGGCTTCGCTGCTGGTAGGACTCCCCACTACTCCATGTTAATGTGACTTCTTTGGGGTGGATACAGAAATCTTCCTGCTGGGAGTACCTGGGCATGCACAGTAACCCCAGTGGAACAAGAAACAGGTTGGGAAAAGGTAAGATGAGCTGTCCTTTGCCTTCAAGAGGTCTTGTTGAGAGAGAGAGATCTGATGGATTAGCTAAGCATATTGCTTAAAGTAAAAGGTACATTTTTAGCCTAATATTGTGGAGAATATATAGCAAACAGTTCAGAAGAGAGAGGAGAGAGCTACCTTTAGCTGAAGGTGAAATGAAAAGGGACCTTCTCTCTTGCTTTCTGTACCTTTAGCTCTCTCCCATCTTCTTTGGTTTAGGAATAAATATGAACGCCCATGTTCAGTATGCTGGAGAGATCTCACCTAAGAAGTTGCGTGGATTTGTAAATGTGACCTCCACTGTATTTCTTGCACTAGGAAAAGCTATAGCAAGAATTCTTGGATTACGGTACTTGTGCTACTCCTTCTCATCCTGTTTTCTATTTATTTTTCTTCTGCATTGTAGGAAAGTGGTGTCCTCCCAGTCCTGGAAGCATATACTGAGGGTGGGGTTTTACTTTGCTTAACTACAGCTGTCAAAAAGGAAGCATCTACCCCATATCAATCACTGAGGTTCCTTTGTCATTCACTGGGGAGAGAAAGGCCCTTCTCTTAAGAGAGGATGAATCCATCTCTGGGGGTGCAGTCTCTCTGCTGAAGTTAATAAGAACAGATTGTATGTAAACACTCTTGGTAAATTTTTGAGATCTGAAATCTCTACTAGCTTCTTGATAACCTCATGCAAAATTACAGTATTGTTTCAGAGAGCTGTTGTGGGAATATTCAAACTCCACCGATCTTTAGGAAATATTCAAATTATGAGAAAAATCTCAGTCTTGCAGTAGAACTAGAGTATTAATCTGTTTTCCTTTCCCTAGTCTAAACATCTTCTATTTCAATTTATCTTTTCAAGGTCTGTATGTATATTGTGTCTATTTAGCTAGCCTAGGATCTAGAAAATACCAAACTAGTTACAGACTGTAAATGTACTGAGCTATAAACACACTCTAATGTGCTTTCATAGAGATCTCTTAGGAACTGAAGACATGTGGAATGTGCTATTGTCCTTCTCTGGGTTGGTGGCATTGATTCAACTGATCTGTTTGCCATTCTTTCCTGAGTCCCCTCCCTATCTCATGCTGCAAAAAGAAGACAAGGCTGGTTGTTTGAAAGGTAAAATAAAACTTTAGATACTTAATTTGTTAATCTGTAACCCTTGGACATCGAAACTAATAGACAGAATCAGCTTTTCTATTAGCCAAATACAGGTTTCTTGATAATAACATGATTACAGATATTGTAAAGATCATAGCATTGAATTATATTACTCCAGACTCAAAGGAAAATACTTAGGATCTACCTCTAAATACTACAGCAAGTTGAAAGCCATTTCCCAGGGCAATCTCAGTGTATTCCATTAAGCCACATTCTAGTTCCTTGCTCAGTGACTGATGAATCAAAGATGGACTGATCTGAAAATATTGCAAATGTCATTAAAAGCTGAAAAACACAGACCTGAGTGGAATAGATAAAGGAGGAGTATGCTTTGTTCTGTCTCTTCTGTAGCCATGAAGCAACTCTGGGGAGAAGGGAATTATCACACAGAGTTTGATGACATGATGAAGGAAAAGGCCGTAACAAGAGGCACCAAGATTATGAATGTCCTAGAGGTGCTGAAAGAACCATCTGTATATCCGCAGCTGGGTACCATGCTCCTTCTTTTACTGAGTCTACAGCTCTGTGGCCTGAGTGCAGTTGAGTACACCCTATTTCCATGCATAGATCTACTATGAAGTATCTGAAGTGCTACAGTTCCAACTTGTCACTTTTCTTTATTGTCTACATTATTCCTCCTCACACAAAGCTCACCTCTGGTGAAGCTCTGTGGTATTATTGCTAGTATTCTTCCTACCTTTAAAGGACCTTCTGGGATGGGAATAAAAATTATTCAATTCAGTAGAAGTTCCTGCAAGGGCACTGCTGCATGCCTTGCCTTAGTGGTATTACCAAAGACTCTCTAAGAGAAATACCTTAAGGCTTGCTACAGCCCAGAGACCTATTTATGTAGACTTCCATCTCTACTTTCACTGACTTCTGCAGTAGTGGACAGCCTGCTATTGCCATCCAACATTCATTCTGTTTGATAATGGAGATTTATCCATGAAACAGTTTCCTTCCAGTCACTTCTGTATACAAAGTGGCTGAGCCCAGTGCAGCCCGAGCTAATAGTCATTCCCCTGGATGTCACTGTGGGAGCTTGTTGATTTCAGTTTCCACCAATGTAGGCAGAGAAGGCACCTCTGCGCTCTGCTGACAGGGAAGTGGTGCCCAGTCCATCAGGGGCATTGCAGATGAACAGCTTCTGCTTAGCAATTGGAAAAGAGCAACAGAATAACTGTTTGTATGATTAAGTATGGTCTGCCATGGCTGAGATATGCTAGTCTTTTTACCCACTGAATATCTTGTCCTTTTCTGCTTTGCCAAAACATCTTTCTCCCCTGTCTTACAGGCACTATGCTCCTTTAAACTGATTTTTTTCCCCCTAGGCTTTCAAATCTCTTTTCTTCAGCTCCATTAACCTTTTGATTTTTAACTTCTCAAACAGGTATGTCATCTCTACTACACTCCAGTATTGTACTGTTGCTTTTGCAGTGATGACAAATATAGTTCAAAGCGATGCTGGATAAGCACATAGGACATCAATTTACTATGCTTAACTCTAAAAATGTTTCTTATTTCTCAGATCACCTTTTACACCTCGGAAATTTTTCAGACAGCCAACCTGCAGGAAAGCATAATCCCATATGTATCTCTAGGAGTTGCCATGTCTGAGCTCATCTCTATCATCTTCTGTGTAAGTCACATCTCTCTGGGGCTATAAGAGTTAAAGTACATATGAGTTGAGTCTATTATTCCTTACAGAAGATTAAACTTTTCTTTGTGAACTAAAGAATTTTTCTGTGGCACTGCATAAATCTGTAAAGTGGTGGTTACCATCTCCTCCAAATTTTGTCCCACCTCTTACATCTTTCCTACTCCATAATTCATAATTTCTCCATAATTTCTTATAAAAATCTTTCTCTTATACAAATATAAATTAAATGTCATTCAACCATAAATATGTCTACTTATTTCCATATATTTGTGTATAAATTTATATTCAAATGGAATCATACTTCGCTTCCATTTATTACAGTGTTTATGAAAAAGTAGCTGCCATGCTGGGCAGCAATGGTAATTCATAGCATTAGAAATGAATTAAGAAGGAACTCAGTAACATACCAGACTTGGTACCAATAAGACTTGTGTTCTATAAAGTAAAAAGAACTTGATTTGTTGAACAGCTTACAGCTGAATTTTGCACTGCCTCCAGTGATAGGCAATTTTTTCCACTCTTCAGAGTTCCATTATTGATCGTTTTGGACGGCGGATACTCCTGTGGGGTGGTTATTTGCTGATGGCCCTGATACTGCTGTTGCTTGAAACAAGCCTTCTACTGAGCGTAAGCATATGCCTCTCTGGGGGTGGACCTGCATCAGAATTCTTTGTGCAGGACAGCAGATAGCCAGCCTTAGCTTTCATGTCCAAAATAGTAGGTCAGAATATCTTTTGAATGCAAACTCATAGACCCTCTGCAAGGCTTTTCCTGTCCTGCTTTGTAGTTCTTCTTTTTCAATCAGGCTTTCAAACAGTCAGTGAAAAACAATTTGTAAAACCATTGGTATGGCACAGCTTTCCTCCAGCTCTCTGCCTGCCTGAGCTCTCAAAAAACCTGGTCTGTGTCTTGTTCTGCTCTCCTTCAAATCCCCGGATGACCATCTCTGCTGTCAGCTTTCCCACTTGCTATCCCATGCCTCCTGCAGCAGAAGCAGTGTGTCCAACACTACCTGTCCAACAATCACCAATTTCCACCCTTGATACAAGTGATCCAGCTTGTGCAGCTTGTCCATACCTAGTGCAGCTCTCCAGGTACGGCCAGTTGGGACAGTGGAAACCAGTGAGGAACCCAGTGTCATGGCTTCAGTAGTGCCGGTGTTTTGCACTGTGTTGCGGTACAAAACAGCCTATAAACTTTCAGCTTCTTTCTAATTCACAGATACCTTGTGACTCACAAGAGATTTAAACATTTCTCTGAAGCTGTCTAATTCAGTAAGATGATTAGGTTAAATCAATAACAATCTTCCCTGTGATATAATTAGCTTGGAATTTGTTGTTTGTTTTTCAGACCAAGGTGCAGTTTAGCTCACCTCTGTAGCTATGGCACTGCAGGCCATTTTTGGCCTTCACTGTATTCAACACAGAGAGAAAAGTAGTTGTAGTGAGCACTTACTACAGAGCCCAGCGTTGGGGGCTCTTTCATAAACATTGCTTCTTCTATATGTACTGATCAGCTGTGCTACAGCTCTAATATTAAATTTCATTCTCTTTCCTCCTTTTGCCTTTGTTTAGGATAAGTTCCTCTGGACTCGTTACTGCAGTGTTATTCTCATCTTTTTATTCCTCATTGCCTATGGAATAGGACCAGGTGGGTACAACAATAAAACCAGCAACCTCAGGAAACCTCAGGCCATGAGGATAGGCACAGGCCATGAATGTATGGAAAGAGAACTAGACTGTGTGAATATATCTTCAAAAATCAACAGCTTAGTTCGGATTGAAATTGAGGAAGCACCAATTTTTGACTAATTAATGACCCAATAAACAATTTCTTTAAGAAACTACTTGAAACTATTCTGACCCTAATGAATCAGGACCCTGGTTCTCTCACTGGATACAAGTTCAAGTCAAAAACATACTTGTTGACTAATTTATTAAGACTTGTTTTGGAGGGTGTGAATGCTGTTCAGTGCAACTGGTCCATCTTTGTCTTCATCTAAGGGCAGAGGCAGCCTCTTCTAAAATACCACAGTTTCCTCAGCTCACCTGTAAAAGCCTACTCTATTAAATAATGATATCTGACAGCATGCATAGTGTATCTCTTAGCACTGCTCTATCCTTTCTCATCCTCTCTTAATGTCACTCAGAATCACCTGCATGGGTAACAGCAGAACAACACTTACAGGTCTCTACTAGGATGTCACTCATCTAAGATGAGTATTTACTCTGAAAATTCCCTGACTAAACACTACTTTTAGTTATTACAGTCTCCAAATTCCAATGACAGCCTTCATAATTGTAAGTGCTATACATAAGGACCAGGCACATCTTGAAAACCTAATAGAATTCCTATGGTACAGAACCCAGGTGTCTCCTATGGGCAATGGAGAGAAATAGGCTACCAGGGCCATTCAGCTCCATAAATTATACATCTTAGGTGGATAGAAACTGCACTTCAGGGTTATCCATCTCTCTCCATGAACTGAAAGAGAAGTCTGTAGGGGAATTCAGAAAGAGATGTCTGTGCTGCCCAAATTTATATGATCTTGCAGTGGCCTGATAACCAGGGCTGTATTTGACCAGTGACATCACTTCACTCACTTTGAGGAATATGGTTAACTACAAAAATGTTTTTACTGCTTTTTTATGGTTTTTCTTCAGCTGGAGCCGTCTCATCTGTCATGAATGAGATCTTCACCCTCTCAACAAGGTCCTCTGCTTTTGTAATTGGTGGAATCGTCATTTGGCTAGGCCTCGCTCTCACTGGAATGATTTTCCCCTTTGCTGTTGTATGTAATTTGATTAAAATCTTCTCTTTGACCCCATTAATTTAAACTGTTTTTCTAGGCTGGTTTAGGAGTAGGATGAAATTCTTTGCGGATGATCAAAGCTCTGAATCCCTTATTGCTACTGGCATATGGAGGCCATTTATGTTAAATATTTCCCTAGACTTCAGAAATCCTCTGCTACCTCAAGAATAAATTGAAAGGATAAATAAATATTGCTTGTGTGAAACCAACTTACTCCTCATTTCACAGGGACAAATCAATGATTTTCAAGAATCTACAGGGGCAAGTGTTGTCAGTGAAATCACTCATCTTATTCTATTTTTTTCTCCAGATGCTTCTTGGTCCATTTTGCTTCCTCATCTTTATTGCTGTCCTGGTCATTTCAGCAGTTCTCATCTACCTGTTCGTCCCAGAAACAAAAGGGAAGTCAACCTCTGAAATCACAGAAGAATTCAAGACACGTCAATTTAAGAAGAAACATCATCAGACTGCAGAGAAGAACACTGCCGAAGAAAAGACATTCTGCACAAAGCTCTGATAAGCCACCATAAGCAATTTCCACTGACAAAAAGCCCAACCTCAAATCAAACTGAAAGCTAAACCTTAACGTGGACTTTTCTCAGTAAAATGTAATCCAATAAGTAATCCATAGATAGCTTGTCATTAATACAAACAGATCTATCGTACTAATTTTTGCTTTTTATGGTGACAGACAATATCTCCTTCCTAGAACAGCTCTGTGGCTGGAAGGCATAAATACAGGCACTTCTCAGGACTGACACATGGAAAACATTTCCAGGCAGGCACAATACATCGACTTTATTTCAAGTCTTTCTCCTTTGCTATAATTTTAAAGAAGTGGGATTTATTGGTTATGTTTCTTACTTTGTAAGAAAGCTCTGCTCAGGATTAAGATCAGGATGAAGAGAGGTGGTAACATAAACACGGTTCTTGAAACAATTTTCATGTAATCTCTTGATGATATCACACTGAAAGGACCCAGTACTGATCATGAACACTGCACATGAACAAATAGCAGGTATAATAACAAAGAGAACTCAATTTTCTTCTGTTTTCTTCAACTGACATCAAGTAACTGATTGTCTGATTGTATGTCCTGATTATATCTGTAATGACTGTGAGAGATCAGCCCTGATCCCTTTGCAATTGGTATGGAAGAACTCTTACCTGCATCCTCTGGAGCAAATTGGTTGCACCCTCCATGCATAACATTTGTAGCAAAATCTGGAGCAAGTTTTTGTGGTGTAAGAAATGCTCTCTTCTTCTGGTACCTCATGGATGGCACAAGGGTTAACAAACACAGGTAGTGATGAGAGCTAGAGGACTAGAGCCCTGCAGCGGAACAGGGAGTAAAACACCTTGAGAGAGTACTGAGAGAGCAGACACTTTGAAAACTCAGTCCATTTTATAAATAATTAACTGCTCCAAAAGAGAAAAGCAGAAGCTCTGATTGCAAATGTCTGCTAGCTGTGTACTGGCCTAGGACACATTGCCCTCTGCTAGTGCATATCAGCACACAATACTACAATTTACCACTTTACAACAGCACCCATCTACTGCTGCTATTCAAGAGTAGTTAATCCCGCTGACCACTGCAGCATTTAATCAATTCCCTCCCCAAACTCTTCTACTTTTGTATAGGACAATCAATTATTTCTCCATTTTCTGTGACAGTAACAAGTGGTATACCGTGCTTCCTGTTTAGTAGCACCACAAGTCTTATCTTTTTGCAGTTTAACCATTCACATTGATTGTCATTGTCCTGGAGCACTGAATCTGTGTTGAATTTCAGGGAGTTCTCTATTGAAAAATTTCAAATAACATGCTTGCTACTTCTAAGGAATAGCCACAGAGGAAGCTCTGATATTAAAGCACCAGTATGTGTTCCAGCAACTGAAACCTGGGTTAGATGTTATATTTGATCTGGTTTCACCCCCTGTATCAGAATAGGAAATACTCATGCTACAAAATGTTCCCATTCATAGCGACCTCTCCTGTTAAACTATTGAAATACTTAATCTATCTGCTTTAAATGCTGTCCAATTGCTGCAAAAAACATCTGTCAACAGAAATCAAATGAAATAAACATTAACCTCAGTCTTACACAGCCAGATTATTACTTAAGCAGAAGGTGCAAAAATGGCATGAAAGAAAGCACTTCCTCAGTCTAACAGCATTCTCTGTCTGGGATGAGCTACCCTTTTGATATAAGGTGGAAAAGCTCCTTTCAGAAGTGATGAGAACTACAGCTGGCAGTACTGGCAGTTAATATTAAGCTGTCAGAAGAATTGAGAGGTTATCTGTCACAATTACCATTCCTAAAGAAAACACAATACATATGTACCAAACTATTTTCAAAATAATAGAGTAGACAGTGGATGCTCTTTAAATAATCCTTCCAAATTTGCTACTATAAAAATTAGAGCTAACATATAAAATACAAAAATCAAAACACACAGAATGAACATCCTGGAATAAATCACAGAAACCTTGAAGGAAGTTCCATCTGAGGAACTGATTTCTTTAAAAAGTTTTAAAAGTCCTCTAGTACTTAAGTGGCAAGGCATTTCCACTCTGTTTTCACTTGCTCCCGCACTTTCCCATGTACAACTGTGACAGTCAAGTTTTCCTAGCTGGTAGCCTGAAAGTGATATGAAATTGTGCATTTAAAAATAAGATTTTGTGGATCAGTTAATGAATTCATGTGAAAAACATTAAAAGATGTTATAATCCAGAACCTTTACCTGGCTGATCTTTTTTGTGTGATGCTTTGCACATTCTGCAAAGATTATTTAAGCATCATAAAACAAGACAATCTCCTAGAAATGCGGGGACTATGATATCAGCAGTTTCTTCTGTGATGAGCTTGTACCGTTCCTTGCAGATTCCGTAGCAGTGGCTGGTTGTAATGCTCCTTGTGTTGGGAACTGGCTTTCAAATCTTTATGATCAGCTACTCAGTCATGGTAAGAAAAGTTTTAAGCAGATACAGCATCTTCAGGAGTCATTGGCTGTGGGGTCAAAATGGAAAGGATTCTTCCCAAAATAAGTTGCAAATGTTTCCATTGACTTTCTATTCCCAGCTCTTACCACCACCCTTCTCTGCAGAAGAAAGGAATTAAGAGCTAGACTATAGCTGCCTGTGAGTGGGCATGCCCAAGGAGCAAACGCATCAGTCTCTCCATTTAGTAGATGTTAACATAGGCAATCAAAATTTTCAAAAGATGTCATGTAAGGTAATTTAAAATGAGCTAATTTGTGTACCACAACCACCTAACTGAAATAACAGAGAGTATCCCGGGAGCTATCTCATCTTGTCAGCAAACTGTATAAACTATCTCATGGATTTATTTCAAATTCTTTCTAATAAATCTATCCAGATACAATATGTCCTTTCAATTCTACATAAAAACACACATGCATACAAGCACAAAGCCATTTAGTGACTAAATACGCTACATTATCTGTGCAAGGAGCTGCCAGTGATTGCGATCATAGTTTCTCTGTTGAGGTTCAAGGACGGCATTTCCAAGGTGCTGTAACAGGAGCCATGCAGTCAGACAGGGAAAGAGAAAGATCAAAGAGTATGTTGATGCTTTGACAACTGTGTTAATGAAATTTTATATATTACCAAATGTGAGACAGGAGCTTATTTTCCGCAGGACTGTGGACACAGGATATAAATATATCTCACTGGTGCTCTCATTTCATGCTTACTAATAATCATGATGCCTGAAACCTTAGAGGAATAAGTAATTAATAATCTAAATAAATCTACATGTACAAATATTATGGTTCATGAATAGTGCAGTTGTATCAAGCTTTCCTCTTTGTTCTGCACAGCTGTGAAGAAGAGGAGAGTACCAGGCAGCCGCTGACAACCTGCAAAACCAAAAGGCAGTGATAGGAAAGATCAAAATTCTGAGTGTGCTGGAAGTGATGGAAAATCAAACTCTGTGGTGGCAGCTGTGCGTTTCCATTATTGTGATCATAACTCTGCAGTTCTCTGGAATTAATACTGTTAGGTATCTTTCCCTCTTTGCACACTAAAGTAACTCATACATGTCTGTAAGAAAATCCTGCAGTTTAAGCTTTCAGGCACTACGAAAAAGTTGTATTTGGGTGATAGTCAAGCAGTCAAGAGATTTACTCCAGACCATCAACTGGCTGCTGATGTGGCTTCGGATATATTTGCCCATCCATCTACCATTCTTTATGTGAAAAACTGGCGCTCACTGCTGATCTGGCAAAGTGCTATACAAATGCACAATGTTAATTAGGTAGAGAAGTTTTGAATTATGGACATTTATTCTGCAATAATGCTGGAGGACAGACTGGCTTGTGTATATTACCTTGCCCACAACCGTTTCTGTGCCCCCATACCTCACTGATTCCAAAAAGACTAGCAAGGTTGCTGCCTGTATAGAGGATGAAAGCTTATGCTTTTTTTTGCCTCCAAGCCTTCTTCCCTCATCCCCTCGGTGCCAGTGCTTCTATACAATTTGCAGTTTCCCTAACAATGTTGTACAGGGGCATTTCTAATGCCTGAGTTTCCTGTTTGAAAACAAGAACAGTGTGAAACCAAAGGGAACACAAATATAACATTTATTTTCTCCCATACTGTTCTTTTACTATTTTGCACAGATTTCACAATGTGGTGCGATTGCAAGGGATAGTATTTCTGAACTGTGCTGACCAGATATTAAAGATGTGGAGTAGCTAACGAGAGAGAGATATGGAAAAATACAAGTTAGGATTAGTGTTCACTATCAGCATTGTACCAGATTAATAGGGTATTCTGCTGTGGTGGCTTCTACTTTCACTTGTAAATTCTTTTTCTGATTTCACTCTCCTCTTTCTCTTTTTCATATCTTCTTTTCAGAAGTCTGAAGCCTTCTGCACACACAGAAGAGAGAATTGTCTGTTGTCATCTTGGTCAGTGTAACTTTGTCTTTGCTGGTCCTTTGGCTGGAACCAGTCTCAGCAGAAGCACAGCATTGCAGAGGGACTGTTCATCCATTTCACACAGAACCATACCAGGTTTCAAAGAATGAAGCTTGGATCCCTCTGTTTCTCACTTATGAAGTCCAGCCAGGCTCATTTGGATTTAGTTCCCATGTCTCCTGCAAGAAGTCAAAACTCCACAGGTAATCTTCCTGGGCGCCTTCACGACTTCGTGGCTTAAACAATCTTTCCATCTCAAGCGTTCATCCTCCCAGGCTTCACAAACCCAATGTGCCAAACCTTAGGAAGCCCGTTCTCCCAAATGCTTACTATTGCTGTACCTCTTGATGTTACTGATTAACCAGATAGTATATGATTAACCTGCCAATATTAATGTTTGCGTGTTATTTTAACCCCATGACAAGGCCTCTCTCTCATTCTTCTGCAAGCAACATCTCAGATTATTTTGCCTACTCATCCTGCCCATCTTTTACTCAAAAGGAGAGATAAAACAAGTAAGCTATTTTTTTCTCTCTAAGGTTTCTCACCTTTGTACTACTACTTCAGTGTCACTGCTGTGACTGACGCCTTCAAGAAGTTGGAAATCTAGGTGCCATTCAGCCTTACTTATTTCAGTACAGGCCCATGCATCAGGGCCAAAATCTCTGTTATAAGGCTGCAGCTGGCATCCAACAGAACTGAATACAAGCAGTGGCATCACCTGTGTTAGAGGTCAGGGTTATGTTTCTGTTCAAAGGAGGTTATGTTCTGTAAATATTATGGCTTCAGTAACTGTTGCTGTTGTCAGGAAAGCTAATAAAACTGGCTACAAGGCAGAGCACAGCCTCTTTGAGCTATGGCCTGCTACAGCCTTCTTATCCCATATTCTTATCTCTTTTCTGGGGCCTGCCTGGACATAGCGGGGCTAGAATAGCTGTATCAATAGCGAAAGAAAGAAAAAGTCTTCATGTGAATTCCCTCATCTTCCTCAGGGAATTCGCCCATTATTAACACCTCTATTTTCACTTCTATATGTCCAACACTAAATGATGATGATAGGTCTATCTCTTGTTTTTCTGGACCTCAGAGTGACACTGCCATAATTGTCATCATTTTGTCATCATGTTCAAAGTGCTGTAAAAGGAGAAGGGGAAAAAAACCCAAAACAACCAAAGAACAACATCCACCCCCACTCAACCCCCAAATTATCTTTCTCTGGTTTATTCCCAGGAAAAGTTCATCTTCCTCTGCTTCCTTATCTTTACTGAGGCCCTCATCAGCTTTGGCATCTCCACATACCTCTTCTTTCCAGAGACAAAGGGAATCTTGGTTATTGAAACAACCGAAGAATTTGGCACTTTATATTTTAGGATGAGACCTCACTTCTTTACAGGAAATACTTCTCTTGAGAAACATATTACCTACACTTGCTTCTAACTGGTCAGCAGAAGGACAACATATTAAGTAAGGCCATAAAGGACCTTGATGCCTGCAGATTACAACACAAAACAAAGGCAAATTACTTATTTTCCATTGTTGGAAAAGGTATAAATATTCCTTCATAGACACAAATGGAATCTTCATGAATTAAAGTCACTCTCACATCACCTCAAAAAACAGAGAGCAGTCAATAATAAGTCATCATAAAATAAAATGTGCTATGCTAGACTTAGAGATTTCACTTAGGAAATGTTTTGTCTAGTCTCTATGATTTTGCTATTCAGAATTTTGTTTTGGATTATAACAAACCCAAAGTCTCAAATCAAACCTAGAAGAAACCACTGAGTTCCTCTCAGAGTGAAATTAAACTGCAGATAGCTTCAGTCCTCCACAATGAGCAATACGTTGTCAGGCTGGCTTAGAACCCAGCCCAGTGTTGAGCTCTTTAGAGAAATTTATATGACACAACTCATGAAAGTGAGTTTTAGTGTTTGTCTGTTTCACAGTAACACTTCTTACAGTTCTATATAAAACAAATTAAAAGTTCTTCTTAACTCTGTAATAATTCCTTAAACATGAAAACATGTACAGCTTCCATAACATAACAGAGCTTTTCCTAGAATATAAGCAAAAATATTAACAGAAAAGGTCAATTTCATTGACCTGACAAAAAAGAGGAGGTAAACTCCTAGGATAAAATCCTCCTAAAATTGCTGATAAGGTGAAATAATACCATGCTGTACATTCATGTGCAGTTCAGAATCACTAGAAATCCCCAAAACTTTCCGCAGAGAAATTTCACTGTCAGCTGGTGGAATATGATGATCTTTGAGATCCTCAGTAGTTATTTTCATGGAGTGTAGGAATCCCTATGACATAGCACCCCAGATACTCTGATACAGTTTGAGAAAAATTATGTAATAAAAAGGAAGCATTAACATTCTAAAACCAAAAATAGTTGATATCTGTGCAACTTGCATTTTTGTACAATCAAAATGTTACAGTTGTTGGTGTTCAAGAGAAAATACCTACAAAAATGCTGAATCATTCTAAATGCTATTGCATGCCAGAATAAACAGCACTTGCTATGCAGTTATATAGGCAATAGTTGGAATTACACAAGTAACTAAGGTTTTATTATTAACATGCATTTTTTCTCATTTCTTTAGACTTGTAGCATTTGCAGTAAACCCCTCTGTAAATAATTCTGTGTTTTATGAACTGAAAGTATGAGTCCTGAGGATGAGCTTGGGCTTTTACTGAGGGCTTCAGTACAACCCCATTGCACCATCTGCCCTGACCCCAGGTGTTGGGGTGAGGGGAAGTCCCTTGGCATGAGTAAGAGTAAGCAAAAGTCTTTGAAAGCAGGAATGACATGAGAGCCCCAAACAAACCTCTTTCTTTTAAGTGCTGTCTCTAGCAGAAGCCACTTAGAGGTACAATTCAGACTTCAGCTCATGAGAGAGGAGCCTCTGGAAACCCAAGTGACTTTTCAATAGCTGCAACACTGATTTGGGAGTTGTTCTGTGTCTCTAATGCTCAAAGCTGA
The DNA here is from genome assembly GCA_013400375.1 of Thinocorus orbignyianus. NCBI lineage: Eukaryota > Metazoa > Chordata > Aves > Ciconiiformes > Thinocoridae > Thinocorus > Thinocorus orbignyianus. The sequence continues at coordinate 273,629 of VXBW01003046.1, forward strand.
AGCCTGAGAGATTAAGATCCCAGTTGTCCCATCCTAACTCATTAGGGAATATCTACCTATGTTGGTTATTCTCATGAGCAAGTGGGTCTTACAGGTACTAGTTGTTTCAAGTGATGCCTTCAAGACCAGATCCTCTGTTCCAAAAGCCAGGGAACATTTCTTACTGCCTTTTTATCACACCTGGTTGAGAAACCTCTGCATAACCACCAGACAAGAAATAACCTTCCTCAGTACAGTCTAACTGATAGATAAATCCAGAACAGCAGAATTAGACTTTGAAATTTGCTACATCTACTTTAAGCCTGCGAGCTTCAGAATTTGTTTTTCATCTAATAAACAATATTTACTATACCAATGAAACTGAAGACCACACACTTTACTTATTAATAAATAACAGCACCTAAACATCGTACCTGCTTTTTGCTTTGTGCAAATTACAGCAGAGATACTCCTCAGATTGTATCAGAACTATTTTACTGTTATTAGAAAACTGTTCAGATTTTTTGCCTGAACTGCTCTCCTTTCCCTTTTCAAAGCTCTCACAACCCCTAAGGTGCAAACTTCCTCTGCTTTGAAACTTTCCCCCTGTGGACTGGACTAGACGCAATTATTTCCTGAAATATTTAATCCAGCAGTGTTAACTTTGGCCAGTTGAAGTAAATATAAATGAATGAAGGCAAAAAAGTAAAAATTTAACTCTGGTCCCTGAAGCCAAATGCCCACTGCCATACTAGCAGGTAGGAGACAGAGACACAGAAGCCTGTGATGACAAAGACACATCACGCACTGGACAACCAGCCCCTAGCCAGAGATGACCGGCTTCCTATCTGACCTGGTAAGATTTTGGTGGAGTATTTACATCTGTGACATTTTTGTATGCTGCTATTGTTTCAAAGAAAACAAAATCAGTATCTCAGTAAAAAACCAAGGGTCCTATTCACTAAAAGCATCTCAGAAGTGGTTCTGCCACCATTTTGAGATATTACAGAGGTTTGCATTTCATATGCTCTGCCATCTGTCTTTTTATCATATTTTTATTGACATGTTAATATTTCTTAAATGTTTTCATATACTGGAAAATATTTGCTTACTCTCAAATGTAATTTGCTTTGCTTACCCGCTGTAAAAAGAGTTTTGATAGGTATATCACAAATTATTTAGTCCAAGAGAAGACAGACAGAGGTTTTGAAAGGCAGGGAACAGGACTGCTATGTTGGCAGCTATGCTATCTTGACAGGGATGCAGCATTTATTTCCTGGCTATGGCTGAGTCTTGAACCTTCACACATCAGTGAGGCATCTCCAATTAGGACAATGTCTCTTTGAAAAAGAGCTCCTGCTCCTGCAGGACACACGTAACTTCTCATCCAGGAAAGGAATATGGCAGGGCACTTCTGAAAGGGTGGCAGGTTTTAATTCATTCACAGCATGTTCACTATGTCCTGCTGCAAAGGCTGCTGTAGTGTAAACCTAAGTGCCTTGCTATTGTGTATTTTTGGATCCACAGCCAACTAGAAAAAAATAAAAATGGAATGCCTGTTCTCAAAGCTCCCAAGAGATTAAGATGACTGTGCTGCTCGAGACAGGCAGGAGGGGCAAGAGTTCAAAACTGAGAATGGTAAGAAGAGCTAGAAAAGTCACTTTCCTTCTACTGCACAGTTTGAGCAGAATCAGGACAGAAGGGAAATTCCGTCCCAAGACTTTGCATTGCTGTTTCCCCCCCTCTCCATCTAGGTAACAGAAACATGGATTTCCAAGGGCTGCCACACTGACAGAAGACATAGCGGAAAAACATGCTACAAGTAAAATCAGTCTCTTTTTTTTGCCCATTTTAGATTTTTTTTTTTTTTTTTTTTTTAAATTTTAGCTGTTGTGGGCAATTTCAGGAGGCTTTGCCCACTGTTCAGGGGCCTGAAGGGTAGCAAGGACAGCAGCTGCTCTCTCAGGCCACATTGGAAAGGTTTGGGCACAGAGGGCCTGATCACTACTGGGGGCACAGGTCTGAGTTGCAGATAGCCTGGCCACTATCCCAATAGCAGACAGTAAAGTAAGACCTTCCTCCCCAAAACAACTCTCCCGTGTGTTAGCCCTGGAGTGTGGAATGATCTTCAGCTTGCTACTCTATCGACCAATTATTGAGGAGGGAAGGGAAATATAATGGTTTCCATAGCTAAAGGCTATGAGTTGCTTGTGGGGAAATCACAGGAGGATGTACGCTTCACAGCAGGACAAGAAGGAATATGCCTAATTGCAAATCCCTTGAACAACTGAGGTGTTTCTGGAGAGTGAAAGACATATTCAGAGAACAGCCTGATGTGGCTACAGGCTTAAAAAAGGTTTTGTTTTACCTCTGCAGGTACAGTACCAGGGGTTCTTTCGAATGATCATTGTACTGGGGATTGGTGGAACATTCCAAATTGGCTTTCAGATTTCTACAATCACCTACATGTCTCAGGTAGGCACACTGGATAACAGTGGCACTGAATCTAAAGTTACACTTGAGGATGCTCCTCTAGCAGTCAGCAAAGGTTTAATCACAGTAGTCTCCTCTGATGATTTTCCCATTACTATGCTATCATCATGTAAAGCAGAACGTGTCAAAGTGTTGAAAATAGAAGAAATGAGAGTTTCTGTAAGTTGCTTCTTATAGAACTGTTAGTCAGAAGACGCACGCTGATGGAGGTGGCCTATAAACCTACCACACATGTGCCTACTTCAGTGGTCTCATTTAACACTATTCTTCACTACAAATCTGTGTCTCATTTCCTCAGCTTTCAAGGAATGGGCTCTTTCTAATGGCAAAATGATCACACCATAGTCCATTGCACTGCTGATTAGCTAATGCACACTTTTAGAATCTAGATGAAATAGTGACTTTAGCTGAAGCAACAAAATTATGTGCTAAATATAATAAAATACGTGCACTGGAGTCACAATTATTGCTGATGAAAATTCTTTTTTCTATTTCAGCATGTTAAGGCTTTCATTAACGAAACTTGGCTGGAGCGCTATGGCTACCCCATCCAGCAGGATAACCTGTTGTTGCTATGGTCTCTCACTGTGTCCATCTTTGGTATAGGAGGTCTCTTAGGTTCTTCAGGAAGTAGATACCTAACTGTCAAGTACGGCAAGTAAGTATGTTTAAAGATAATTTGTCAATTGAGTTTTAGCTTAAGGAAATGCCAATTGAGCTTTTGAAAGTGAAACAGACTTTTAGGCTTAATCATGGCTGTAATACAACCAGCTTACCAGTGGTGTCAACAGATTTTGCTGCTTCTTGCCCTTGTCCTGTGGCAGGGGGTTATCAACTGTGCTGCCAGCCTGTCACACCAGACACAGTTTTTCAGGTTGGGTTAGTCTTGGCAAGGAGGAAAGGCAGTCCCCCAGCTGGAGAGAGAATGGGTTTCTGGAAGATGTTCCTCAAAATACAGCAGTATTGAGATGTTCCTAAGTGTTATATTAATGTGTGTCATAACAGATTTTCAAATGCAGAAATGCTTCAAAACTTTTCTCTGCTTCAAAACCCAGAAGTCTTCCCCAAATCTCAGGTCTAGCCACGTGCCAAGGCACACCATGAGTCCAGAGTACCCAGTGCCAATACTGTGGGAGGGTTTATTTTCTCCTGAACCACATATGTATAATTTCACAAAACTAGCAGAACAATTTCTCCCAAACCATCCTACGTGCCAGGAGCTTAAGAGCCATCTCCCTTCCGATTTATAAAATTCTTTTTACTTTCTTACACTTACAGAAAGAAATGTCTCTTATGCAACAATGTGCTTATGATAGTGGCAGCATCCATCATGGGATGCAGTAAAATAGCCAGGTCCTTTGAGATGATTCTAATTGGACGCTTCATGTGTGGAATAAGTGCAGGTAAGTGATATTTCCCAGAGATCAGCAGGCTGTCCCAAAATTTTACATCACTATTCAAAGTAAATAATGACCCTTCCCTAAGAAAATAAAATCTTAAAGACAATGATCCTGTGTCAGAAGATCTTCTATAACACCCAGAAATAAAGTGCATAATCACTACTAATTTTAGTAATACCAAGTGAAATTCAGCTTTACCGAGTGCATAAATATTCAGACCAGGGATGTTTTGAAATAATATGAAATGAGTTTCTTTTTCTGATTGAAAAATATGTATAATATTATCTTAATTTTGGTTAACAGTGCTGGAAATCATATGATATAAAGTTTAAAGCTTGTTTCAGAAAACCCATGACCATTTAATTTTGACTCTGAACACATTTCAGGAATGTTTTATAAGGGTATTCAACCTGCTTCAAAGCAGGAGGTCCTTGGGATTAGTACAAACAGCTGGGCATAATCGAGCAAAATCACTCCTGCCAGGTAGATCACATGCAGGAAAACTGTCCTGTACCAGTATCAGTATGCCTTGTATTTGTTTCCTACACAAAAAGTTGTTTTGCGATTCAGTTTAGATATTCACAGGTTACCTATTTTAACTTATTTACTTAGAAATTAATGTCTGTTTTACAAAGAACCAGATTTTGTACATTGTTTCTCTAACAAACAGTTGTATTGAAGAACTACAGTTGTATTTTGAGAACTACTTTCCCTCAGGGGCCCTGCCATGATCTAAAACCTGTATCACGCTTCATGCAAAGACCTTATTTTTGTTAAAGAGATTGCATATCTCCACTGCTTTGACATCACATAAAACCAGGAACTGAATATGTTGCTTTCAAAACAGATAAAAGGGGCTGTGACCACCATATGAGGTACAAGCTCTTATTCCCACACTAGTTTTCAGCCTGTCTGTACTTCACTAATAGCTGGAAACATCAACTCTTCCTGAAGTCACCAAAATAATTGCTGGATGGTGGAAAAGAAATACTTATGTCTCCCCCCAAATCATGTACAAATCAACACTGAGTAGAGCACAGTATATTTTAATCTGCCACGGATCTACCATACAGCTATTCTATAGCATTGTGTTAGAAAAGGCTGAGATGATGTGGGTTAACTACGAGCAAACTAAATACTTCTACAGAGCTAGTTATTCAGCATTTGAGTGCTCTGTGTCCATTAAAACAGGCCAAGGCTCACGAGATACTATGATGAGGCTACACCTATACCCCGAAGGGAAAACTGTACATTTCTGGTGCATGAGGAATCTGTATTCTGTAATGCTTAATTATTTACATGCAATTTTATTTCCAGCAGTTATGAATGTCTTCTTTCTTCTCTCATATAATTCTCTCCTCACCTTAAGGTCTTTGTGTTCCTCTACATCATCAATATGTTGGGGAAATTTCCCCTAGGAAGATACGTGGATTTGCAAACTCTACTTCCTCTTTCTTTGGGGCACTGGGAAAAGCTGCAGGGCAAATTTCAGGACAAAGGTATAATACAATTGATTTGCCACCCAATTAATTTCTGTCTCCTCTACCATATGCTTCTTCCTCTGTTTTTCCATCCATTCTTTTCTCTCCTAAAAACCAATACAGTAAACATTTATTCTACACACATATTTTATCCCTGCCAGGGAGTTGTTGGGCAGCCAGTCCCTCTGGCCCATGCTGATGGCCACCTGTGGACTTCCAGCACTGGTCCAGCTGATCACTCTGCCCTTCTTCCCAGAGTCTCCACCATATCTCCTCATGCATAAAGGAGACGAGGAAGGCTGCAAAAAAGGTAACTGAGGGCTCCAGATTCTTGTTTTGTGTTGTTTACTCTCTTTTTACGGAAAAAAATAAGCAGGACAAAATTCTTCCTTGCTCATTTCTAAGATGACTCTGTAAATACCTACTAAGCATATTTTTGTTGTAGTCCTCACACAGAACGTGAAACTACTTCTCTTTACAGTTCTGTATTACAAAACCATTAGCATTCAGTGAATACCAGTTGTGCAGCCAGACTGATGATAAATGATAAATGGCTGTTTGCACTGCAGGGTTTCACAAGGCACCCCTCAACTCTGCTTGTTAGCTGTGTACCCTGCTTGTACCCTGAGAGAAGGAGGAAGGGAGAAAAGTGGACCCATGGGCAGGGAGGGACTCACTGTGCACCCTGCTAGGTGCCTCTATCAGAACAGGTCCCTCTGTGCAGGAGGGAACCAGGGCTCTGGAACACACTTTAGAATATCTCTGCCTCACACCACAGCTACAGCCCATGCATGCTGTGCTGCTAGGCATGTGCATCACCTACTCAACAAACTCCTTAGGCAACAAACAAGAGATGAATTAACATGGCAGATCTCACTCTCCTTCTCCACAGCCATAAGGCAGCTTTGGGGTGAAGGCCATCACCAAGCAGAAATTGAGGACATCATGAAAGAGAAGGCAACAATGAAAAACACCAAGATCTTGAGTGTCCTGGAGCTAATGAAAGAACCAGCTTTCCGTTGGCAGCTGTACATGATAGTTACTCTGACCGCCACAATTCAGCTATGTGGCATCAATGCAGTTGAGTGTATTTCCCCCTTAAAGACTCAAAACACTTAATGACAATCTTAAAGGAGATATCATTGCTCCCAGGGGTTCCAACCATTTTTCTCAGACTTCTCAGGCCACAACTTGCTGTCTGCCAACCCTGCTATGGGGTAGCAGCAGTAGTCTGCAAAGCTTGGCTGGGCTCTTCATATAACATTCCTTTGCCCAGCTCTTGGTCCTTGCTGGTGTCACCTTTCTCAGTTGTTAGGCTTATTTAACAGCCATTTTTGGAAGCTGTTACAAGGCTCCAGAACCCACTGTTACAAATGAGCCTACCCTATATTGGCAAAATCTGCAATGTAGTTTTATGCTACTGCTGCTATTTGCCTGCCTGGCTCTTAGCATCCTAAGATGCTGGGATGGCAGCATGCTCACTCTACCTTTAAAGCTAATCAACAAGCATGCTTACTCTTCTGGCAGCTTCTGCAGTTCTCCTCCTCTTCCTCACAACAGCACTTTTCTGGGATTGGTTTGAAGCCACAGCTTTGCAATTGCCTACATGATTCTTCTAATATCACGGTGAAGCAATGTCTGCAAAGAAGCTGAGTCTACCACAGCTTAAACTGGTATCTTTATAATCTCATCATATCTCCCAACAGTAGCAGAGATACTTGAAAAGAAAAGATGCTTATATTACCCCCTCATGACTCCATAACACATGCTCTTCTTTCTTGAGAAAGAAGAACACATCCTACAATAATGTTTCTGGATGGGGTCTAGAAGTGATGAAATACCTGGTTGTTTCTAAAAGCACTTAAATCCAGACTCTGTAAACCTAATTACATTGCAGCATCTGGAGGTCCTTTTATCTCAGCATCTTATCTTTTACAAAGTCAATTAATTACATTTTACAATGGTTTTGTCTGATAAAAAGTGAATACTACCAAAAGGAGAGTAGAATTCTAGCTCACTCCAAAGCTGATAAGCATGCTTCTTGGTCAGCCACTCCTATCTAGGGCAGTGTCACACAGACATGGGTAATAAATTAGCTATTTTCTTCTCTTACTGTTTTATGGTCTTTTTTCCAGATCTATTTTTATACTTTTGAAGTCCTCCAGGCAGCTGGCTTTGAGGAAAGAATGATCTCCTACATGACCCTCTCTCTTGGGCTCTCTGAACTTGTAGCTGCTGTAGTTTGTGTAAGTCACATTACAATGGGAACGGGTCACAATTTGTTCTTCTGGCACTGATACTGGTGTGATTTCTGTCCTTCAGAGCTCCATCATTGAGCGACTGGGCAGGAAAGTGCTCCTAAGAGGGGGCTATTTGATCATGGCTTCACTGCTAGCTGCTCTCACTGTGACTCTCTCCCTGCAGGTAAGGAAACTCTTCTCATGGCAGGTTTCTTTCCATTATCTATTCTATTTCTAACCTCTGCTCACAGGTAGGACCAGGCTACTGAGAAAAGAAAGTGAGGCTTAGAAGTGCCAAAATAACTTGTGTATTAACATCTTACCCTCTGGGACAGCTAGAGGGGAATATCCTAAAAATCAAGCTTGTCCATGTATAAGAATAAACCCTCACTCAGCAAATGCTCTCTTGTACTCCTACCTTCCTTTCAATGTGATCCCATGTGCTCAGCAAAGAGTACATAAAACACTCGAACACCAGCACTGATTCCTGCTATCATCAGGACCACACAGGGGCCAGCATGGATCAAAAGACAGTCCTAAGAAAACGGCCCTTTCTAGTCATGCATTTTTTAACAAGTAACACGAAAACCCAGAGTCTTTGCAACAGGTAATTTGAAATTTAACTTTGCTGCAGAAGATATTGAGAATGCACATATCTGTTCACAGACTGTAGACCAGTTCACTACTATAAAACTGCATCACTGCTGTAGCTCCTTCAGAAGCAAGTCTCCTGGTTTACCAGCATTCATCCAAAAGCTGCCCTGTAGATACTGGTGTAAAATTAGCCTTGAAGCAAGGTGGCAGCAGACTTCCAGTTTTGCTTCATTCATGAAGGACCTCAGACACAGGAGAGAGAAACCTTTTTCCCGAAAGTATCAAGTCTCATATCTTTTTGGTTAAGATCTAGGAAAGTTCCTTTTCAGAACCAGTTATCGAACCTATCATTTAAAAAAGCAAAGAAAGATATGATTTGGTGTTCCCATATCTCTAAGGGTTGGGGGGAGCACTGGAGGTCAAGAACAAATGAGGATAGAGTAGAAAAGTAGCATTCAGACTTCCTTTAATTGAATCCTTCCAAGCTTGACAGTTGCTCTACACTAGCAAACCTGCTTCTCTACACACCTAGCAAAATCCTCACTGCTCTGCCCACAAGAAATGGCCCTCACATTTCTCTGCCAGTTCCCACACACTGTACATTTTTTCTTGGGGTGATAGTGTTGGAAAACAAGCAGCATTTCTCACCTAGAGTGATTAACAGATTTCACCCAGAAGTTTGTTACAGTGGGGTTTTTTTCTTTTTTTTCTCTTTTTTTTCCCCCCAGGACTGGTATTTCTGGATGCCATACTGCAGCCTTTGTCTGATTATCTTGTTTGCAGTTGTCTTTGCAGTTGGGCCAGGTAAGTACTTATTCAAAAGAAATAAAAGAATCAAGTCATGCATACTTATTAATATGGCTAGGAAAATACTGCATAATATTGCATAACATTTAGCATAAGTGAATTAATTTAACCTAATCTTGTAGTCATTTAAACATGATGAGTCCAATCATTGGCCACAAACTTCAATGCCATCAGGTCTGGGTTTTACTAACAATAGGAAAGGAGCACAGCAAAAAGCACTCACTGGAAAAATACAGCAAAAATAGAGCAAAAGCAGATGGGTAAAAGTTGGGGGGTGGGGTGGTGGTGTTATTTATTACTAAGAAAAAAGAAAAAGAAAAGCAAGAATTCTCTTTCGAGTTCAGTATTGTATAATGTTGCAATTTATCCCACATAGACAGCAGTTCAGAAGATCTAACTTTGAGTAATTATTTTCCTAGCATATACTACTTATTCATCTTTAATTATTTTTTTAAAGACTATTAATTTTTAAAATATTTGCCTTCCCATATGGCAGGGTTGAATTATTTTCCTAACTCAAAGCTGTCAAAGTCCTGTGACTCCAAAACATAACTGAAATACCCAAGAAGTGAATCCAAGGAGAACCTTCATTGGTGATCCAGCAGTAACGTGCTGGGAATTCTTGTTAGTAATATTAATTGTTATTCCACCCTTACACAGCTTCTTTCATGAGAAGAGGTCAGACTTTCTTAAGTGTTAGCGACTTAATTCTTTAATCTCTCCAATAAATGTATTTGAATAGTTTACCACTCTAATAAATTGATGTCTTGCAGTTTATAAGATGCCACAAACATTTTCTTTCCTAAAAAGAAGCAACATACTCTAGTCTTTTGTATGCCAGTCCATGACAGTAGCATCTATTTACTGACTGTGTAACAGTAGCAATCCAAATGTTCAAATCCAACACATCAACAAGTAATAATTCTTACTCTTATTTCTTTTCAGCTGGTGCCACAGTTTCCGTTAGGGTTGAAATCGTCACGCTCCCATGCAGGCCACCTGCCTTTGTGATCAGCGCATTTCTGAACTGGCTGAGTGTCTTTGTGATCGGAACAACCTTCCCATTCATTGTGGTGAGTGACTTTTCCCAAGACACCCCCCAGGGGCTCTAAGCTGAAGTCAGCCATGGGAGCAGGAAGAAGAAAAGCAGGAGATGGCAATGCCATGGTAGTCTAGAGTGGCCTTGGCACCTGCTCTCTCCCGTGCACTTTTGCAATTGGAGGTCCCTGATTTGGCCAAGATACTTACTTAGACCAAAATATTTGTCAAAGGTCAAAATGCAAATAATTCCTTATCAAATTCAAAATACTTTGGGACTCAAATACAAAAACCGTGCCAAGAAAGTTACAAAAGAAAAGGTATGCTCACTTTCTCATTTTGCTCTTCTCTGCAGGAAAAACTCAAGCACTTCTGCTTCCTCATCTCTATGGGGGTACTTTTCACTTCAGGGATGATTATCCACCTATTCCTTCCAGAGACAAAAGGGAAATCCATCGTGGAAATCGCAGAAGAATTCAATAAGCTAAACTTTAAAAAGAAGCATATCCTGCCAGCTCCACATCATGTCTCAGAGGATTACACCTTCTGCACCAGGCTTTGACCAGCCGTTAGGGGGATTCAGGCTTTCTTAAAAAGAAGGAAAAAAAGACATTTGTTGTTTTCTGACTGGCAAGTTGATCTAAATGCACTGTCATCTTTCATATCTGTCACTTACAAGGTTCCCATTTTGCCAAACCAGCACCTTTGTCAAGCACTCCACTATGGGCAGTTTAGAAAAGGGATGATGACTGATATTAACAGGACAGACTCATGTGAATTGTGAGCATTTTGGCTTAACTTGCTGATGTGTAACTCTCTTCCTAACAGAGCAACTAATACACACTGAAACTACATGTAGAATTTATAAACACTCTACTGCCCACAGAGAAAGGGAACATCTGTGATTCCCTCTCTCTCTCTGATTTCTGAGTGTGTTTTTACAACCCAGAATTGGGAATAGTAAAGTTCTTGGCTTGCTATCTCTGGCTAGGGTTCAACCCATGAGAGATTAAAGAAAAAATTTAGTGGAATAGGAGAGTAATTCTTTGTTTCTCTAGACTCAACTGAATAATCAGACCTTGCCAGGTTCCCATGCATAATGGCATGTTGTCCTTGTGGTTTATCTATTTTGACAGACTGCAACCCTTCTGGACTGAAGTTTTCCATGTCAGCAGTCATCCTATCTTTGACTTAAATTTATTTTTTTTGCTATAAAATTGGCCATTTGAGTATAAGCTCAGGCTTGTTCATGAAAAAGCACAGGGGGAAAGTTGCTATACAACTCTTCTCAAGGAATAGTGCCTTTCAATAGCAATACAACTAAAGGACACATGGGTGGAATCCTGTCGCCATAAACTGCAAGCACCTATAGACATTTTAGATACTTTGTGCTACCACGCCCATCACCGCCATCATCTCGAATCTGTAGCTCCTATTCCAAGATCAGAATTCCTACAGTTGTCTCATAGGCTGTGAATCCATAGCCATTTAGCTGCTACTTGCCTCTTTGTGACTTTCAGCTACCTGGAGCAAATTGAAGCCAGAAGAACTGTCCCAGACTGGAACTCCTGGCTGTAACAGAACAGCTGTTGCTTTACAGATTCTCTTCAAGGCATCTGTACAGTACCCTACTGTCTGTACAGCAGACTGTCAGCAAAAGCTCAGTCACCCTCAGCTCTTGGATACAGGACTCCAGCCTGGGATGTATTTCTCTATCATGACTAAAAAGTGATCGCATATACTCAGATTTCTGGGATGTCCAATCAGTACAGACTCTTCAGTTATTATTCATTGCAAGTGTAGGTACTGATGGAGAGCTGTAGAGATGACTGTAAATATTTTATGCCTTGAATATTTTGTCAGACATATAGCTGGGTAGGATTTACAGTAAAAGTGGGAAGTATAATTCTAACATAAGGAACTTCTAAGGCTTTCATCTAAGCATTTTCAACAACAATTTATGGTTTAACTTACAGTTTCTCATAGGAGTTCTGCCAGTTTTTACAAGCATGTAGTGTGCATAAAGGTAAGAAAACGAAGAGAGAAAACACGGTAAAATATATCATATGCAAGTTTTCTAAATTCCAGACTTAGTGTGGTATACCATGCCCAGGGATGTCTCTTGTAGGAATGGATGCAATAGAATTTTCTACATGAACCTATAATCAGCTTCTCTGCTTGAGTTCACATACTGCAGGTTTTCAAACTGAATGATCTTCAAGGCAATCTGATACTGAGTTTCTAATTCTTCTTCCTGCTATAGGTTATCAAAGGTAAAAAGAGTTAGTGAGCCTTAAGGGATAGTCTGATCTTGTAAAGTACCACAGGCATTTAATTGCACCAGAAACTTTTTTTTGAAACATGTAAACTCATGGGACTTTTCTTTAGAAGATATCTAATATTCTGCACATTTCCCTTTATTAATGAGAGCTTCACACAGTTCTAGTAACAAAGCAATACTATTGGGAAGAACAGGGACAAAGTTAAGGCTCACAATGGAGCACACAATACAAATTAAAATCCAAACTCTGGATTGCTCAGCAAAATAAGTGGGTTTATCTCTGATATTGCTTTGACTGGCATATTTACTTCAACTCAAATAAGGTTATTAAAAATATGAATTAAATTGTTCATCTTAACTGCTGCTTATTTTTAATTCAAAATGTTAAACATAATTAAAATGGCAGATTGCCTTGTAATAAAACTTCTGGCCTCCACAAATGTTTCTTTCCCAACATCAGGATCTCCCGCAGGGACAGGTGATGAGAAAAAGTTATTGGTGTGTGTGTCCTTCCTTGACTGGGGATTTTCTTTATTCCTCTCTTTAGTATTGAAGGCCACTTAAGACTTCTCACTAAAAGATAATCTGCAAAACATGAATTATCCTTAAAGTCAGAAAAGTTCAATAATTTTGTGGTGTTCCATATACATATACATGATAACTAATATACATATATATATATATACATATACATATAACTAACAGTTAATTTAGAGACAACTACCAATATAGAGAGGGAATCTCAACTTTTTGCAAAACTTTTTTCCTAAGCAGTCATTCTGAAAACACCTTTCATTCCATTACAACAATACCTGAAGTCTTTGGAAACATCAGCAGAGTGGCATGATGAAGCATTGCTGGAGTGACTCTCTAGTGAGCCACTTCTCTGATCTCAGTTATTCATTAGATGTTACTGGGAAAGCCTTCTCCATAAGACCCTCACCAGGAAGTGAGCAGGTGCCCTATGGAACATTAATGTGACAACAAAGCGGAACAGCTATTTGGACCACAGGTCAACCTTCGCCTGTGCTCAGTGGAGCAAGAGCTGTATTTTGGTAACTGGTCAAGGGAGGAAATAGCAAAAAGGTATGGTTCGAATAAATATACATGGGAGGTGACAGAGACAAAGAGTACAGTCATTCAGAAGTTTCAGGAGCACTACATGCACATTTTCTTCCAGAGACCCCAGCTAACAGATAAAATATGTCTTAAATACCGACTCTAATTGAGGCAGATATAAAGACTCACAAATTGGATCACTGAACTGCTGTCAGGTAGACAAACAAAAAATATCTGGTCTAGTTGGCCTCTATTGAGGAATGTTTAGCGTGGCTTTGTATGTGTGTGTCACACGTGACTCTAAAATTGCAAGAAAAAATACTACGTGGCCTGATGTTGGGAGATTTACTGTACTGACCACAATCATGAGTAAAGGGTATTTGTAAGATTTCTGCTAACTAGTTGTTTGCACTAATTATTAAACTATACATCTAATAAAAGGGGCCTCAGCAAGCTATAAGTAATAAGAGCACAGAAGCAGTACAGAAACTAAGGAATATAAATGCAAAAGACATCATGCATTAAGAGCATTTTGGGAGGAAGACTTTTAAGCTACCAAAAGTAGAGCAAAGGGTAAAAGTTACAGTATGTATAAGGTATACTAATTAGAAGTGGGTGAAGCAGAACATAAGAAAATATGTGCAACAAACAGGCTGCATCTGAAAAGACATGCCCTGTGCTGGTAGCTACCCATTACTGCCTGCTTCTGTCTCCCTAAGTAAGGCAGATATAGGCAGCTGACATGGCAGTTCTTTCGTTTGTCAGAAGCACATTATGTTGTTTCAACTTTGTACGACTTTACGGAAGAGGAAATTAATTCTTAGCATCAAAGGAATGGTCTATATCCCATCAAAGAAACATAAGCTCTGACAACAGCTTATCTGCTAAAGAACCTAGTCTAGAAAAAAACTGGCCACAAACTTTCAGCAAATATCAACAACAAAGTCAACTTCATAATGAGGACTGCAGAACAATTAGAGAAATGGCCTGGTGGTGCTACATTCTACATGCCAATTGTTATACAATCTGTGAATACTCTTTGCACGTGATGTATTTTCTAGAAAATATGACTGATTGTATCCAATAAGCCTTTATGATTTCCTCATCCTCATTTTCTTTAACTGAAGTGTATATGGCAAATGATAACTGAACCATTTACCAACTAGATACATATAAACCCCTCTTAATTATGAAATAAATTAAGTTAAAGCCTGAGAATTTTCTGTCTGAAGGAAGAGTCATCAGTTCAGCTATGAAGGTTGCAGGACAGTTTCAATTTTTTTTTATCACAGACAGAAATAAATATACTGACTAATGGAAATGTCAGACAAAACTGCATGATGTTGAACCTTCCTCTCCCAGCAAAGGAAAATCAGCTACTATTAAATATTTAGCTGGTCAAACTTGACGTGCCACCATAGAATCATTAAGTTTACACCCCATTCCAAAATGATGGAGCATTTCAATTCCTTTAAGTAATGATTAAGTTACCTTGTGCTCCAGTTGCTCTCACATGAAGAAAGAATAGCTCTTTCCTATTATATGTCAAAGTTCTATAGTTCACTGTCCGAGCCTCATCTAAGATTCCCAACAGATAACTTTGTCATTATGTTTCTCTGCTTATACTGAAAACTAAGCAAGTTATGATTATCAGAATCATAAAATTGATGTCTCAGTTCCCTATCCCCCAAGCACATGACAGAGTTGATGAAGTATACAGGTTCCCTGCAAGGGAGACCATATTGCTTACTTGGGCTAGATAAAACCAGTGGTTGAAATATTTAATCCAGCAATTCTAAACTTTGTACAACAGCTGAAATATGTGTAATTAACTCAAAACCTTTTGAAGTAAAATTTAACTTCAGTAACATGGGACTAGTTCACTCATGTTGCTATTGCATAATGCAAGCATTCAGTTCTTTTGGCAGGTACTAGCCAGTAAAGCAACAGAAACTGGCTCTTTCATAGGAGATGGCCACCTTCTTCTCTGACCTGGTGAGTATCTGGTCACTTTTTCTGAAGGGTCTGACTTAGAAAGGACAAAGCTAAAGTAATACTGAAGAACCAGGTTCCTTAAAGATCTGGGACAGCAACCGTCTTTCTCTTTTGCATTTAAATGTCACCAAGAACAATAGGGCTTGGGGCCATGAAAATCATGTTGCATGGTCTTTTCCATGCAATCAAATCAAATCAAATCAAATAAAAGCTAACAGTTGTCCTGGCAGCTCCACCACTGACAATGCTACTGTACTTTTGTCTTCTGAATTACTGAAAATAATAATAATTATTAAGCACTCTGATTAACTCCCAAAGTAATGAATATATTAACTGTACAGCAAAAGGCTAAGAAATTTATGACATAAGCTTTAAAATAAAAGATTTTCCTCATTTCATCCAAAGATAATTAATACCATCCATCAAGTGTTTCTATAGTCTTAAATAGGGAAGAAGTGATAATTAGTTCTTGCTCTGTTTTTCAACTGCCAGCAAGCAGCTATTTTGCTTTCCTCTTTAGATATTAAAATTGTTATTTGCAAGTCTAGTAAAAAAAAAAAAAAAGAAAAAGAAATATTTTGAAAAGAGAGGATTTTGAAGGAAGTCTTCTGGTCCAAGCTTCTTGGATCTTGCCATGTGATAACTTGGGAAATCCAGCTGTGGGTTAGCTAAGTAACAAACTCTTGAAAGACCATCCCAAGAACCACAGGAGTGTTCTTCTAAGTATCTGCCAGTCTGGCGCTATTCACATTTGCATTACTTTTTTTTCTGCCTGGTTGCATTTTCTATCAGCTTCTCTTCATCCACGCATTGATCTCCAAAAAGCTGTGAGCTCATGTCCAAAAAGCTGTGAGCTCATGAAGTTTGTATCTAACATGAAAAGCACACAGAGCACAGTGTCCCCTGTACAGAGATGATGTTACTGTCCCGGTATGTGATGTGCTGAATAAAAAGGGAGAGGCAGTTAAACCCCAGAGGATGCTGCATAGATCCTGATGGGACTAAAATCACAATTGTTCTAGGTCTGGTCTGCTAGGTACAGTCTAAGCTGTTTAAGGATAACTCCATCTAGCCTTGCAGGCATTTGGAAACAGGACAGATAACCAGTGGCAGCACATACCTCAAAAAGGTCTAAACAGTTATATGTTATGTTTTTTCTTATTTACAATGAAAATTGTTTCATTTATTAAAGCAAAATTTCCTTGACCAAGGAAATTTTAGCCGGGCAGTATTTCCCTAACCTGGAAGATGCCAAGCTCTTCAAGATGCAAGCACATACTTTCATGGTTAAATAGGTAGAAAAAATACAATATTGAGAAAGGAGAAATGAAATCCTAAATCAGACAGGAAGATTTTTGTTTAAATGCAACTGCAGAGGCTATTCCAAATTATTCTTTTTGTAGTTCACACCTTTTTGAAATAGTTGAATGTTAAAAGGATCTTTTCTTTATTATGCTTAAAGATATGACATAGTCGAAAATGAAAGCAGAGAGTACAATAAAGCATTGTTGATTTTTAAAGCTGTACTTTTGTGGCATAACATTATGGGTTGATGTTCACAGGTTACTGCAGATTGCAGACGAGGAAACTGATTCTGTCTTCCCCACATCCAAGACTGCCAACCTGTCAGACACTGCAGGCACACAGTGAAAGCTCTTCTATCAGGAATATCTTTTAAAACCATTTCTCCTTGCGAACAAAGTGTTGGATTATCACTCTATACTAGCACTTAGTCTTACCGTGGCACTGTGGTTGATAATTGCACTTTGGCAGTATTTTAGAGGGATTTTGGAAAAATGTTTAAATCCAAGAGGATTAGAAGTGGACAGTGCAGGTTTCCAGAGGGGAAGGGCAAGTGTGGTTACAAAGACTGTGGCCCTGTACAAATCTAGACCAATGAGAAGCTGACGGAGTGTTTTATTCCTGCTTTGCAGGTTAAATTCCGTGGATTATTTCAAATGATCTTAGTGCTGGGAATTGGTGGTAGTTTCCCATATGGATTCCACATTTCTGTCATCAACTATCCTTCTCTGGTAAGTAGCCATCTCTCTCTGGTTGAAAACAGAAAACAGAAACCTGACCTGTCCATTCTCCCACAAATCTCAAATTTACTGTGCCTTCAGATGACAGCCTTTTCTTTGGCTAACAGTAACATGGAAAGTTTAGAGAACTTCTTCTCCTAGAAAGAACAAAATAGTACTTCCTCTTTTAAATAAATCATTGCCACATAGTATAAAGCTTCCAAAGGGAGGCAGAAAATGTGCTTATAGCATCCATCATCAAGAAGCTTGCTGTCTGATACAAACTTAAGGATTTTGCAATGTGATCTCAGCTAATTTGTTTTACTAGAGAAAGTTAGACTCAAAAGAAGTCTAATATTAGAACTACAGGCAAGATGGGAAACTGAAGGGAATGAAAGAATACCTATTGTTTTCATTTGTTCCTAAGTGATGTTTACATTCTCGGAGGACTTTCTTTCATTTTCCCAAAGAGGAATAGATGGAATGATGGAATGGCTAATGAAATATTCCGTACCATTGACGTCATGCTCAGAATATAAATGTGGGTTAGCCAGAGGGTGGAAATCTGCAATCACTGCTTGGGACAGTGCCAATTCACTAGGTATTGAGAATGTCTGCTGTCATTATTATTATTGTTATTATTAGTGCAATAATAACAATATGTTTGTTATTTTTCTAATATCATTCTATTAAACTGTCTTTACCTCAACCCATGAGGTTTTTTCCTTTCCCCTCCTTTTCTTCTTCTCCCTTGTAGGGTGAGCAAACAGCTGCAGGGTGGAAGTTAAAAATCTAAAGTACAACAGCCAAATAATATGAAGGGATCTTACACCCATTGTTTAGTGAAATCTCATTTTATATTTCAGCACATAAGGAAGTTTATTAATGAAACCTGGATAGAGCGACATGGCTCTCCCCTCCATCCTGAGACAATCATGCTGTTGTGGTCCTTCATTGTGTCTGTTTATGGGATAGGGGGATTCCTGGGGAGCGTCTGCTGTGGCTACTTGACTACAAAATACAGAAAGTAAGTGTTTCTTGTAACAGCTCAATAGTCAGAAAGTACTAAGGTGAACGAAAGTCAGAAAATACTAAGGTGAACAAATAAATCTCTTTTTGGTTGAAGCAATCTGATTGAAGACGAAACAGATCTGGTCTGCTAGTACATCCATATTCCAAGTAGCCAGCAGTCTTCTGCTTTGTTTATCTGCCCTCCCCAGCAGACTGTATTTCTGTAAAGGATGCATTCACCAACATATCACCAGATCAGTACCTCTGGGAGTAGCAGGATTGTATAACTGCCTTGTGTTCTCTTCAAGATCCCCTATGACTCTCATAAAGACCTCCCAATCTCTAAACTCCTCAAAAAGGAGCTATGTGTCTTGTGTTTGTAACATGGTATAAGTAGTCACCTAACCGCCTGGAAACAGAGGGAAAAAATAAATTGCCTGTAACTATGCTGTAAATATACAATCAGCACCAAACCAAGTTATCCAAAAAACATCCCTGTTCTTAGGAATTCATTTCACTGAAAGTCAGTTCCAAGCTATCCTTCCCACTGGATGGAGAAAAGATTCCTCACCAGTCTGGTCTGTTCTCAGTGCCTTGTGTAACACCACTAATTTCATTTGCAGAGAAATTGGCATACATATCTACTTGGTGTGACCCACTTAAAGATCTGCTCCACAACCCACTGATCCAGAGGCCCCTCATATGGGTCTCAACAAACCATCTTAGCCTGCCTGCAATTGTGTTCTTTCCTATCAGGTAAGTGCCCCCAAGAAATTTCTTGTGGGACACTGCCTTATCCCACATGCAGAGGGTCTCCCAAGACTGAAAACAAGATCATGGACTTCTCTCATCGGTTGTTTAACACATGGTAAAATAATTGCTGAATTACAGTCTTCTAAACACAGGGTCTCTCTGAGTCCTTAATTTGTGCAAGAGGACTGTTGTCCAGCAAATGTCATGGCAAAGCAACTGAGTGCAAAAGTCTTTGATTTGAGCCTGAGACATCAGGGTTGTGAACATACCAGCTCACGATTCACACAAAGTGTCTTTTGAAATGCACTTCTAAAAATTCTTTCCGCCATCTCAAATACCATCCATTTAGCCAACAGTGTCTTTAATATGAGGCATTCTAGAGCAGGAGCCATGGACTCAGATTATTTCTGGGGAACAACCTGACATTTTATGAGGAGTTCTAGCAATTTAAAAATCTTGGTGACAAGCTGGGCCAGTTCTTCAATCACTTTCCCAACTTGTACTGTGGAAATGCTCATGAAGCATTCAAATTGCTTAAATTCTAAGCAAAGAAATACTAATGAATTCAAATCCAAAGGATCCTAAGATTTTAAAGAATAACTTTGACTATCCAATGTCAAAATTATTTCAGTCATTCCTCAAAACACCAGGAATGGCTGTGCCAACATCACAGCAGGATTAGTCAAAAGAGTACAAGAGATTCACATTTTGCACTAAATTCTCATGGGCTTTTTTTTTTTTCCTTTCAGAAAAAAGTGCCAAATGTT
Source organism: Thinocorus orbignyianus (assembly GCA_013400375.1). NCBI lineage: Eukaryota > Metazoa > Chordata > Aves > Ciconiiformes > Thinocoridae > Thinocorus > Thinocorus orbignyianus. The sequence continues at coordinate 293,548 of VXBW01003046.1, forward strand.
CACCAACCTGATCATGCTGGTAGCTGCACTTTTCATGGCCTTCAGTAAAACAGCCAGATCTTTTGAGATGATTCTGGTTGGACGCTTTCTCTATGGCATTGGTACAGGTATGTATGTGTTCATTCCACTGTGGAGCACAAGCATCCTTGCTGTCCCAGGATTGTCTCTACAGGTATTGGCATTACTGGAGAATGATTTTTAGAGCAAATATTCTAGGCACTTCATAAAAATTAAAGACATCATACTTTTGCAAGAAATTTTAATCCAAATACTAGAGTGAATGGAAACAATGTAAAAGAGGATGCAGTCAGAAAGCTAAACTTTTCTAAATATTTTAACAGTCATTTATCATCTTCTTTGTTAAAGGTTTTGCTCTCAATATACATCCTCAGTATGTAGGAGAGATTTCACCCAAGAAGCTGCGTGGATTTACCAACTCCACAGTTGCTGTTTTTCTGACACTGGGAAAACTCACAGGACAGGTTGTTGGACTACGGTAAATTCTTTCTATCAGGTTATACTAAAATTAGTAGAAATCTTTCTATAACATTATTCTTTCACCTAGTCCGTGACTGAGAAACTCTCTCATCTTTCCCAAAACAGGCCCTCAATTATGCCAGAAGAAATCATATTTGAGGCAAATACATAGTTTTAAATATAGAAGACAGAAAATTAATTGCTCATAATCTGTTTTGTTTTCTTATTTACACACCCTTTCTACTAGGGGGTTTCCCCTTCCAAGTCTATTCTACTTGCATGAAGATTCTTAGCAAGGTGTTTTGGTCCAGTGGTCAAACAGTGGTCAAATGATCCTTACCAGCTCTCTAAGCACTATATCAGATCCTAAAGATGTTTAGGAAGTTTTTCAAAATGCCAAATACTTTCTTTAAAATTGTCCAGAACAAAAATAGCCAAATTTGTGGAAATTTGCCAGATTATCAATTCAGGTTTTTGCTCCACTGCACCCTTGAATGGAATTTGAGCAATCTCCATTACTCAGAAAAAGTTCCTGAACGTTCATTCCATTATTCCAGCATAATTTTGTTTCGCATACATTTTTCAGGGAGATTTTAGGAAGCGAAGCTTTGTGGCCATGGTTGTTAGCATCCAGTGGACTTTCAGCATTGGTTCAACTGGTTACTCTCCCATTTTTCCCTGATTCACCATCCTACCTCCTGATACAGAAGGGTAATGAGGAAGCCTGCAGGAAAGGTAGAGTGTTTACTTCCCTCACTTACCTCACTTCATTTGGTGTGTTAGAGTGACAGTGTCTATAGAAGACAAGAAAGCATGGCAGAGCTATACAGCACAGTGCAGTGCCCATCAAGTGATAGCAAAAGCAGTTCTAAATAAAAGAGTTGAGGTATTTATGGCAATACTGAGTATTAACCCAGAGCCCTACTAAGTCCAATAATCAGTTAAGATAAGAAAAATAGGTATATATTAGCATGCCTAACATTTCTCAGTTTAGTTGGAGGTACTTAATTTCTTTAAAGGAAACAGTTTAGACAGTTATTTTTTTATTAAAGAAAATGTACTTAAATGTTTGCTTTATTTACAATTAAGTCAACTCAACATTAGAAAGTCACGCTGCGCTGACAATCAGTGAGATAAAATTTTTCCATCTGCCTGCTGCCCCAGACAAAACCAGAAAGCAGAGGCGGACTGAACCAACACTACCACCTACAGCAATGGACAGGCAGGCTAATTGGTTTAAGGTAACCACTCTCTATGAAGTTATACTGATAGAATAATCCACTCCCCTCTTTCTCCCCAACAGCTATCAGGAAGCTCTGGGGGGAAGGAGACCATCAAGCAGAAATTGATGACATTATGAATGAGAAGGCTGCAATGACGAGCACAAAAACTTTGCGTGTCCTTGAATTAATAAAAGAGCGATCCTTGCGCTGGCAACTTTACATCCTGATGACTGTCATAACCACCTTGCAGCTCTGTGGAATTAATGCAGTTGAGTGCTCTCTTTAGTCCCATAACAAGAGACAACTCTAGGGAGCATTATCAATCCCTTTAAGTTAATTTTATTACACCAGCTTAAAACCGCGTCACAATTGCAACACTTTTTTCACAGGTGCATTTCCTCTCTGCATTTTTCAGATATACTTCTATTCTTTTGAAGTATTTCACACAGCCAAGTTTGAAGAATACCTTATTCCATATGTGTCCCTGGGAATTGGGTTGTGCGAATGCTTATCCTCTATACTGTGTGTAAGTCTTTTCAGGCTTGAGTTTGAAGGAAAAATTTTATACGGTCAACAGTTGTACTTTTCCTTATTTATAACTGGTCTTGGGCAAGATTTATATAACCTAAGACACATCTTCCTTCTTCTGCAAAACCACATGCAGAATGAAAAGCAGCTCTTTTCCAAAATTATTTGCACAACTGTATGTCTTTAGACTCATTTTTATCTCATCCTGTAAAATAATTTTATGATGTTCTGGATTAGATGTGTGTATGTGTGCACAATATGATATATAGCAGCATGCAAGAAAGGGAACTGTCTAACAAAAGCCTAGGGCTGTCTAATAAACACAGCTGAATTAACAACAAATTTGCTTTGAAGAAGCTAATCAAATTCATTAGGAATTAAGAGATTCTCAAATTACATCGGTTTTTGGCTATTATTAAGAGAAGTCTTCTGCGAAGAACACATGGAGAGAGGAGGCATTATTTCATTTGAGAACTGGGATTTATTACTTGTTTTTTCTGCTTTTCAGAGCACCCTTATAGACCGATTTGGGAGGAAGGTGCTGCTCTGGGGAGGATACACACTGATGTGTTCTGTGCTAGCACTCCTTACCATGAGCCTTTCACTGCAGGTAAAGAGGCAGCAGCCTTCTCACTTAGCACCAGCCCACCTTTCTTATCTTGCCTCACAGGATATTTACAAAAACTTGAGTCAGTGGCAGGAAATACAGAGCCCTACTACTCTGTCATGTATCTAATGGTTTGATATCACTGGTTTCTCACTTTTAGCATCAGTTTTTCTGGATGCATTACTTCAGTGTTATCTTGATCTTCCTATTCGTTATCTTCTATGGATCTGGACCATGTGAGTACATCACTGGCAACTTTGGGTGGAAATTTTATATTGTATTGATTGGTGACACAACTAGCAGAGGAAGAACAGACTAGTCCCATGGTAAAAAGTTCTGGATAAATCTGAGAAGGGTAGATATGTACAAGTGGGAGATAGAAAAAGAATACAGATACCTCAAATTTTACTGCTGATTGCAGGATCTAAATAATTTAAAATACAGTATCAGCTCCAGAAGGTTTGAGACAGAATTTCTAGAACAATTTTTAAAATACTCACCTGAAAAAAAAAGGATTCTAGGCATTGCCAGGGATACTAGAGGAGCAGGATTTATAAATGACAGTGTTTGTAATGGCTACCAGTGCAATAAGGAACCACACAGACCCACTGGCACCAGAAAAAAAGATTCTAGTATGTACAAGAGAAACCTAACCTAACAGCTGAAACCAGAAATTAATAGTTGGAGTGCCTTTCTGGAATCAAAGTCTTCATAGCAGAAACCACCTGCCAGCAGGCCACCTATTCTGCCTATATGCCATTTTCTTCCACTGCCATCGTGAGAATCTCTGGCAGGAGCAAGGAAACAAGTATACTTGGTTTGTGTTTTATTTTTCTTTTTCAGCTGGAGCCACTATATCTATCATGGTTGAAATCTTCAGCCAGTCATTTAGACCATCAGCCTTTCTGATTGTTGGCTGCATCAACTGGATGGGACTGTTTGTACTTGGGATGATTTTTCCGATAATTGTTGTAAGTGACTCTAACTGGATCCCTCCCTCCAGGCTAATCCACTTCTGAATGCTGACAGGGACCAATATAATAGCAATAAATTGCAACGACTTGCAGAGCTGAGAGCTCTGTCCAAATATCAAACCTGCTCAGAAATCCCCCAGGCCTGTCAGACAGACAAGACTCAGGTCAAACTCCTGGTTTGATACCCATCCTGGTTTGTGTACTGAGCACACCTTTGAATTTTAATCACTGAGACACAGACTTACACCCAAGGGCAGGGAAATAGAAATGAGATTCTTATCTTCCTTACAGTGTCTCCCATTTTTGCTTGCAGGATAACCTTGGACCCTTCTGCTTCCTCATCTTTTTGGCAATCCTTGCTTTATCAGCAATTTTTATCTACCTATATCTTCCTGAGACCAAGGGAAAGTCTATCATGGAAATAAAAGCAGAGTTCAACAAGCTGAACTTCGGGAAAAAAGAAACCTCAGTCACTGAAAATAAATTTCCGAAGGAGCAGTTGTTCTGCACCAAACTATGAATGTTCAGAGGAGAAATTTGCATCTCTTAGAAAAGACAGGAAATGATGTTGCAATAGAACCAAAGAGGAAACATTAAAAACAGACTGCAAGCTCTTCTGTGTCTTACTCCTTTTTTTATTTTCTTTTCCTTTTTTTTTTTTTTAATACAGATATGAATTTCATTTTGCCAGAATTATATTTCTGGATGATAGCTAAACATTTTCATGGAAAATTTCACCACTTAGTCTTAAGACTTACTGGATATAAAGAGATACTATTTTTTTTTTAAATTAAAAAAAAACTTGATCCCCAGAGTCCTGCTTGATGCCAGAGGTACCTCAACAGTTTGTTACTGAGCTTTGCTAAATGAGACCTCACTAGCTCCAAGCACCTCATAATCAGGAAACCACTGACAAATAGCTCAGGGAAGAGTACCAGAAATATGGACAACTAAGTAAAATAATTTAAGGTGGCAAATGAAGGGAAGGAAGGATTAGGAAGGCTAAATGATCCTCAGTCGTGAGGCTGGGGAAACACAGAAGACTAAAATACTTGCCTGGTGACCTGATAGAGGAAAAGCCAGATATGTGGTTTAGGGGCATCCAAGCAGATACAGATTCAAAACTTAGCACAGTAAATTAGGGGGAAAGGTTCCAGCCATGATAATAGAACAAAAAATACTGAAAGTGAAATTGTACTGTCCAACAATCCTTCTGGAGATGCAATAGGAATCTCAGTAGAGAACACCCTAGTAACTCTAGGCAGGGAGAAGAACCCATCAAACAGAGATGATTATTGTATGCAAAGAAGTAAAATGGCTGCTGTGAAATAAAGCACACTCCCAAGAGCATCCATGGTGTCTAAGGACTTGATTTCCAACCTGGTACATCAGCTTCTGGGAATTACATCAGATGTTTTCAGAGAAGAAAGAGTTGGTTTTGGAAATGTTTTTCTTGTTATGTAAGCAAGCTGTGAATAACGAGTGATTATTTTACCCAGTATAAAAAATAGGTTGTGAAGTTCATTAGAGAAACAGTCTAAGTTTTTCCAAGTGACCACTAACAAGTATAGTACGATTTCTGATTGAATGCTATGGGTCATGCTACCTGCTTTCAACTAATCATTGAAGAAAAGATTCATCAATATTACAAACAGCAATTTCTCTCTCTAGAGATGTCACTTGATTTTTACATTTCAACACAGGAAACTTGCCCCGAAACAACTGTTCGTACAAACAGATTTTATTTCTGGATTTTTTTTTCGGGATTTTCTTTATTTTCAGAATGCAAGATACAGGACACTCAATCCACTAACATGGGCTGTAAGTGAACACTGGCGCATAGTAATTAGCTACTGACTTTTTATTTGTTAGCTTTTTAAAGCAAGGGTCCTCCAGTGAAGGAACTGATTTAAAATCAAGATACACCATAAAATGAACTTAAGATGTTCATACAGAGGTTTTCACAGTTTAAAAGTATTTGTTTAAACTACACAGCTGCGGTACAAGCATTTAGCTCAAGCTATAGAAAGTCCACCCTCTTTTCCACAGGCTGGGAAAACGAGTGAGTAGAAAAGTCCTTAACTTATCAAAACTACTGGACATAAAGAGACATCACCCGTAGCATGGAGATATTAACAAACCATTTCTTTTATCTCCATATCCCCATCTGCTTTCCCCACACACATCTCACTGCGAACATCCCCTACCAAATACCGTATGACCCATCTAAGCCACTTGTCTCGTGTAAGACTCTACTAGGTAGCAAAGAGAACTGAACCCAGCTCTGCGGCATACTCCACTCTGGAAATAAGCCTCTCGTTTTGGAAAGCCTGTGGATTTCCTGTCTCTCAGGAGATCCTGTTGTCGGCTATGGGACTATTTGCACAACAAAGGAGCAAGTTGAAAACAAACCTCCAGTGCTCACCACAGTGGAAAATCAAGACCCCGATTATAAGGCATCTTTGTCATGACTTAGTGACAGTTCAGGGAAGGTCTCCACAACATGTGCTACTGGGGTTTTTCTGTCATGGTCTGTTCCACAGAAAGAGTCCCAGACATCACAAGTGAGGCATCCATCTAAATTTTTTTTAATAATTATAAGACTTGCATAAAGACGCACATTGTATTTCTCCCACTTTCAAACAGTCCCTGAAACATTTGCTTTTTCACCCTTTTTCACGGTCAGGCTGCATCCAAATATGTAATTTTGTATTCTTTGATTTCCAGAGTGCAAAGGGCCAACTCTGCCCCCTAAGGAAAGCTGTACATTGATTACCTGCATTAGCAGCCAGCAGTCTGCAGATGGCACAGGCAGCCTCACCTCTCCCAAAGGAACTCCCACCCCTCAGGTGCACCTGAGGAAGGTACCACTATTTAAAGGCTCCTGAGATGCTTACTAGCATAGTGGGGTAAGCTGCCTTGCAGGTGAGTTAGAAGTAAAGCTGTGAACGAGGTGAGCTTAAAGAAAACTCTCTCGGGGTCTAGAGATGCCTAAGTTCATTGTTAACACAAATATAAGCAAAGATAAAGCTCCAGATTCTTTCACAGAGGAGCTCACGCAGCAGCTCTCAAAAGCAATGGGTAAACCAGCGCAGGTAAGTCCAGATGCTCAAATCTTTTCTTCATTTAGTTGGCTGTGCCCATACGGTGAATTTTTTTTCTCAGTGATAGTCTCTACATATTAATGTACTTAATGATTCACCAATACTTGCTCTTATCTCTGTTCAAATGTCAAATACTTGTTAGCTGTAATTTAGCTCTGTTGAGGTCTCAACAGTTAAAGTACTTGAACTAGCTTTGTGTATGATGGTATCCTGTTTATGTCTCCATTTATGTTAAGACACTGGATGTGTGTGGGTATGCATACACAAGTATCTCTGTGAATACCTCAAGAATTTTGCTGACTGAAAGCATACTCACTCTGACTTTGCTTGGTCCTGCTGAATATGTGCTTGTTATCTGCCACCAAATTGCCTATAGCCTAGTTGTAGCAGCTGAACCAAAAACCAAAACATTCACTGTGCTTGGACATGAACTACTCAGTTGCTGTAGTAGCAATAACTTAAGTGAATTGTTTATAGATTTTTTTTTCACTAACAAAACAGTGTTTTTGGAAAAATATTCCTTATTTTACTTTGGGTGTGATGCTTTGAAATTCTAGAAAGAACAAAGATCGGGTGCCTACAGGAAGGCTTTTGATAGCTTCTTGGCAAATCTTTATCTGCCTCCTGGGACATCCGAAGTTCTTGAGCAGATCTTCGCTCTTCATGGAAACAAAGTGCTCTGATATGGTAGTTGTCCTGAAGTACTCTAAGATAACGTCAGAAGTCCCTGAATCCCTTACAATCATTTGATGACTGCTGCAGGTAGAAATGTCCTGAGAAAGGAAGGAGGTGGATAAATAGATCCAAAGTTAAAAAAACAAGTGTGATAGCTGAAAATATTAGGAGAAACTTTAGAGTGACTTAAAAATGGTAAGAAGAAAACTATGAGCAGCTGGCATGGTTTTGTCAAAATCAAGGTCATTTTTGAACAGCCCCTCAGTAGTGCCTTATGCTCAGATTCAGTCAACGCTACCAGTAATGACTCTGTAGACTCAGATGTGCAAGTAATAATAGCTTGCATACACAGGAGACAGGAAGAATTCAAGCATATAGTATCTTCTCAAGTCAATAAGTTTTCTTTTAATAGCTGATTAATAAGTCAAACTACACAAAAGACAAAGGAAGAGGAAAGAATTTGGGGAGCTATTATGTATTACAACATGAATAAGAGATAAGACAGTGCTTCAGAGAAGGGGAACTTCACTTCTGTTTTGCACAAGGTAGAAGTAAGCCCCAGCAGGAGTACTCCATCCAGCCTCAGGCCCTTGACCTTGAGAAAGAGGCAGGCGGATTAGAGATGCATAAATGAAAAATGCTAAAAAGAAAAAAAGGGGAAGGTGGGGTTGGGGTGTAATGCAAGGATCAATGGACTTCCTGGGTCTTCTAGGGGAGACAGCTAGAAGGCTGAATAAGGAGGCTGTTATGGAAGACATGGGAATGGGGTTTTTTTGTGTCTCCTTACTCAGACATAAGGCAAGAAGAAGCCCACTTCACCTGCAGTAAGATTTCAGCTAGTTCTTGGAGAGAAACTTTAAATGTTTCTGTGACTTCCAGTGAGGTTCTACATTGGACCTGCGCCATGAATCCCACCAGTGAGGGATTTTTAATAATACTGATATTTTTTTGGCCAATTAGAATTTCTCAGTTCAGCGCTGATAGTTAGAATATTTCTATAGTTATATGGCTGTATGCATTCAAAGATGGTTGTATATGGCTGGATGTTCTCATCAAACAGATTTGATGTAGAATTAAAAAGCAATCAATGTGGAGAAGCCTGGTTCTACTGTGCCTCTTCCAGGCAGATTCTTTGACTGATAAAGGGGCCCCTCTCGCTCTAGGGACAGTAATGGGTCTCCATGCAATCAACCAGTCTCATCAAGCATCCAGGAGTTCAATCTCTGCCAAATTTGACCTGAGTTAATATCTCAGGGAATCGTTGGAAACATGTTTTAGGCCTGTATAAGCCTTTTCTCCACAGAAAGCAGGCTTAACTGTAAATGGGAGTAAGAGTATTTTTTTATTTTTTTACAACACATGCAGTAATATAATGAAATTCTTATGTAAAACTGATTTGTTCTATTCCTCTTCAAAAAATATTTTTTTATCATCTAGCAAACAAGTGCTTGCTGTTGGGGGGAGCAGAGAGGGATACTAGTGTGTCAGCTGGTGGTTCTTGCATAACAGGTCCTGAATATAAAGCTAGAGGCCAGGGCAGGGATGCAGCTGGAACAGGTTTATGCAGCAGTGTGGAAGGGAAGGGATATGTAATGGGACTTAGAAGTATACAGGGAACAACAAAGAGATTTTTGAAGAGGACATGCAGACTCTTCGTGACAAAGGAGACAACAGTAAAAGGAGAGTCTCTTAGTTATAACACAGAAAGAAGGAAAGGATTAGAATGGGCTAGAATGTGGAGCTTTCCTGTCACAGGAAATCGTACAATTTGGAGAAAATACTGATATTTTATTCATTTAATTTTTAATCAAATAGGTTTGTTTCTACTGGGGGGAAAAAAAAAACACAAAAAACAACCTACCCCAACAAAACACTTCTAACAGCTCTAAGAAGAAAATAACGCTGACTAACAGTTCAGCTTGATATTATTAAAAATAATAATCTGCTTCTGGGGTAGATGTAGCTACACGTATGCCTTTAACATTTGGTGTAAAGTTGAGAGAACAGGGTGTCTGGCCAGGGGAGAACCAAGCCAAGCAAGTGGTACTTCAGCAGGCTCTCTGTGGCTTATTCTAGACCACTGTGGTCTGATGCACCATGTACCCAAACAAGCTGTAAATGACAGTCAAAGCTAATTACCCAGACAACTCCTGGTACTTAGGCAAGCTTGTTTTACCAAGAGGGTTAATTGCTGCTGAGGTCCAATGATGTTTCTGTTCTTACCCACGTTTATTAGCAGCGCCAGATGGATGCCAAAGGAACTGATCCCTGGATTCCCCAGTGTGTAGATCTGACACTGTGTATTAGCAGCAGGGAAAATTGCAGGCTGGTCATTAATATTAACATAGATACTTTCTTCTCTTTTTTTCTTCTATCAAGGACAAAAGTAGGATTAGGCTGTATTTTGTTTAATGTTGGGTGTTGATTTAGACCTCTGCCATGTCAGTTCACATTTACCTCAGCGGGGAAGACTGCAGCAGGCGCCAGTGAGGTGCAAAATCTCTCTGGAACGTAGGGCAGCAGCAATGCAACTGCACACCCCCACTGGAACCCAGCCTCCCCACACAGGGATGGAGAGACCAGTAGCTCAGAGGAGGTTCTGTAGGTATCACAGATCAACAAGCTCTCGCAGCATCTGAACTTTCAGCCCAGAATTCAAAGTCAATTCTGCAGGGTCCTCTTTCCAATTGTGTGCCTGTGCTGAGCATCCAGAACCTATCTTTCTGTATGTAACCAACTCTGGGGTTGAAGGCTGCAAGACAGCAGGCAGGGAAGGATCTTTGCCACAGAGTAACTTAAGAACAAGAGTGAAGCTATTTGCATTTTAGGAAGTGATGAGGAGTATCTCTGAGTGCATAGCTGTGCTATTTTTTGCCCTTTTTTTTTGTTGTTTTGTTTAAAAAAAAATAAAATTATGTGTTGCTGGTAACTAAGAGTACAGCCATTCTGCAATAGATGAAAGAATTGTGATGGCAGTGCCTGCTCCCAAATGGTGTGTCACAGGAATGTGATTGGACTTCATACCTCTTCATCTTTGTGACTTGCAGGAAAAAGTTTAGGAAGTCTGAAAGTGCAATGTAGTAAATACAGGAGAATTGCAGATGTGTAACTGACAGGCATGCACCTTTTCAGACTGCAGTTTATGTATACAAATACCTTCCTGGATTTCTAAAACTCTCCCTTAACATGTCAAAGGAGGGTAACAATCTTCCCTTCTATCAGTATCTGGCAATACAGGTATCTACTGACCAGCTGATGTCCTTCGGTGGCTCCACAGATCCCTGTGCTATGTGCTTTCTCTACAGCATTGGCAAGATAGGGGAGCAAGAGAACAAGATCTACTCCAAATTGCTTTGTGACCTGCTGAACAGCTGAAAATACCATCTGACAGGTGAGCTTGTACAGCAACTTGTCTGACATGACTTTTGACAGATTGTTAAAGCTATTAATCCCAGACTTGTCCTTTGGTGTTCCTCTATTAGCACTCGAAGAGGCTAAATGCCAAGTCAATAGAGCAACTCTCCAATTGAAAAGAGGAAAGGAGCAATTGCATGAGCTGTAAAGCCAATGCCCAGAAGCAGTGAAATTTATTTTAGTTAAAATGATGGAGGCTCAGGATGTATGCGCAGGAACCAGGTACAGACATAGTAACCTGATTTATTAAATTGATAACTTGGGAAATTTTGGTCCATGTTACCCTACTGACTGTGGAAGGCAAGTGAAGTCTATTACAAAAGCTTCCACTTTATGAAAAGGACTAGAAAGACCTTTATATAAGGTCCACCAATCTTGTTTTAAGGAGATCTCAGGATGCTGTGTTTTATTTATAATAATTTCTGGAACAGAAGTAGGAAAATACCAGGAACCCCAGAATGCAAGTACTTAAATCCTTAAAAAGGGGCGGAGGGGGTGGTGACGACAACAGCATGCAACTCTCAAACATGCCTGCCAGAACTTGCAAAAGGAAATTGTAAGTAGCTGAGATGTAGTGTAGGCCTGAGAAGTGTGAAGCCCTGAGGGACAGCCTCCAGTGTGGCTGTGGGTGTCCAGTGACAGAAACACCCTGGCCAGGTGTGCCTGCAGCACTCTGTGCTCAACAGCTGACCCTGTCTGTCTTCCCTTTCAGAATCTATATCAGCTTCTTTGAGATCAGTGCCGGCAACGTAGGCTGGAACAACACCACCTTTGCTTGACGTGCCCTCGGGTGATAACGGCTTACTCCTGAACACGGCTTTTGAGCACTGCAGTTCCAGACATGTTACTGGTACCTGGCACAAATGCAAAAGGCAGTGATACCTTAGTCACTGCTACTCACTGCTTTTCAACATCTTGTCTGCTGATCAAATAAAACTAAAAAATCCAGTAGGAGCCTTATGATTAATGCTGTCTTATTCTGTGCTTGAGATGAAAAATGCTTTCTCAAAATATTCCGAACATAGGCTTTTCTTTTAAAAAACAGCTTAGTTTTTTGTGTGAAGATGAACACTCTGTTTGGGTATGCCTTTGCCCTGTTCATGCTGGACAGCCTGGCCAAACTTAAATACAGCTATGCTGACCTGATTTCAAAATATACTTATGTTTAAGTCAATAGATGTGGCTATCAATGTGGCATATGGCCCTCTCTTCAAAAGGAGGAAACACGTGATTGCCCCTTATTTAAAAGGGATGGATTGCAGACCAGATCCTCTTTAGATCTTAACACCACATGGACCTCTAGCTGCTTAGTAGAAAAACTCATGCTGCAAGAGTTTACCAGGGCTCAGTATAGGCAGAGAGTAAATGGAAAAAACCCACGGTTCATTGTTCTACCCTCCCCTTCTCATCCATTGAATGGTTTGCAGGGACAGTGAAGATTAGAGCACAACTCAAAATGAGCCATTCCCAGAGGTGAAAGTAATGAATTACTTACAAAAGGAAGATTTCCATATGAAATATTTATTATTCTAGCCCTGGGTCAAGTAAGAGCACTTGCTTCCAAAGTAAGAGCGAGATTGAGAACAGATCTGTTTCCTGAGTCTCTGAAACTAGGTATATTGTAACTTCTTTTGTTGAGATAACAAATGAAAGTTGCTTTGGTGAATCAAAGCAGCATAGCTAACCAAGTGACATGCTACTTAGCACGTAAACACAGTATATCTTATTAAATATTCTTCATTCCACTTAATGCCTTGCAGAGTTGTCCAAGGAAAGAAGCTGTGGCATGAGGTAGGTAGCCTTTTGGCAGAATTGCTTGTGGAGAATGGCTGTGAAGCTGCTAAACACAGCAGGACCTTCCATGGGGAGGCAGTTTCCTACTCCAGAAAATGTTCTGTCTTCTACATAGAGCCACCTGCTCAAAGAATGCTGCCTCTTCCTGTTGTTGGAGCCACAGCACCAAGCACTAACATTCTCTGTTGCTTTCCTGGTTCAGCTGCTCTGTGCTGGGGTTTTGACTGTGATGTGGCTGGGTATGTACCGCTGCAACCCATGAATGCCCCAGCTCTGCTATTTGCTGTCAAGACTCCACAAAAGGCTTCAGCCTTCCTTGCGTATCTTGTGAAGCCTTTCTGTGCCTTTGGAGTTATTCTCAGAGCATCCAGACCCTGAAATGTGTTCCTAAGGTACATCATGGCACAAGTATAATGAAGACCACCTCTACTTTGCTAACAATCTTTATACTTTCTAAGAGAGGATGTAAAAGCTTTCTTTGACTGGCACATCATTAGAACACTTTTGGTATATTTCTGTAAAACATTTTACTTTTTTTTTTTCTTAAGAAAATGAAATGTGCTCATTTTAATTTCAGGCAATTGTATTTGAAAACAGTTGCTGTTCATCCAGAAAACGTATTATGAATGCATGTGTGGAGTAGTCACTTGAGGGAGGGGTGTGCAAAAGTGCACATGTATTTGGTTATCTTCTAGAAATGAATCTTTAGAAGCTATAAAAATGTACATACTGCTTCATCCCTAGTAAAGGTGGTAAAGGAGAATGAAACTGTGTATGTCTCTCCAGTGTGCAGCAGCATGGCCAGGGCCTGCCACTTTAGGCCTGGCAGGCCTCCAGAGCAAGTACAGCAATGTTGCCACAATTTCACCCCACTTCAGTGCAATAACTGTTCAAGGCAGGAAAATGTGAGGAATACACGGCTCTATGCAGTGGCTGAAAGCTGATAAGTTCTTAATAGCATTGTTAAGTACTGAAAAAATAAATCTTCCAGTCCTGCCAGTTCTCAGTGTTATAGTGACACTCCAAAGCATTCCCATACAATACCATTCCTTATTCTTCGCTCAGGACTATGTGTGTTCACATGTGCAACATGCACATATGGTCAAGCTTTCTAGCAGCAGTGCTGGGAATTTTCAGAATTAACACGTGCTCGATTTGTGTGTAAAATGTCTGCATGAAGAGGGCTCTGGGCTTGGTTCTCCTTAGCCTTCCTGTGAGTCATTTTAAGCAGCAGAGCTGTGCCGCAGTCACAGCAGCGAGCCGTGCCCTCTGCAGCCTACGTGCATCACATCACACAGCCCAGCAGAAGGCTCATCTCTCAGGCTGCCTCTCACCTCCGAATAGACACGCACTGTGTCATTTCTAAGTAAAGAATGATCACTCCTGCCTTTATTCAGTAGAAAATTACAACGTGAAAATGAGGACACTGAGGAGTAACATATCAGTTTCTATTTGACTGAAAAAACTTTAAAGAATAATTAACATACCAATCAGGCATTTCAGCTTACATTGTGTTAAAGCTATGCACAAAATTCAAACAAGAAAATGTGCTAATATGCCTTTATTTTGCAAAAGAAAAAAAATTCCCTTCGGAGCCGGAGATGGTATCCCTTTTAGCAACTGCCAAGCTGATGCCTGTAGCCCTGTTTTTGGCCCGGATCCTGCAAAAGCCAGTGGCAGTGCTACACCGGTAGTACCACATGCGCTGATACCAGGTTAGGCGTGAACTGCCCAGCGCGGCAGGACTCAGTTCCAGGGAGGAGCCTACAACATACTCCCCCAAAAAATGCCCGACGGTAATAAGAAAGCAAACGAATAACGGTGAAAAAGGCAGGGACCCGTAAACCGCAGAAGGGGAGCGGAGTGGAGAAGCAGCCTCCCCGCCCCGCTCCCTCCCCCGCCCAGCCGGGTGCGGCCCCTTTAAGAGCGGCGCGGCCCCGCGCACGCTAAAAGCAGCGCCGCCGCCGCTCCTCAGCTCCATTCTGCCGCCGCTGGCCTCACTGCATCGCTCTCCAGCTACCGGCCCCGCCGCCCCCCGCCACCGCCACCATGCCCATGTTCGCCATCTACACCAACGTCTGCAAGGACGCCGTGCCCGACAGCCTGTTGGGCGACCTCACCCAGCAGCTGGCCAAGGCCACCGGCAAACCCGCGCAGGTGAGGGCGGGCGGCGGGGCCCGCGCTGCCGGGATTGGGGGGGGGCTGCGGCCCCGGGATGGGGCGAACACGTGGGGAGGCCTCGGCGGGGCAGCTGTGGGGCTGCGCCCACTCCCGCGGTCGCCGAGGAGGATGGCTGTGGGCCCCGCTGCTCCCGGGAACGGGCCTGTGCCCCTTCGCTCCCCGCTCCCTCCGAGGGAGGTGCGGTAGGCAGGCCTCCCGCCGCCTCTCTCCGCCTTGCGGCCCGTCCCCAGGCCGTGCGGCTCCCGGAGGCTGCCGGCCTGGCTGGCCCGGGAGCTGCAGCCTGCCCCGCGGGAAAGGCGGTGCTCGAATAGCCACGAAACCGCAGATTTGCCCGCGCTTGTGCCCGGGAGCCGGGATTTCAGCCGCGGGGCTGGGCCAGCAGCGCCTTTGGTGAAGGGGCTGGTGTGTGCTAGGCCGGCGACTCTGGCAACGCCAAGTAGCAGATACGGGAGGTTTCCTCTGGGAAGCTCCCGGTTATCCCGGGATTGGATACGGCCCCTCTCGGGCCAGACTGCTGCAGCCTGAGAAGCCAAAGCCCGATAAGGCTGAATTGCAGCCAGGCTCTCAGACAAGCCCTGGTGGCTCAGTCAGTGATTTGAGGGTGTGAATTCTGGCACCCCTATACAGTTTTAAGGGCTTTATCTCCTGCTGCATGCTCTCTGCCCCATGCAGGAGCAGTGCTGTGACGCGTAGGAGTAGCCACCTTGCACAACCTTTGTGCCTAAAGCTGAGAGCCAAGTTGGGGAGACCACCGCAGCACGCCCTGCCAGGCCACCCGTGCGGGCTGGGACACAAGTTTGTATTGGGAGAGGGAAGGTGAGGTATCCTGTAACTGTTTGTTCTCTTGCCGCAGTACATAGCTGTGCACATCATACCTGATCAGATGATGTCCTTCGGGGGCTCCACTGATCCCTGCGCGCTGTGCAGCCTTTACAGCATCGGCAAAATAGGAGGGCAGCAGAACAAGACTTACACCAAGCTCCTGTGCGATCTGATCTCTAAGCACTTGCATGTATCTGCAGACAGGTAGGGCTGGGATGTGGTGTTGTTAAGCCTTATTTCTCTTTGTTTCTGAAATTGTTCTGAAAGGTTCATTTCAAAATACAGAAGGCCTGGAATAAGCCCATGTATTTCAGAAAATTCAAAATAATCGTTTGCAGTGCTTTCATGTCCAGTTAAGAGTTTAGTGACTGCGCATCCTCAGTTTTGCCACTGAGGTGTGATGTCTTGTCCTCTGGTGACAGGAGGCTGAAAGCACAAGGGAGGAGCGGTAACAGGCTGGAGCTGATGGGCAAAGTAGAAACCAGCGGGCTGCCAAGAGCCCCCTCACAAGGCCTTTGGAGAGTGTCTTTGTGCAGCAGTAAAGGACAGGAAGAACCTGTTGCCACTGATGTGCTGGGGTTGGAAGGGAGAAGAGCAGAGCCAGCCCCAAGGGCCTGCTTGGCTTTCATAAGGCTGCGTGTCTGTCTGACATGTGTGAAGGGCTACAGTGTTTGAAAACAGAGTTTTGATCTCTGGAAATTCTTGACAGGCTGCTAACCAAAAACTGTCTGGTATCTGAACAGAGGCTGACTGGAGAAGAGTTCATACTTTAAAAAACAGGGAAGAGTACAATTCCAGCTGCTCCAGTGACTATTGATTGTTGGGAGGCTCTACCTGAAAAGTTAGCTAGATTTTAGTAAAAATGAATCTTGAGATTTCTTTTGGGAAACAGGAAGCACTCACTGCTGTCGTATTGTTCTGTCTCACCCATTACTTATATAAATGAGTTAATAAGGTTATTGTTTGTGTGTTCCTATGCCTCTTCTGCAGGGTGTACATCAACTACTTTGACATGAATGCTGCCAATGTGGGCTGGAATGGTTCCACCTTTGCGTAGAGCTCTCCTGTCTGTCTGAAGAGGCTGCTCCTTGGACCTACCCTCCTCCTGCCCCTTTGCAGAGACCACCGCACAAATGGCCCTGTGTCACATTTTGTGCACTCTCACAGATTGATGGCTCCTTGCTAGTGTGTTTAAATATTGCTGCTTCAACATTCCTCTGTTTTCTTTGTGTAGAAAACAAATAAAGATTTAGAAGTAAACTGTCTGGTGTAGGCTTTGGCAGGTTGGGGATGGAGTGAGGCAATCAGCAATGTATCTGCACTCTACTTGCTAAAGCAAATGAGGGGAACACTGGGTTTGTTTCCATTTCTGAGGCATGGTATTCCACAGCATGGTTAGACTGAGCAGCAGGTGCCTGACAGCACTCCAGGGTGATTTTTACCTTGCTGTCGGTGCCTTCTGAGCTTGTTATCCTGAGTTTCTTTGGGCTGTGTCCTCCACTGCCACAGCAAAAGTGGTCGTTGGGCCGGTGCTGTGCCTGCTGCTTCACAGAGGCTTTCCTCTATCCATGCACTGGCTGTGTGGGGCCAAGCAAGCGGAGAAGTATTTCTGCTCCCAGAGCCGAAATGCCACTGTACACACTGCTTATGCTGCCCTCCACCAGGAGGGCTGTGCTGGGGCCTGTGGCCACTGTGGAGAGCCTCTGTGCTGTCTGCCAGCCTGTCCCCACAGCGGTACTGTGCTCTCCCGTGTCTCGGGGCTGCGCTCCCGCCATGAGGGG
>VXBW01003046.1:311229-323092 GCA_013400375.1 Thinocorus orbignyianus
ACGCCCCCCCCCCCTCCACCCCGCGCCCCCCTCTTCTGGAGCCTTCCGCCGCGCGTGCTACGTGACGTCATCTCCATGCGGCCGCGCGGCGCGGCAATGGCGCTCTTCTGCATTCAGAGGTACCGGCTGCTCCAGGCGCTGGTGGGCCCCGTCCCGGCTCCAGGACCTGCGGCCCGTTCCTGAGGGGGTTTTGTTTTTCAGGTATGGCGGGGAGGAGGAGGAGCAGCAGGAGGAGGAGGGGGCCGAGGCGGAGGAACGGGCTCGGGTGCTGCTGGAGCGGCTGCGGCAGCAGGCGAAGGCCCGGCAGCTGAAGAAGCAGCAGCAGGAGGAGGTGCAGCCCCAGGCAGGGGAAGGGGCTCTCCCCAGAGGAGCCGGCGCCGGGGAGCTGAGCCCCGGGGGTGAACCCGCAGAAAGAGCAAGGAAGAGGAAGGGGGAGAGCGAAGAGCGGGCCGGTGCGCAGGGGGAGAAGAAGCTAAAGAAGAAAAAACATCCTGGCAGCCCTTTTGGAGAAAAGGCGGATGCCGAGGAGGCAGCAGATGGCGGTATGCCATCGAAGAAGAAGAAAGAAAACAGAAGAAAATCAAAAGTGCTACTAGAGAAGACTGAAGCAGGTGAGGATAAACCGAGGCCGTAGGATTTTGACTCCTTGTAGTCAACAGTTCTCAGCAAAGAAGTAGACACAAATTGCCCTTTGAGTAACTTTCTGAATTTAACTGGTGGTAAACTTTGTTTTGCTCTACTTAATATGTTCCCAGAGTAATTCCTTTTTTAGGAGAAAGCCCTGTATTCTAAATTCTGAGGATCAGTTTAGTGTAAGGGAAGGAGAGAGAAGTATGTCACCTCAGTTTGCAGTTACCTCAATACTAATGAAGAAACGTTTTGCCGTTGCACTTGGATTTAGGAAGAGAGAGGAGCTTGCAAGTAATTGCTTAAGTGCTATATTGTAGAACATTCCCTACCTCTCTTTTTTGCACCACATTCTGACCTGTAGCATTATATTCCGGTTATTCAAATTCCAGATTCGGAAGAAAACATCAGCCAACAGGGAAACAGAAGCAACCTTAACAATAAGCCTTCTAAAAGGCGGAAGAGGGATGAGGAAACAGAGGGAACTGAAACAAGGAAGGCGGACAACAGTGGAAGAGCTGAGGAGGATCAAATCACAAAGGAGGAGTTGTCATTAGCAGCCTCAGAGAAAGAGGCAAATCATCCACCCTCCAGTTTGATGGTTCTTGGAGACTATGACAGAAAGCCAGTGCAGAAGGTAACTAGCTTAACTGAATTGTGATGATGGCCAGGAAGGAATATGCATTTTACCAGCTTATTTTATGTATGGCATTGCCTGTTTGACAGCAGGGAAACTTTGTTACTCTCCTTTTCCTTACCTCAGGTTCAGCCCTTCTTACCACAGTGGCTTGCTCAACCCATGCTAGTGCAAAAACGTATCAAAGATAATCTAGTTCCAATCAGAGATGTCCCAGGAATTCATCCCAGGCTGTTGAAAAAGCTGCAAATGAATGGAATAGAGTCGTTTTTTCCAGGTGTGTTGATAGTGCTTTTGTGTGTTCCTAAACTAACTTACATAGTTTTTGCAGTCTGTTGCTGTATATTCCATGTAGTCAATGAAGTAAAACGTAGAATAAAAACAAGTTTAATGCTCAAAGTGATCACAGCAGCTTTAGCCCTTCCACTTCAAAGCTTTATCTATGGTAGTAATTGAAGTTTGTTATCTAGTCATAAATGCAGCCCCACAAAATAGAGTGACTCGAAGTAATAGCTTGCAGCTGCCAAGAGAGGGAGATCTTGTATCCTGTCATTTCCTTCCCTTATGCCAGGCATGTGCTTTGGTTCCTTACCTTCTGCCATCACTGCTTCTATCTGACTTACTTAACTCATTAAGGTAGCAGAAAACTGTTCAAGCAAAAAAAAAATAGCTGTTGGTTTTCCATTATTTTACCACTTTTGCAGACAAGTACAATAAAATGTCAGCTCCTAAATAAGCAAAAAGCACAGCTGGAAGCAGGGATAAGGAGAGGGAGAGAACGAAAGAAGGTGGGATCTCTGATCTTCAGCCAAGTAGCTTGATCCAGCTGAGCCTGGAGGGTTAGACTGTGTCAGAGACTCGTCAAGGTTCTTCTCTTTTTAAGTATGCTGTTACAGAATGTTTTAATGTAAATGCTATTGCTTATTTTGCTCTGGGAGATCTTAACAGGTTGCCAGTAGAACCTTGCTGTGTTTTCTCATAGATCAAGTCCAGATCATGGCCCTTGGTAGTAGAGAAATTGAGCAGTGTCATGCTCTGTCTGGCAGAGATGGTGTCCGCTGAAGTCATGTGTCATGTGCATCACTGAGTATGGTCTTGTCACAGAACTAGATCCCCTGGCTGCTAAACCTAAGGGATAAATTGAAGCTGGATGGTTTGTCTAGGCTTGTCATGGTGCAGGGAAGGGAGAGAGTTAACGGATGATAAACGAAGCTGTTACCTGTACAGGACTGTTTGCTTCAGTCCTTGTGTACTCTCCTGCAGCAAACGTTACCTACTCCAAAGCCTATAGGAGTTGTCTGTTCAGTTCCTTGGCTGATAAGGCTGCGTTGCAAAGTTGTATGTTCTGTGTTTATGTAAAGAGCAGTTTGTACTTCAAAGAAAGGATGCTTACAGACAAATATTCATAGGTTTTAAATCTGCCCAGTGCCGTCCTATCATGGGAACAAGAAGACAGATACAAGTTGAAAACAATGTTTTACACAGTAACATCATAGCTGAGCACAAGAAATGGCTGAATTCTTGACAAGGAAAGTCTCTGTGATCGATGCTGAGCTCAATGCTGAGCTCCCACGAGTCAACAAGTTAGGCCAGATAGTGTCTCTATTTTAGGCCTATGGGAACAACAGCACAGGTGTGGAAACAGATTCATTGTATATAACTGCTCTTCTAGATACAGTGTTTTTAGCCCAGTTAACTGTAGTTAATGTTTGTTTCCCTTTTTGTTCAGTTCAGGCAGAGGTGATTCCTGCTATTCTGCAGAGCGCCTCCAATGGGTATTTGATGGGGCAGGGAGGATACCGCCCCAGGGACATCTGCGTCTCAGCACCTACTGGCAGCGGTAAAACCCTGTCTTTTGTCATACCCATAGTACAGGTGAGTTTGCTCCCAGAAAAATATTTTTAGGGAAATGCTGGGGTTGCTTTTCATGAAAGTGGAACCTAAACTTAGAAGTAGGTCAAAAAGCTAAGAAATTTGTGGTTGCAAAGCAGCAGATTTATGTTGTATCTATGAGCTGTATGAGTTCTCTTCATCTGAGCATCCCACTCCTTTTTTCAGATGAGAGGTGTAGCATTAGGAGTTGGGAGGGTGGAGGGGAATAAAATAATAATATAAAACTCCACGAGGATGTGTCAAGCTTGTCTCTTCTCACTAGGTTAGATATAGGAAACCCTTTTCTCCCCACTGCTTTCACAGACTCATTTAGCTTTTTTTTTTGCTTTTTTTTTTTCTTCTAGGTTCTGCTAAATCGAATAGTTTGCCATGTACGAGCGCTGATTGTTCTGCCCACCAAAGAACTGGCCCAGCAGGTATGTGGCTCTTTACCTTCTCTGTCAGCAGAAGTGGACCAAGGCAAAGGCAGGTGCAGTCAATACTTTGCTTGGTCGTTCTGTGAAGCGGGTAGAAGATCTGTCAGGGGATTCAGTGTTGTTAGCATCGTGGAAAGTATCATTTGAACTGATTTTTTTGTGGCTAACAAAGCCTGTCTCTTTGCAGGTGAGTAAGGTGTTCAACATTTATACTGACGGGACAGGTCTGAAGGTTGTTTTGATTACTGGCCAGAAATCTTTTGCAAAGGAGCAGGAGATGCTTATCCAGAAAAAGTAGGTTAAAAGGTCTTTTGATAAAATTTATAGAGATTGTAAACTATTTAAGCTCAATAAGCGGAGGTCAGAATGTAGACTGTTGCATCACACTTTCATGCAGTAAGCGTTTTGGATAGTGGGTTTATATGGTCGACACTGGTTGTTCTGTCTTTGTCAAAGTGCCTGCTACTACTTCGGTTTTTGTGATTGTTATATGTTGTACTAGATTTTTTTTGCCAACTGAGTAGAATCCAAACATTTACCTTATGTCTACAGGTACAAATAATTGTTACGGAATTTTACTGCAACTAAGCTTTTTCTAAGAGCAATGAAGAATGACACTTTTTGTTTAAAAGAGGGTTTAATGTCCGTCACTGCCTTTGCATGCTTTCCAAAGTAAAGTGTGTATTCGAATTGTGTTACTTGTCAGCTAAGTAAAAAGTAGGAAAATCATAAAATTCGCTGCCAAGGATCTCTGTTACATGCTTTATGGTGTAGGGAGAAACTTGCTGATGGGCTGCTTGTTCTTTCAGAGTGACAGGCTACTGCAGCCTGGCTGATATTATTGTGGCAACACCAGGACGGCTCACAGATCACATAAACCAAACCCCGGGGTTCAGCCTGACACAACTTCGCTTCCTGGTGAGTCAGCTCCACAGGTCTCCCATTGTAGTGCAATGCCCGTTACAGCCATAACTCCTGCTTTGTTCTTGTACAGTAAATAAATACGTCTCTGGAACTGTGTATGGGCCTTGTTTACACTCTAGATGACTCAGGCAGGCGTCTCAAGGTAAGGTGTTTTTTCCAACTCAGGGCACCGAAGCATCCATCCACTTCCCCTTCCCTATTAGCCTCTTGCAAACACAAACTTGGAGTAAAACCTTATCGATCAGGATTGGTAAATTATCAGTGTGTAGTAAATTCTGCCATGTGGGAGTCTGCAGGGGCATATTTGCAGTCTTACTGAGGATATGGAGATTTTAATTTCTTATTCAGAGCTGTGGATTGGATTTATGCGCAAACGAGTTTCAGTGTAGTGCCAGGCTGGCTACTGAGCCACTGGAACAAAAGCAAAATTCAGTTTTGAGGTAGAAACTTCTGCCTTCACTTGATAATGATAATACTACAAAAGGAAAATAAAAGCTGCCTATTCCTAAACAGTATTTAACAAGTAGTCATTTTCATCCTCCTTAATTCAGATCATAGATGAAGCTGACCGTATGATCGATGACATGCACCAGAACTGTCTGAACCAAATTGTCAAAGCTGCATTCCAAGTGGAAAATTACTCTGGCTCCAACGTGCTTTTTCAGAGGACCAAACCAGGGCCTGTAACAGCAGCCAGGCAAGTTGCCAAATGCATTTCTTTGAACTGGTAGCACAGACACAGATGCCACCGTCCTGCTTCGCAGTGCCCCCTCACGGGTACTCCCAAAGCCCTCTTTACTCTGGGAAACGTCTGCCGAAATAAGGCAGCTTCTTTTTCAAAGCTTGAAACTACTGATAGTGGGAGGATGTCTTTTAGACTGAAGCCTAAGTATTATGTTCTTCTTCCTTGATGAGATGAAAGGAGCATCAAAAAAAAAACAAAACAAAACAGAAACAACCCACAAATATTGCAAGTCTGTGATTCATTTGCACAGTAACTATAGTAATGCCCTCTGGCAAGCTGAGTAATGGATTTAAAGGAAAATTCTTGGAATTGTGTATCTGCAGCTGCTTTCATACAGCATGGTAGAGATGTGCAAGAAACTGAGACCAGTGACCAAGGAAGGAAGCAACTAGGGTGAGGACAGCGGTAATGAGAATGCCACGATGTGTGCAGGGGTGACGGATACAGGTTGTGTGGTTGATCGAGAGTGCTGGTCATTTCCATCTGTGAACTCCACCACAAAACAAGGGGAAAACCTACAGAAAAGGCCCAGGGCAGGAAAAGAGCATCAAAAAGAGTTAACTGCTTTCCTCGTAACATCATCTGAAAGCCCTTGTGGAGAAGTTCCTTTGCCCCATCCTCAAAGCTCAGTTTCTGTGTGCTATTTATTTCAGCTCCTGCTGTCCTCAGATACCCTTACAGAAGCTGCTGTTCTCAGCCACGCTGACTCAGGACCCAGAGAAACTGCAGCAGCTGGATTTATTCCAGCCTCGTCTCTTCACATCTGTCTATTCTGAGAAAAAAACACCTGCAGATGGAACAGAGACTGAGCAAGATATTAGTAAGAAATACACACTTCCTGAGGGGTTATCGGTATGACATTAATTCTCTTAAATCCTCAAGTATAATTTATTCAGCTGTGGAGTATCTAGTTATGTTTTTACCCTATAAACAACTGTCTTCCCTATGATTCTTTACATTTTACAAAGGTGCTGGGAGATAGCGGTTTTGGAAGTATTTATGATCCAGAGAGTGCCTTTGCACATTTGTTTTCACATTACTTCATGTTCATTTGGATAAGACTGGATTTATTGTTTTTGTTAATTAAACTCTCTTCATGCAGAATTAAGTTTACTGGCAAAGGGGAGTAGAGATACTGAGTCATACTAATATAGTAGCACTTAATCGGCTGTCCATCTTGAAACATGTTGTACAAATATGTGTAAGAGATTTCAAAGCACGTAGATACAGGTCACCCTGTTGACAAGAAGGCAGCACATGCTGTTACTTGCTCTGGAGAAGCGAGAACATTAGAACAGCACAACTATTTTATCCTCGTGTTTTATCCTCCCAGCCTGTGGCTGTGACTTGTTTTAAAGGGGGTGGTGTTGTGGGGTTTGGGTTTACTGATACTAGTTGCAAAGCATCCAAGCCTAGGTAGGTTATGGAAACCTAGTGGGTTTCAGAGAAGACAGGCATGACAAGAAGTAATTTGTGTCTCTGAACTTCTTCCCTGTCAACTGCAGCAATGTTACGTGCCTTGTGACCTGAATTCCAAACCTTTGCTCCTCTTGCATTTCATGCTGACGATGAAATTTACCCGTGTGTTGTGCTTTACCAACTCCAGGGAAGCTTCTCACAGGTGACTATATTAATGAGATCACTGTAGTAGGTATCTGTCAAGCAATGTTACAGAGGTAACGGAGTGACTGTCTGTCCTCTTTACTTACAGATTGTTCTTGCTGGTTCAAGCCTATGGTGGAGTCGCTGTGGCTGAATTTTCTTCTCGATTATCTCCAAATGAGAGACAGAGAACCATAAAGGAATTTGAACAAGGAAAAATACAACTGTGAGCATCTTAAATGAGCTTCCTGCATGTCTCCCACCGTAGGCTCTTTTCAGTGTGAAAAGCTAGGTTGAACCAAGAACACAGTTAAATGGGTTCCTCTCTAAAAGAGTGTACAGGAGTCAACTTACAGAATGGGTGTGAGGCTTGGACTTGTGACTTTTGCGTTGTTTACTTTGCATGTAACTTGGCCTGTTCTAATCTAGCTGTAATCTAAATTTCTGTTTGCTATTTTATAACAAGCAGTAAATGTACTTACTTATTCGTGCAGTTGCACAAAACACATAGGGCTCTGAAAATCTTAATGCATGTGTTTGGGGACTGGTGCTTATTAAAAGAAAAAGGACGTTAGTGCTAGAACTGTATATGGTATTAGTGCTTCCTACCAAAGAAATCCCTGATCAGGCTGGCGAACAGATTTACTTCTGGCCGTATGTGATTTGCTCTGGGATTTTGGTAGCTATATGGGATTGCACCTCTGGAACGTCTCTGAGAGGAAGGTAAACACTTACTTTCTGGATATGGTTTTTATCCAAACCCTTTGTTTACGTTCATCCTTGACTAGTGGGATTTCATACCTTGCTGTCTGCTTTCAGTGGCTTTGGAATGTTCAGATAGCTTCCAGGTTTGTGACCTCCAGTTTGAGGGGAGCCATCTGGCTTAATGTAGTGTGCTTGGAGAACCTGGAAACACCCAGTAACTTTTCATGCATGACAGGAGGTGACAAACCTGTAGCGCTGCTTGGAGGTCCATGGGCAATTAGTAATGCCAGTGACAATAAAGAGTGATTCACAATGCTGCTGTCGTGCTCGGAGGCTGGCTGCCTGGTTTGAACAGAGGTTAGCAGGAGTTGTGCTGTGTTCACTTGTTCCACTTATGTGTGTAGTGTAAGAGATGTTACGTGAAAGTGACTGTGTGTTCATTTAAACCCAGGTTAATCAGCACAGATGCCACTGCACGAGGGATTGACATCAAAGGAGTGAACTATGTAATAAACTATGATGCACCTCAGTTCATCAGGACATACATTCACCGGTAAGACAATCGGGAGCAAAAGGAAGATGTTTAAGCCTGGTTTACTTTGAAATATTTAGCAAAAGTGGTATGCACTTAAAAGGGATTTTAGCTTTGGATTTTTTCTTTACTTTAGTATGTAAATAGCTTTGGAATCAAAATTAAGCCTGAGGCATCCCCAGAGTAATACAGTACTAAAACAAAGAACTAGCACCCTGTTAGAGAAAATGTACTTTGCAAGAACTAGAAATACTGTCCTGGGCATCACTGAGTACTGGGTTTGTTGATGTTTGGAAATACTGTAGCAGCTCAGCGGCTGTGAACAAGCTCTGGAAAAGTTCATCATTTGTAACATATGGCTAGTCCTGCTCTGCTAACCTCAAAAAACCTTAGGATCAGATTTTCTTAAAGCTGGAGAATTTCAGAATCGGACTCTCAGAGCTGATAATGGCAGTGACCACATGGCTAAACTGACTTGATGCTACCTTTTCCATTTTCAGAGTTGGAAGAACGGCTCGTGCAGGAGAAGTGGGTGTTGCTTTCAGCTTGGTCCTTAGAATTCAGGTATGTCGTTGGTGCGGGATTCACTTGATACGAATGCATGGAGGGGCATAAGGAACATAAGGTTCATACTGCTTCCCACTTCTTCCAGTCAGCTGAGCCTCGTACTTGGAAACTACAATTATATTCCAACTAGACAGCACATCCCAAAACATGCTGATTTCTCTAGCTGGGAGGCTAGAAGGTTAGTGGGTGTTTCATCTCCTGCTTCTGTTTTGTTACGCAGGAGCGTCGGTTTCTGCGGATGTTGAAGGATGCTGGCATCGAAGATGTGAAGAAGCAGCCGGTGAAAGGCAACTCATTAAAGCCATTGGTGCAGCGATATGAGGAAGCTCTGTGTAAGCTTGAGAAGACAGTCAAGGTAATTGAAATGGGGAAGAAAATAAAAAAAGTTAAACTACAACTTCCACAGTTTATTGCCACTCATGACTAGCAGAAGTGTTAGTCTCCAGGATCCTTTTCTTTAACTGAGACATTTCCATTTGCACATGAAGGAACCATTTTTGGGTGCATCATCATGAAATACTCAGAAAGGGTTGGGAGGGGGACAAAAAGGTTTTCTGTTAAAAGAAAGGTAGGCAGTGGCCCTGAGGGTATTTAAAAGACATGTAGGCGTGGTGCTTAGGGACATGGTTTAGTGGTGCACTTGGCAGTGTTAGGTTTACAGTTGGACTTGATCTTAAGAGTCTTTTCCAACCTTAAATGATTTTATGATTTGTGGTGGTTCCCTTTCTATTCTCCCTTTCTCTTTACCTCTGGAGCTGGGATTTTGGCAACTACCCAGAGGAAGGCAAACAAAATGCAGAAATTAAACCTTTTGTCCTTACGGAGTTTTAAGACTAACTTCCAGCTGTGCTGACTAGACACTGGGTATTCCAAGCCAGGAAAGCATGTTCTGCAGGCACTCTTTCAACCTTCCCGTTGGTGTATAAAAACTTTCAGACAAAGGCCAGGTAGCGTTTAACTTGCTAGGGTAGACTAGGGATTCATAATAGACTTTCTGTGCTAAATGATTTGGGCAAGTGTTCTGCTGCCTAGGTGGAGGACTCCTGATAAACGTCTGTCCTCAAAATAAAAAAGATGATTTTGAGTTGCAGACTAGCGCTGTTTGAAAACTGAGGCAGAGTGGATTATTAAATTGTCCTATTGCTCCCCAAAGTCCTTTCTGTGTGACTTTGAGGCAGGGACATCTTCAGTCACCTTTTCAACTTTGATTTTGGACAGATCGAGCGAGCACAGAAGCGAGCATGAATGAATGGGAGCTGAGGAGGTCATGTTTCGTGGCACTGAAGCTGCTGAGGTCCTGGAGTACTACCCAGCACAGTAACAATGAGACATGGTCCCTGAGTGGACCTGAATGGTTGGCTCCTCAACCTTATCATATCCAGCATCAGCTCTTGCAGGCCTTGTTCCTCTTTCAAGGTCACTGCAAACAAAGTTCAATTACTGGTTTTAAAAAAAAAAAACAACAAACAAACCACTAAGATAGAGTTTGCATCAGACCCTACTGGCATATGTGAAACTACCACCAGTGAAGAGAAGAGCCATTACACAGCTCCTGAGCATGGGTGTGATGGAAGTGCTGGTCTCCAAAAGAGCTGGTCTCCAAAAGTGCTGGTCTCCTCTGAACTCGGACAACTAATGGTTCTGTTACTGCGCCAGCAGCTGTATCTGTACAGGTGTTAATTCCTGTAGCAGAATTGTGTTTGGAGAGCTGCTCTAAGCTGAAATGATGGTAACTTTAAAATAAATGCTATATGTATTTTTAAAAGTGTCTGATGAAGATTCCTGGGTACAGGAATGGAGATGGTGTTGAAAGGATTTTTTGCTTCCATAGTCTTGTGCCTTTCTTCTCATTTTCTAACCTGAGTTGTTTTCTTCTGACATTCAGTACCAGTGGTAGCAGCACTTATTATTAAGTGCTAACTTGGTGTTAATGAAGACTAAATGTCTTATTTAATATGAATATGCTGGACTGTGCTAGTATCACTGGGAAGCCATAAATCTGTTTGATGCATGCCACTAATATTTTTAGCTGCCCCTGTCCGAAGGCTTAGAGCTCTCATGTAGCTGGAGACTGTCGACTACCCTCCAAGATCTTCAGCAGGAGATGTCCCAGCTATGTCTTACTTATTTTGTTTTACAGAATAGTATACAGCAGCATTCATAATGCATTATTGGAGCAAAACAAAGGGCTGGGAATGTTGGAGGGGTGGGTGTCAGGAAGGGTAGTTGCATCTTGTAAAGATAGGTGTAACATGGGGTGGTTTTATACCAGTGAAGTAGAACTCTCTTTCTCTCAAGCAGTTTTTGTGTAGTGTGGGTACCTGGGCTGGTGTCACAGTAGCAGGAGTGGAAAGTCATCTCGGGCAAGCACTGTAAGCTCCTGTGAGCAGTACAAGGAAAGGCTGAGAGGCCTGGAGAAGGGAAGATTGAGAGGGCATCTCATCAATGTTTATTGATACCTGAAGGATGGGTGGCAAGAGGATGGGGCCAGACTTTTTCAGTGGTGCCTGGTGAAAGAAGGGGCGAGGGGCAGATGACACAGAAAACTTCCCTCTAAACATGAAAAACTATACTTTGAGGGTGACAGAGCACTGGAACAGCCTACCCAGAGACGCTGTGGAGTCTTCTTCTCTGGAGACATTCGAAACCCACCTGGACACATTCCTGTTCAGCCTGCTCTGGGTGACCCTGCTCTGGCAGGGGGTTGGACTAGATGTTCTCTGAAGGCGAGATACCATTCTGTGATTTAGCTTGTGTCAGCCTGCATCTGATCAGCTTAGCTTTGGTTTTCTTTATCATTAAATGATTAAGGGCAGTTATTAAGACGATCCTACGTTCAAACATGAGCTGGCAGATCCCGGTTTGAACGTTGTCGTGGAAAACTGCCCTCGTCTTTGTCCTTTGACACCACGCCGGGGCTCTCCTGCACTTTGCGAGGGTCCATCGGGCGAAGTCCCGAAGCTGGTAACGGGGAGGGCGGGACGAGGCGGGGCGGGGGTGATTCTCTCCGCCCCCGGGGACGGGCCCGGCGCTGACAACTCGGGACGGGACCGGAGCGAAGGGGAGAAGCGGCGGCAGGATGGGGCTGGAGCTGTACCTGGACCTGCTCTCGCAGCCCTGCCGGGCGCTCTACATCTTCGCCCGGAGCAACAACATCCCCTTCGAGTTCAAGCGGGTGGAGCTGATGAAGGGTGAGAGGGGCCGGGGGACGGCGG
>VXBW01003046.1:323159-347760 GCA_013400375.1 Thinocorus orbignyianus
ACCCCACCGCCGCCCCCAGCCCCGCCGGGACCCCGGGCTCCCCTCGCTGCTCCCGAGCAAACTGCTTGGCACCATCTGCCCCGTCTTGGGCCGCGCCGCGGGTGGGACCGGGTTGCTCAATCGTCCCCATCAGGGCGAGAGGGTGGGGTGGCCTGACAGTTGCAAAAGGTTCTGATGTCAAGACGAAAGCAGGACCTAATTCTCAAAAGAAACTCTAATTTTTAAGCAACAGCCTCAGCGCCTGCACTCCTCTGCAGCAAATGCAACTCGGCAACAGTTTGTGATAATCTCTTCTATCAGCCCCGCCCCAGCAGAAAATGTGTCTCTCTGAAAGAAAAGAAAAAAAAAAGGACTGCTTTTCTGGGCAGAAGTGCTCAGGGTGTGCTAGATCTGATACTATTCCCCATTTAGAAGGGAAACAAAAAACAACAGAGGTAGGACAGTCATGTCTGGGCGAGGGCCGCTGAGCTGTGTGGTTCTTGCTCTCAAATTCAACTTCCTTAGAAAACTTTGTGCTCTGGTGAGCAGCAGCGGTTGCTGCAGAGCAGCTTTTCTCCTCCTTTTAGCAGGGGACTAACAGCTCCTCAGAAAGGATCCTTGCACCCAGAGCCCATTGAGGTCCCTCCGTGTACAGGTGGCAGAACAGCCAGCCACCCCTTTGGGGGTTCATCGGGTCTGGCTGTTTGTGGTCAGGTTATTTTGAGAGGGCTGAGGACAGGATGGCAAAGACGGTGGAGGCAGTGGAGTGAGGCAGCGCAGCCACTAGGGACCTGAATGCTGAGAAGTGAAGAAAGGAAGGTGTTTGCTTTTAAAGCCAAACAATAATTGGTAGAATCATAGAATTGTCTAGGTTGGAAGGGACCTTTAAGATCATCTAGTCCAATCATCAACCTAACTCTGATTAAAAAAACCCACATCACTAAACCATGTCTCTAAGCACTATGTCAAATACCTCCATGGATGGTGCCATCCACTGTCCTGGGCAGCCCATTCCAAGGCTGAATAACCCTTTCAGTGGAAAAAAAATATCCTAATATCCAATCTGAACCTCCCCTGGCACAACTTGAAGCCTTTTTCTCTTGTCCCATCACCTGTTCCTTGGGAGAAGAGACCAACCTCCCCTGGCTACACCCTCCTTTCAGGGAGTTGGAGAGAGCAAGACAGTCTCCCCTCAGCCCTCTCCAGGCTGAAGACCCCCAGCTCCCTCAGCTACACCTCACAAGACTTGCACTCCAGACCCCTCGCCAGCTGTAGTAGCAGCCTTCTCAAGAGGTTTTCACCAAAGGATGCCCAAAGGATCTTCTTTCTTTGTAACTGAAACTGGTAAAAGCTGCCCGTCAACCTTTTGCAGAGCTCTGTTGGTTTTGAGATTAGGGTCATGTATTGGGCATAAAAACACCTCAGTAAGTAATGCTTAAAAACAGTGAAAGATGAGAAGGCTCCTGGGGCTGAAACTGATAAAGGAACAAAAGAGGCTCCAGCCTGTGACTCAAACATCAGATGTGTTGTGGTTTAGTCTCTGGGTGTTCCCCTGCACACCGTGGCTCTGCATTGATTGTACCTTACTGCAGTTTTCTTCCAACCTGCCTCAATATAAAAAAATCTTGCTATTGTTTGTAGCTAGGAGCAGGCTCATCTCATGTCCTTCCCCTTATTTCCCAATAAATAATCTGTTGTGAGACATTCATGCAAAAAAGAAGAGACTGGCAGATAAGCAATGGGAGCTTCAGGGTGAACGGAACAACTGAAATACAGGTTTTGGGAAACTGAGAGGAAAGAAAGTTAATTAAATCACAGTTTCCCTGTGTTCTGTGCCCCAGGGCACCAGCATTTGCTTTTGGTCAGTGGATTTAAGATGGGTAATTTGGCTAAGGGGACTGGTAGAGGTGCGTCCCATACCCGCAGTGTGTGCTCACCTCCAATGCTGTGCAGACACACTCCAAGTACCAGCAGCTGGGTTAGCTCAGCATCCAGCTGCTCTGCACCCAGGTGTGGCCACACCAGCCCTGAATGGACTCAGGAATGGACTCAGGAATAAGGTCCAAGGACCCATCACTGCCCAGTCTGTAAGGACCAGGTGAGGAAGCATATACTCAGATCCGAGCTGGTGGCTTAAACGTGTACCCTCAGACTAGATCTTGAGGCTCCATAAGGCCCAGATGGGTGGAAAGAGTGAGAATAGATAGGAGTCACATGACACTCCAGGGACACCAGAGGAGCTGGAATCTGTACACCACATGTAGGAAATCCCGGTGTCTTTTTTGAAGGGGGTGGAAGAAACAGGCTGTGAGCCAAGTGGCAGGGGAATAGCCACAAATCAGGTTTGCCAAGTGCTGGGAAAACTTAAACCGTTTCCAGATTGCCTCCTCTGGCACAGAGGTGCTCGGGTGACTCACACAGCAGGACACAGCACGGGGTTAGACATTGGAGAAACCTGAACACAGAGCTACACACATATGGCTGAAGCCAGGGGCTGGAAAAGGCTGGCATGAACAAGTCATGTAAAACAAGGTTCCTGAGACTGATTAAAAACATAATGGAGCACGCTGAGACCTCAGATGAAAAAAAAAAACCACCTTCTGTTATGTTCACTCTGCCTACCTTTTGGGGAGGTGCTGAAAGGTAGCTTAAAAGCAAATTCAAATCCATATTTGCTCTGATAAAGGATATGCAAAACCCACATAAAGAACTGATTGAGAGATCTGTAATGAAGTACTTATGGCTTTACATGGAATCACAAAAATCTATTTTCATCTGAGGATTAAAAAGATGATTGAATATAGATTACATTATCTTCCAGGGAAGAAAAACAAAAACAAAACCAAACCAAACAAACAAAAACAAAAACACCCAAAAGCTATAACCAGACAAAAAAGCCCCAAACACCTTACATTCTCACTGTCATTGTGGTTCATGTTTCTAATACTGAGATCTCTTTCCTCCAAGAAGCTCATTTTTCATTCTGGGTTTGGACAGGTACCTCCAGACATAAAATTAGAGTTGATAGAGCCCTGACTTGACAAGTGGTATTGGTATGAAAGGACTCTTAACCATTCTGACCTTTGCTGAGAGGTTGTTCTGGTATGCAGGCAATGAGCAAGTAAGCTGACAGCATAGGGCAAACCCCATATTCACCCTGCAGCACATTTTGATGACTTATAAACTTACACAAGACTGTATTTGTGCAATCAAAATGAGGAACTTGAGGCCAGGTGGTCCCCACAGCCTCCTCAGAACTTCTTATTTCCTTCCTCAGGGCAGCACAGGACAGAGGAATTCCAGAAGGTGAACGTCTTAATGAAGGTGCCTGCGCTAAAGGATGATTCTTTCACCTTATCAGAGAGGTGAGGCTCAAATACATTCCAGCCCCTACTGCAGTATTATTTATCCTAATGCCTGGATTCTCCCAATACACTGTTTGGTCTCTACTGGTACTCCAGCCCAGATAGTTGTTTGCCTCCTTCCTGTCTGTTCCACTTATACGTAAAATAAACAAATGTTTCAAGAGAATCTTTCTCTTATAAGCAACTCAAACAGCATTGATTGTGGAAAAATCTGTGAGCTACTGCTTGGACCTAGCTTGCCTGCAGGCAATGTTTCTATGCCAAAATACCTGTCCATACAACCTCCTGCTCTCTGCCTTCAGCTGGAGGCTGCAGCTCAGTGCAGTAAATCTGAGCCTGCAGTGGAGCTGGAGAGGGACTCTTTGTCAGGAAGTGGAGTGACAGGACAAGGGGTAACAGTTTTACTTTGGAAGAGGGGAGATTTAGATTAGATAGTAGGAAGAAATTCTTCACTGTGAGGGTGGTGAGGCACTGGAACAGGTTGCCCAGAGAAGCTGTGGCTGCCCCATCCCTGGAGGGGTTCAAGGCCAGGCTGGATGGGGCTTTGAGCAACCTGCTCTAGGGAGAGGTGTCCCTGCCCATGGCAGGGGGGTTTGAACTTGATGATCTTTAAGGTCCCATCTGACTCTAACTATTCTAAGATGTGAAGCACTCACTGATAGATTGCCAGACAGTACAAAGTTCAGATTTAGTATAAACTCATTTTGTGGCTCATACTTGCTTGAAAATGCTGATGGGGTGACTGTACTAGCAGGCCACATCTGTCCCACTGGGCTGATTTATTGGGTAATTGCTGTCCACAACCAGCTGCTCAAGCCAGCACAAACTCTCTCACGTGCTGTACATCCCTGGCAGTTGTGTCTCGTGCACTTCTGCCTGACTCAGGTCAGCATTGCTGCTAGTCCAGCAGTGCAGAATTTGGGGGAAGAAGAAAGGATGATGCTCAGCTCACCAGTCTGCCTTGCTTTCTGGGCAGCATTGCAATCCTCCTGTACCTGGTCCGGAAATTCAAGACCCCTGATCACTGGTACCCATCTGACCTGCAGAAAAGGGCCAGAGTTGATGAGTACCTGTCATGGCAACACGTCAACATCCGTGGGAAGGGGGGCAAGCTGTTCTTATCTAAGGTAAGACCATTATATACCAAACACATAAGTGCTAAGAGCTGTGAGTGCAGTGGCCCAGGAAGCACCTCTTGTGTACAGGGCCCTTCTAAGCAAATGTACAAGCTGGGTAACAGATAAGAAGAAAACTGAATCAGGAATTGACTTGGCTGCTCAACCAAACCTAATTGAAGTGGCCCATATACTTCACGCTGCAGCCACAGCTCTCTGCATGCACTGAGATCCTGAGCAAATTCACCTTGAGTGGGCAGCCAGACACAGCTCGCTGCCTTCTGCCCAGCTTCACGGAAAGAACCATCCTCCCAGTGGAAAACAAAACGCAGTTGCTTGCAGATGATGCAGCCTTCCCTTGAGAGGAGACTCTCGTGGTTGAAATTTTAGACTTTCTAGGGAGGAGACAAGGACAGGCAGGAATTAATGAGTGACACAAACATTAATCTGCCAAAGGAAATCAGCAGTACCACTTGTTCATGTGCATGGAAGGATCCTTAGAAGGCGGTGGGAGGGTATCAAGTAAGTTTGGAGGGAAACATGTAAAAGCAACTTGTTTCTTCTCCCTGCCAGGTGCTGTTGCCTCTCCTGACAGGCCAGCCACTTTGTCCAAAGAAACTGGAAGGTATTACTGAAGAGCTGAACGTTGTTCTGAAGCAGTTTGAGGAGAAGTTCTTGCAGGACAAGCCCTTCATCGCAGGCAGTGAGGTCTCCCTGGCAGACCTTGTAGCACTGGTGGAGCTCATGCAGGTGAGCATCAACCCCAACACTGCTGGACACGTAAGCTGGTTTGTGGGCAGGCCAGATCAAGGTGTGACTGCAGCACCAGCACTTCTTCAATGGCAGATCTTTCTCCCTGTGCTTAACTCCTTAGAGGAGTTAAATCTTGTTCCTTTTTGACTTTGACCATAACTGAGTTTACTTGAGATAGTTCTGTCTATAGAAGTATGGACAAAATTCCTCAAAAAAAAGGACAAATTACAAACTAGGCAGATGAAATAGAGGTATTTGGAAGAGATGTTTTGGTATGCATAGAATTCTGTGTTCTGCATTTGGCAGTTTCCAGGTTAGCCATGGCAGTGCTCTTTCACTGCATGTCGCAGGGGATGGCAGCTGCTGAAGATGACAACATTTGCTTCCTACTAGCTAAGAACCAGAGACAAACTCCACCTAATATGACAGCTGTCTGCTGCCTTGAGCCAAAAGCGTAGCTGTACTTCAGTCCAGTCCCATCACTCCTGGGTTTTCTTGCTTTCTCTCTGCAGCCTGTAGGTGCTGGCTACAACTTCTTTGAGGAGAGGCCCAAGTTAGCCGAGTGGCGGAGGCGGGTGGAAGAAGCAGTGGGGAAGCAGCTCTTCCAGGAAGCCCACGAAGCGATTTTGAACACCACCCAGAACTTGACCGCCGATAAGATTGCACCTGAACTGCTGGAGTATTTCAAGAACCATCTCCTAAAGCAATTCAGCCAGTATTAGGAGGTTATACTCTAATTAAATGGATTTGTTCAGGCTTTTTGTAGTATTTCAGCTTTTCTTCTAATAATCATACAGAAACACCATTCCACAAAATGCACTTCCAACACAGTCTTTCTGCAATGTATAACGGGGTAAAACTACATCTTAGACCACAGTGAGGTGCTTTCCACTCTGGTCCACTGCAGGTATGTGAGCTGTAGCCCTGTGAGCTTTTCTATCTTGCTTCACCACCACTAGATCTGCTTGAAGACAGGTGATTTGGTGGGAACCACAGCCAGTCAGAACACCCCCTTTCACCCTTGTTCTGAGTTTTCCAGGTCACAGCATTATAGAGGGGCAAAGGTTTCCTGAGGGTACAGCAAAGCAGATCTGTCTGAAACATGGAAAAATCACTGAAAATGGCTTTCACTTTGCAGCAAGCTCAGTTGGAAGACTTTTGCTCTTTAGTAAACAGACACATCAGGACCCACTCTCCCCTTGGTGGGGACCCTGCCAGGAATCTCTTAGAGCACCTGGCCACTAGATGCTGCTGCACCACCTGTGGGAGCAAAGAGACATAGCTGCTAGGAGCAGGGAAGTTGTGCAGGTACCCAAGTGAGGCCTCCAGCTTCTGGAAGGACAGGTTAATCCCAAGAACAAAGATCCTCAACCATAGGCACATGCCAATACGTTACAAAGAATAGGCTGCAGGGCTGAGAAAAGCTGCTTTTGTAGGTGAAGCTGTTCCCAGCTACAGGGTCTCCCTCTGCAAACCGTATCAGTGCCCTTGTCCTTTCCCCAGAGCAGCTTTGTTAGTTCAATGGAAGCCGTGCAAGCCAGGCTCTCTCCAGTGAGGAGAGCTGCCCTGGCTAGGCCAGCACTGGTGGCAGAGGGAGCTGTGCTGGCCAGCCCCAGGGTGACCGTGATGTGTACAAGCTGATTAATGCCTCAAATACAGTTAATGTTCTACTACTCTTCTGTCACACAAGAATTTCCAGTAAAGATAATGGTTACACTTGCCACATGTTGTAACTCTGTTTGGATTTGTAATCAGGATTTGTGAGGAAGAAGCCACCAATTCACTCTCCACACCTGTGCAGTATCCTTCAGGACCTCCTGTCTGGGTCTCTTAGTACCCCTCCTGCCTTCCTGCCCTCTCCTGTCCCTGTAACTTTCCACTTCCAGGTGTGAGCCATCAGGAGGGTTCTGGTTTGCAGAACTGTCTTTTCCCTCCTTGTTAAGCTTTGGTTGTATCTGGAAGTCCATTTGTCTCTGCAGCTGGTTACACTATCCACAGGGATTGCTGCACAGTACACTGGGTGTGAGATGTCAATCACCTTAATGCAAGTCATTACAGTGTTTGGAAAACCAGTCTCATACATCCTTTCACCTGGGACTACTGGTTTTGGGGACTGAGCCAGCTGACTCTTCTGTGGTTGTTTCCTGAGTAAACTTGCCCTTTAGTGCAAAGGTGCACCATGAACCACAGCTTGCAACGCAGAGCCCTCTGGGCTAGGCTAAAGCAGCCAAGCAGGCTGGTCCTTTTCACTTTCCGTTCTTTCAACCTGCAGGAAACCCTAAATACCAGCGGTGAAAAAACAGATTTGCCCCAAAACTCTTTCAGTTTCAGCACTGACACGTGCAGAAATACTTGTCTTCTTGCCCAGTTTTTTATTGGTAAGCTTGTTGAGGAGAACTTCTTGCACTCCAGCCAGCAAAGTCAATGACAGCAGCTTTCTTCTTGGCCTGAGAGTGCTTGCATGGTTGGTGCCTGAGCAGCACTCCTGCAGGCGCTGCACTGCTGCTTGGCCATAGCAGCTTGTCTGCAGTGCTAAGCCTAAAGAAAATGGCCTGTTTACGCCGTACTGCCAACCACTTCCTTCCCTTGGTAACCTGCAGCTTACCACAGCCACCAGCTGGGCTTCTGTGCACCACTGGAGCAAAATAGGTCCTCGTTTGCTACCTCACTGTAGCTGCCCAACCTTGCTGCACGCTCTCCTGTTACCGCGTTTGTACTTTGCCAAACTTCCAGATTCCTGACCTCCAACTTCTCCCTTTTTCGTAGAGAGCAAACCTCTTCCTCCTAGCACAATAAATTCCTCACGCAGCCTCTGTTCAAGTAGAAGTAGAGCAGAGAAACAGTCAAAACCAAGAGTGTAATCTGTAGAGTGCTAATTTTGTTGGGTCCCAAACTGGGATTGTAGCAGAGCCCTTCTTGATACGCCTCTCCCTGCATAAATCTCAAGGTAGGGCTGCTGTGCATGCAAAATGCTGTGCTCATTGCATGAGCCAAAGCAAATAAGTATTTTTTTTCCTTATTTATGATACTTGCAGCACAAGAGCTCTTACAAGAGCTCTGCCAATTTTCCACTTGTTTGGATAAGGCATGAGTTCCTTAAGCATCACCCTTGTTTCTTCTTGCAAGGATGGCTGCCTTCAAAAACAAGCTAGAACTGTTCAGAGCTGTGTCCTGGTGCTCCTCTGCTGGCAGTGTTGCAAAGGATAAACACACAGATCAGCTACTGTCTCTTTCCAGCACGGACGTGGTGACAGGACATTTTAAATTGTTTTCCCTACAGTCTTCTCTGTAGGGAAACCCTCTGAACTGTAGGTTCACTCTCCCAGTGAAGCTATGGGTGCAATGACCAGTGGCATTTTGGGCCCTTCTACACATGCAGGACAAAGCGCCTCCTCAGAGTAACTCCTTGGATGGCAACAGTTGTCCAACAGATAAATCTGCCTTGCTTGTTTTTTCACTCTAAATCATGGAGATAAAGCATCTCGTCCTTGTACTTTGCTTTTTGATGTCCCTCCCCATTTTGTTAATTTGTGTTATTTGATCTTGGCTGGCTTCAGCTTTGAGATTCAAAGCCCTGGGAGGTGCCTGCCAAAACTCAACAGGTTGTGCAAGAGTTTTGCCCGCCTCAGTGCAAGGTCTGTTCAGTATCCACCTCCCTTCACCTGAATATGGAGAGAGGTTACACCTCCAGTGACAATCTGCTGTTCTGATTCAATTTCCTCAATTTTCGCTAGGGGCTATGTGGAAATAGGTGGTGAGAGCCTGTGATTTCTAGAGTAAAATGAAGGTGGGATACACAAAATGGGAGGAATGTTTTAAAAACAGATATACAGCCTGAGACCTTTTCTAAATGATTTCTTCAAAACTCACTGCATTTTCTGTTTTGTTCCTGTTTCCAAAAAGCTGATAGACAAAGTATGGAAGAAAAACAGCCTTTGAGGTGATGGACCCACATGAAAATACAGTGCTAGAAGCCCTAGTCTAGACCCAGGAATAATACAATCAAATGCTATCATCTAACATGACCAGAGCAAAAATATCTCTTTGGTTGTGTGAGTTGTGCAGTGCAGGCAGCAAACTGAAGAAAATCTTAAGGAAGGAACATTTGCAGGAGCCACATGAAAAGGTCTTTGAAGTCCAGATAGCACTAATGGATCAAGTGAACCATAAATAAAGGAGCAAAGTGAACCCAACACTGCTAATCTTGCTACCCACAGCTGAGATCAATGAACAATTCTCCATGTTACCTCAGAGTAGGGACACGCAACTATTTTGAAGCACAAAGAATTCTCAGACTATTACCTGTGCAGAGCCACATTCACGCTCTTTCCCCCCACTCCCTTAGCATTTAAGATGCTTTTGCACTAAAGTAGTTTGACACGAATTCAGGCACCTGTCACAATACTCTACAAACCTTCATCTCCAGTGTGTTGGTGCTGTGTGCCTGTCAGTGCAGGCGCTCTAGAGGATAACCTGTACTGCAGTGGAGCTGAAGTCTGTGTGTACAGAGCTCCTCTCCCTGTTCTGGCCAAGAAACTGGAAAAAATCTTATTGTGAAGTTCTAAATCTGGAGAATGACTCTGAAAATAGGTGCGTGAATGCTTAATGTTGAGATGCAGCTTTTTCACCAGTTGCTGGCAGACTGAGCAGTCTAACACTTATCCCCATTCTTAGCAAGTTCTCAGAGCTGAAGTCTTGGCAAAGTGGTATAAAATGAAGCACCTGAAAGTGTTCTAGTTTGTAATTTATCCAGTCAGTGAGCTGCCAGCTCAGCATCCAAACCCTTTGTCACGATTCTTTCACAAGTAAAAGAGCAACTGATCCTCCAGTTCCCTCTCTGAGGTTCCTGTGGCTCTTTCTAAGGATTTGTGCGTGACATACAAGCTCTCTGGCACAGCACTGATAAAAAGGTGTCAGCTGAGCCGAGGTGGGTTTGACTGGGGGTGACTTTGCTCTGAGTGGTTCAGCCACTTTATCTTCCAGTGTCCCAGAAGTCCCTGTGCTCAGCCATGTCACCTTCCCCAAATCACACAGCTGTGAAACGCTGTGAGGTCCATGCAAGGCCTTGAATTCTGTCTGAGCTCTTTTAATTCTCCTCTGCTTGCGTGGAAATCTGAAATGACAAATACCAGGGAGAAAGGAAAGTCATTTGACTGTGAGTTTGCAGAGGTAATGCCCACAAAGAAGTTCTCTGTGCTTCACTGCCACTCAGGGCATCACCTCACAGCCCTAGGCAGACTACGTGACCAAAGAATCACCTTCTGAACTGAAAACTGTACTGAGACCCAGTGGCGTGAGATCAACACCGGCTCAGAGATGTCCCACAAGGGCATGACACATCCTTGCAGGGACATGTTACGAAAATCAGCGTTTACCTTGTGAGAGCTGCGGTGGGATGCTGTGGGAGAGCAGGCTTCCAAGCCCCTGTGCGTGGGAACAACAGCCCCTGCTCCCTCAGTGCTTGGTACCAACCTCTCCTTCGAGGCTGGTAATTTATCATTATTCGTTAATTACCATTACTCCCACTTTACATTCTTTTCCTGCAGCAGGCACAGTGCCAGCCCTAGCATGGCCAGGGCTGCCAACCCGTGTGGGACGGAGCACCCCGACCCTCCCCCGGCTCCTGCCGTGCCCTGCAGCCCCCCCCCGCTGCAGGAAAGGCTCTGCCGGGCTCCTCCGGCAAGTTCCTTCCCGTCGGGGACCCGCAGGTGACTTTAGCTCTGGACACCCCCGAAGGCGAGGACCTCGATACCCCCACAGCCCCCCACGGCACCAGGGGAGGCCGCAGCCCCGCGCAGACGCCGGCCGCTGCCACTCCCCCTCAGGGCCGCCGCCACCTCCTTCAGGGCTACTGCCACCTCCCCTCAGGGCCGGGCCCGCTTCCCCTCAGTGCTACTGCCCCCCCCCTTCAGGCCCGCCGCCCCCTCCCCTCGGGGCCACCGCCCGCCGCAGACCGTGGGAGGGCACCTCCCGCCCGCTCACGGCTCGTCCCCCGCCTGCCCGTGCGGGGAGGCTCCGGACAGTCGGCGGACGGAGCCGCGGCAGGCTCCCCGCGGGCCAGGCGGTGGCAGGATGGGTCTGGAGCTGTACCTGGATCTGCTCTCGCAGCCCTGCCGCTCCATCTACATCTTCGCCCGGAGCAACANGTCGCCGGGGAGCCGGGCTGAGCCCCCGGGGCGCAGGGAGGGCCGTCACACCGGCCCCGCACGACCCAGCTCGGCGGGCGGTGGGTGTGTGTTGCTGTCACGGCCCCCAGAGGAGCCCCTTGACCTCCTCAGTGGAGGAGCGGGAGCCCGGGCATCGCCCCTCCGGCTCGGCTCTCTGTTCCCAGTATCGCTGCTGCTTCTCTGGGAACAGAGGAGAGAGCGATTGGGTCGGTGGGGACCATTCCCATTGCCAGCTTCAATTTGGTGCAACTCAGATCGGTGGAGATATCGATCAATGGAGGGTCCTCTCCCTGCTGGGGCGATGTCAGCCCATGTTTGGGGACACTCAGTTTCAGCTGAGGGAGGACACGCTGGAACCTGGCAGCCAGCAAATTGCTGGACCTAGTGGAAGTGAGAGATCACCCATTTCTGAGAGGGATGCAGAGGTGCAGAGCTTGGAGGAGACTTTTCTAGGATCTCACCCAGGTGTCCTCTCAAGACAGGGTCCCATCCTGCCTGGGGAGGGTGAAACAGGTCAAGCCTGCCCAGACTTGCACTCCAGAGGTGAATCCCAGCCCCTGGAAGTTCTGCTTGGCCCATCGGGAGGGAAGGACCAGCTCCTTGGATAACCTGAGTAATGTGGAATACGTGCTCTGCTGGGGGGCCTCAATACAATGGTTTGACCATGCAGCTCTTATTCCCAGGGCGATCTCATGGCTGTGCTGCATCTATTTTTGTGGATCCCCAAGGAATGTTCCTCCAGCCATTTCTAGCAACTTAGTCACAGCGACAGCCGAGGAGTGCTCTGGGGACAGTGTACTTAGCAGAAACACTCAGCTGTTCAGTCTTGTCCAACTGTGTAAGATGACTATTGCCCATTTACATATTGCATTTTCCTAGTAAATTGTTACTTTTTTGCCTAAGGCAAAGCATAGTACTTGGAAATCCTTGGCTGTGGAGATGATTAGGCAGGGACGTGATTGTTAGACTGATGGGGTTTTTTTCCTTTCTACTTCAGTAAAATCTTGTTCACTGCTCTTTTTACCCACCAGTAAATCTCCTTCCCTGCACTATGACTTATGCTTTAGAATTCTTCCTGTGTGCAGCCTGCCCTGCTTATTAAAGTTATTCCTCAAAGCCCAGAAATACACACAGTGTGTGTGTGTGTGTGTGTATACCCTTGGAGGACATCAAGAACTAATTGCACCAGATGCAACTGATGTTAAATGGGAGTGTAAGTCAAGTCAACATCACAGGAATGATAAGGACGGGCCACCTAAATGAAAAGGCTAGCTCTACTTGCTGGAACAGAGGCACAAGCTTGAACTCTGCTAAATGGCAAATGCGAATATTGGTGAGCTAGTGTTCACACCAAGGCTTTTACCAGTTTGCAGGTCAGTGGTAGTCTTGGCACAGGTCTTTTATACCTGTACACAAAAACCCTGTATGAGCCAAAGCAAATAAGGTGCCATCTCTGGGCTGCAGTGCAGGCTGTGTAACAGACACTGACCTACTCTCCAGCCTCTTGTAATGACATGTTTGTCCCATCAGGGGACTAATATGTTGAGTATTCCTGGTAGGACTGCTGCACGATGAAAGCAGGCTGAAATCTGATTCAGGCTGCCCTCACCCACCGCTTAGTTCTCATATTGTTGTTTCTTAAGTTGCCCGCTACCTTGGATAATAAACAGAGATAGCAGAACAACCAGAGCTAGGTCTGAGAATTGACTGCTCATTAGTTGTAAACGTGACTGACTTGCAACTTTCTGCTGCATTTTTCCAAAAACCACCTGAACTCTGCAGATCTCACCAGGGCTGGGTGTGTGATGGTCGCTGGCCTTTAGAGCTATTCTAAAAGCACAGGACCAAGCACCTTCCTAGAGCAACTCCTTGCATGACAGTAGATTTATGCCTTACCATTTTTATGATATAATCATGGACATAAGGCACCTTGTCCTTGTACTTTGCCTGCTGGCTTGATTTTTGAGAAGTATTTTGTTTGTTTTTTGTTTGTTTGTTTTGTTTTGTTATTTGGATGGTGGTTGTTTTTTTTTAATTTTCCGGTTTCTCAATTATTAGGCTTAACTTGCACTTTCTGACTGGCTCTTAAGAAGCCCTTTCTTTCTGCCTCTTCCGACAGTGCTGTCTGGTTCTGCTGTGCACACGGAACCTCTTACCCAGCTAAGCTGGAGGCCACTGTCACTGCAAGTACCCAGAGACATTTCACAGCCAGATGGGACACGTGGTTTTGAATCTCCTCAGAGAGCAGATGGATGTGAATCTTAGTCTCTGCTGAAGCTACTTACACCAGAATTTCAAAAAATGCTTCTCAAAGAAGAAATGAGGTAGAGGCTAGGTGGCTAGAAAGAACAGGGTGGTAACATTTGCTCTGGTTGATTTGTCTCATGTGAAATCAACACTGAGAAAATAGTCCATAATGTGTAATGAAGCAACCTTCCTTTCTCCTACCCCTTCCCAAAGCCAACTGCAAATAAACTTGATAGTCCAAAGGGTGGAGATTATTTCCTGCTGCATATTTGTCCAGTAAAGCACACACTGTCACTGCCTCCTGAACAGGGCGAGTAGCTCTTGTGGATGTAGATCACTATCTGTTAGTTGATGGCCCTTATTTTTTTTAACAAAGGGGTTTTTGTACAAGACCTCCTGTTGGTTACGCCGATTTGATCAGGATTTGCACCCTAAATGTCATGTCTCCTTCTAGAGAGCACTTAAAACAAGCAGAGTAAACAAACTCCTTGCACCTTTTCTTACGCAGGTGTTTCTGGACTTTTGTACAATTCCCTGGCATTTAACTGCTGACTGGCAAGTCCAGTGCCTGCAGTGGGAAACTGAAAACCTAGTTTGAGAGTCAGCTGTTAATGCCTTCAGGCTCCAAGGGACTGTGGAGTTGAAACTCTTATGGGATAGCATCTTCCTCCTGCATTTTGCTGATGGAGATCGGTTTGCATGTAGCTCCAGGAGTAACAGATCTAGGAGTAACGTGGGGTAGAGGTGTTTGAGCTTCCCTCTCCCTAAACCATGTCCACTGTGCCAGAACAAATTATCTTGTGAGCTTGCTGTTCTATTGCTGGCATTTGTATTTTTCCCATCCCAACAAAATCTCTGGCAACATCCTCAGCTGTGTGTCTGCTGAGGGATCAGCTATGTTGACAGCATTTACTTTCTTTGAAAATGCTCAGTTCCCTCTGCCCTTCAGAGACAAATAAACAGGAAAATGATTTTTCTCCGTGTGCCTAAAAGCCAGCCGGGTTCTCTTTGATTAATTAGCCACTGCAGTGGTCTCTGTGGGCACAAGGCTTTTCATTTGCTTTCCATCATGACTCCATCTTAGCCAGTCAGCCACGTTAAAAAACTGCAGGAAAATTAGTTTGTTTTGGTGTTGCCTGTGGGAACAGGAGCAGAGCAGGAATAGCAACGCCTTAGGATGCTCTGCATGCAACTCAGCCTTTCCAAACCCTGCTTCCTTGGCAAATATGAAGTGTTTTTTAGCTAGTGTCTTTTAGTGTCTTCAGTCCTGATTTCTGTCTTCCCCTACCTCCCAGTCTCTAAAACCATAGAACACACTGATCTCAAATCAGTTAGCTGTTCCTGGTTATCTACAATTGTGTTTTCAATGCCGGCACCTTCAGCATGGTATCTGAGTACCTCCTAAAGAGTGATTTTCCAGAAAGTTATGTACCTGAA
Organism: Thinocorus orbignyianus; assembly: GCA_013400375.1. Taxonomy (NCBI): domain Eukaryota; kingdom Metazoa; phylum Chordata; class Aves; order Ciconiiformes; family Thinocoridae; genus Thinocorus; species Thinocorus orbignyianus. Next base: position 338,223 of record VXBW01003046.1, read on the forward strand.
TCAAGCAACAAAATTCCTGTACAGAAATGTGAATTGCGCCATGCCACATGCCAGGCCTGAGCCAACTGCCCTCTGCAGATAGCTTTTACACTGACTCTTGAATTTCATTACCTTTTAATTGTGAAATATGACTATGTAGGGACAACCTAACACAGTTCACTGATTGTCCAGCTAGCTACAGGTATTTAATTTATCTGTTACTGGCAGATACACTTCTAACCTCTGACTTGTCTGTTCATGTTCTCAGGGCCGTCAAATAGTGAAGGGGCTGGCAAAGTCAGCCTCTTGAAGAAAGTACCGGCACTAAAGGACGGAGACTTTACCCTAGCAGAATGGTAAGAACACAGTCCTTACACTTCCCTGGGTACTAGCAATCTGTGCAGCACTTAGATGTCATTCCCACTGAATGATTAAGCATCGCAGAATTTATGAATGTATTTTTAATAGTTTAACTTCATTTGTTCTGTTCCCATTTTCCGTTTGAATTATCTTTCAGAATATAAACAAATGAGCTGACTTAACTACTTGATCTTATCCTGACTGCACTTACCTCAAAATGGGGTTATAAACATTTCTGGGAAATGTTTAAAGCTTTTAAAAATCCCTTTTGCCCTAGGAAAAAATTCTGTTTATCTGAATCAGTCACAAAGGCGAAATGAACACCTACAGAGGTAAAATTTAGGTTTTACGCTGCAAGATTAATATGGAGACTGGTTAATAGTGTCATACTGAAATAATTGAACTATAGTAGTATCAGCATAGTAGGAGAGTCTGCATTTTCTTCTGTTTTGTCAGCACAGGATTTTCTGTGGCATTTCTTCTTGTAGTAGCAGCCTACATATTATTGCAGATGACTAAGATATTTTTCCATTTGACTTCTGCCAATTAGCAAAAGTACAAGCATCTAGACAAATGGAAAAATGTTCCTTAGGTTCTCCTTGCTGGGACTTCCACTGACTGTGGAAGCTGAGGGCTAGAGACAGATCTGATGAAAAGGCAACATAACCCATTAGAGAGTTTCAATTAGCACACAAGCGCATGAACATGCACAAGTCTCGGAGGGATGGGTCAGAACATTCAAGGAACAAGTGGGGTTAACGTTGCTGATAGATGATTATGGAGGTTTATTGTTGATTTACCCCCATACCGTCCAGCAGTACTCGGCACCATAAAACAGTGCTGTGATTTTCCAGCCAGCTGAAGCTTTCATGGGAACTGAAGTGGTTAAGTGTCATCTCTGATGTCAGCATGAATTAGGTGCCTATATATGGTCCCTAGATTCCATCAGAAATCCTGATCTGAATGCTTTTAGGGGAAGCAGCGAGTCCAGGAGAGGCAGTTTAAGCAAAAGCATTCTGCATTGTAGGTCTCTGATCCCTTTCTTGTCTCTTTTTTTGCTATGTCTGAGCAGCACTGCCATTCTGCTGTATCTGAGTCGAAAGTACAACACTCCTGACCACTGGTACCCATCAGACATACAAAAACGGGCCCAGGTAGATGAATACCTCTCATGGCATCACGCTAACATCCGGGCTAACGCTCCTAAGACCATGTGGATCAAGGTAAGAAGACTGAGTATTAAAATTCAAGTAAAGTGATGTTTTTTCTGGCAAAATATCGAGCATTTGAACAGCTCAACTCAGAGAGAGTTTGTCACACTGAAATAAAGAACCTAGGCCTTTTCTAGCTAAGAGGAGCTGTCAGAGAGGGAGCTGTTCCTAATTGCTCAACATTAGGATCTGGCAAAAGCAGCTTTGGACATTTTACTGTTTTCCTTAAAGCAGGTCTGGTACAGAAGGTCTCAGAGCCCAGCAGACTTCCATTGCCTGGATTTGGAAATGAATATATAACAGATTGGGTATTGCCTCCAAGGGCCTCTCCCTCACTGCACAGCTGTGCAGAGTGTCCACATAGGCAAAAGTTTTGCTTCTTTGGCAAGCATGTGCTTTGTTGCTGGAAGCAGAAAGGCTTGCATTCTTCATACAGCAAGTCCCTGCAGCCCCATCAGTGTGGAAATCCAGAGGGAGGATTCTGCTTCCAGCACACTTCAGTACTTCTCTGAAATGGGCTTGGGGATAGACAGAAAGAATGGCAAAACTTCTTTATCCAATGTGGTCAGATCAATTTCCATTTAGCAAAACTAACAGAATCACCCTGGGGGGAAAAAAAACCCCGTTCAGTATCAGATGATTTTGCTGGATACCTATTTCTAGCCTGCTCACCACACAATGCAACTTAGAGAGGCCCCACTGCAAATACAGCCCTGCAAGTACAGCTGTGATATGGAATTTCAGATGAAATCAGGGTTGCCAGTAAACAGGTAAGAACTTCACTCTTCCTGTGTACAGTTTGCCCTTGTTTGTTCCTAACAAAGCATATCAGGAATCATTTAACTTTTTGATTTATTGACACTGGAATTTTTGGCTAGAGAGCACTGAGAAGCAATTCAATCATGAGTCAGATTCATACAACAAGCAGTTTCTTCCAGTCTCTGCAGGCTGTTATTGCAGTGTTCCAAAGGACAGAAATCCAACTTGTTGCTGCTGATGCTTAGATAACCCAGATACAGAAAAGGTTCTCAGAATAGTTGAAAATAGGGAAATATATAAAGCCACCATACAACAGATGGCATATTAACTAGAAGATAGGAGAAGATAGACTGCCCTGAGTTACAGAAAAGGAAGAAGATACTGTTTCAAGTTGTTATACCCAGAGATCACATCATGTGTAATTGGAACCACTTAGGAAGAGAACTGGCCATGAATTTTCTGATTAAATAGATTCCACATGTATTTGGCAAAAACCATGGCTTGGATTAAGCAATCTCAACTTGAATAGATGAATATACTAGCAGTGAGTAGAAATACAGTCCACTCCTGCTGATGGAAATTTATCTTTAATTTTGCTTCTCTAAATAAACTCTATTTCTTTAGCTGCGGTAGGTGGAGACAGCAAAGTTGTGAAATACTGTGGGCTCCAACAGTGTGTACACCTCTGTGAATGGTGACAGATCTAACAGAAGGGCAACTACCTCCTCTGCCAGCAAGTCCGTGGAGACAAGGACCACATTTACATGATCACTCTGGAAAATTTTTTAGTGGTTTAAAGAATGATGCACGGGAGGCCACAGAAAGGCTGGTGCTTACCCACTCCCAGCCTCGCCAGCTGCTGTCATGCAGAGGAAACCATTTCCTCCCTCTCCAGCCAGTGCTGATGCATTCCAGTCCCTCCTACGCTCCCTGCCACAGCCACCACCATGCCCCTCACCCTGCAGGACAGGCAGCAGCCTGCCAGCCTCCAGCACCCAGTTACACAACTGGGTGGATAGCAGGGGTGGCTAGTGGGCAGGCAGGCTGCTGACCTGTCTGGGCAAGCTGGTGAAACCAAGGACATAGGCGGGGTGACTGGGGCAGAGGTTTGCCTTCCCTGGAGGTGTTGCCTTTTTTTCTTTTGTAACCCACCAAGATGGAGTGTGAGGGCACAACTGCCAGGCACAAAACAAAATGAATCCTTGATTTCAGTGTGCACATTGCTGCCCATTAGCTGAAGGTTACTGCCATGGCAGATCAGCCGCTTAGGACTGCCTGTGTTGTGTGCTCTCTGTCTGTGAGCTGCTTGGAACTGCAGCAGTCCATGAAGCTCTGGCACCATCCCCTCCTGCAGCTTTGCAGGTCATGAGTAGATCATGGGGTATGGCTTGAATGACCACCACCAGATGCATGAGAAAATGGTCAGCTGTACTCTTAAGTCCCTTCTCTCCTCAGGTGCTGATTCCCCTCTTCACAGGGCAGCCACTGCCATCCGAGAAGCTTCAGGAGGTTATGGAGGGGCTGTCCACTTCCCTGAAGCAATTTGAGGAGAGGTTTCTGCAGGACAAGGCTTTTATCATTGGGAGCGAGATCTCTCTGGCCGATCTTGTAGCCATTGTGGAGCTGATGCAAGTGAGTGCTGGGGTGTGGTGAGGAAGTCTCAGCACAAGGGAAAAGAGATGCTGCTGGGCAGGGAGGGGTGCAGGGGTGTCCTCAAACCAGGACAATGTGGTAACACTTCACTAGAAAGAGGAGCGAGGGCATATCTCAACAGAACTGGCCTAAGACAATGAGGAGAATGTGGGAGTGAGTTCAGAAAACCAGTTACAAACAAACAAAAAGCTGGCTGCAACAGATCTCTTTTGTTTCTCTTCAACAATATTTCTTCTCCTTCATCCTTTATTAAGACTTTATTGTCAACCTCTAGAGAAGGAGGCAATATATGAAAGCGAGGAGCAATAGCAGACAGGTCTGATGAAATAAGAAAATTATATAGGGATATTTTTATGATTGAAGAATATTCTTCTTTGGTACCATCCAAAATACCACCTTGCTCATGCCATGTCGAGAAGATGCAAGACTAAATGTCAGACAGAGGCAATCAAATTAAATCTGTTATAAACTCATTGTTCTTTGCCAAACTGTCAGGGCCTGGATCCTGCATCCCAGAGATGATTCTTTCTTCTGGTTCTATATCCCAGAGACTGAAAACTAGCAATGCTGCTTCTCTACGGCATTGTGTTCCAGAGAGTGGCACAGATAGTTGACATAATCTAACTCCCTTCTACTTTCTTACATCAGTTCAATTAAATGCTTAGTGTTTTGTGCTGCAGTTTTGCTGTATAATACAGCACTCTGTACAGTGGACTGTGCAGTTGTCCCTGGAACTGTCAGCCCACCATGTCTTCAATGCTGTAGCTGAAAATCACTCACAAGAAGTGGTATTCATCTCTGCTGCTCATAACAGCTGTTTCTGGCACTCAGGAATTAATTTGCAAATGCCCTTTAAAATTTAGGCTAGCTTTTGTGTCCCCCAGATGCACATGCCTGACCACAGGAGATTTCCCTCCTTCCTAGTGCTCCTCTATGAGCTCATCTTCATTTTTTCCTCTACCTGTACCTGCAGATACGCTTTTGGTGCCTATTGTCTGGGTGAAGAAGCAACTGCCCAGTGCCTCACTGTTGCTTTCTCCCCCTTTCTGCAGCCTGTTGGAGTTGGTTGTGACATCTTTGAAGACAGACCACGGCTGATGGAGTGGCGCAGGCGGGTGGAGGATGCTGTGGGAAAAGAGCTTTTCTTCCAAGCCCATGAGATGATCCTCAATATCAAAGAACTGAGCAACATTCAAATTGATCCGCAGCTGAAAGAGCATCTGGCACCTGTGTTGATGAAGATGTTGAAATGAATTAACCTGTCTTACCCTTTTTTCTGCCCTTTATTATTTTAACTTCTCTGACGTCCAGTTCTACATGTAACTGGAAAGAGCACTGTAATGCTAGCACGGAAATTGCAGAGTGGTTCCCCCTAGCCCGAACCAGGCCTTTCCTGCATCTTTGGGGATGGAAGCTGAGGAAGGTTTAAGACCTGAAACACTAAATTTATACAAAAGGCTGAGGCCCTACGGGGTCGCTTAACATGGGCATCTGGGTTTTATTTCAGTGTCAATCTTCTCAGATATGGTAGAAACATGATTGGTATTTCCTGACAAAATTTGAGCCAGCCTGCAAACTGGGAAAATTAGAGAATTGTATAGGATTAGCATTGTTTTCATGTGTTTTTAACATTTGCAGCTCCTTCTCAAGTGGGAAGCACTGCAAACTGTGCCTGATCCTCACCTTCCCAGCACGTCTGCACAGACAAGTAAAACACAAAACTACAGGCAATCATAAAAGTGAAAAAAAGACATTGATTTTTTTTATTTAAGTTTCTTAGTGTTGAGGCATCTTGCTTGACTGTCCATGTACATTCCACACTTCTATGTGCCTTCAGGTTCCCATGAGAAGTTTCGGGAGGTGATTCTACCCCTCTACTCCACGCTCGTGGGACCCCACCTGGAGTACTGTGTCCAGCTCTGGAGTTGTCCACATAGAAAGGACATGGACTTGTTGGAACAGGTCCAGCAGAGGGCCACCAAGATGATCAGAGGGATGGAGCACCTCTCCTATGAGGACAGGCTGAGGGAGCTGGGGCTGTTCAGCCTGGAGAAGAGAAGGCTCCGGGGAGACCTTGGAGCAGCCTTCCAGTATCTGAAGCGAGCTACAGGAGAGCCGGACAGGGACTCTTTGTCAGGGAGTGGAGTGACAGGACAAGGGGTAATGGTTTTAAATTGGAAGAGGGGAGATTTAGATTAGATATCAGAAAGAAGTTCTTTACTGTGAGGGTGGTGAGGCACTGGAACAGGTTGCCCAGAGAAGCTGTGGCTGCCCCATCCCTGGAGGGGTTCAAGGCCAGGCTGGATTGGGCTTGGAGCAACCTGGTCTGGTGGGAGGTGTCCCTGCCCATGGCAGGGGGGTTGGAACTTGATGATCTTTAAGGTCCCTTCCAACTCTAACCATTCTGTGATTCTTCATAATAATCTACAACTGTGAATCTTCATAATCCTGCAGTTTAATTGCTACTCTTCATTTCTGCAAGCCTGGATTTTGTTGGTGCTCAGTCTGCCAGTAGACATGGCAAGGGGCTGTTGGTGATTGGTGCAGTAAAGACTAAGCAACTTCAGAAAGCTAAGGGTGGTCACAGCCTTCAAATAACTGCCTACCTAACGTACTCTGGCAATACTATATAGGGAATACACTGAAAGAATGGATTCACCATGATTTATTGAAATGTGACAACAACCAAATTGGTTTTTACTGCAGTAATACTGTAATAGCAATCCACATTTCTCCTAGAAAATGCAGAGGGGGAATAAAAATAGATGTGTTCTTCTGAGACTGTTTTGGATGGAAGTTCACCAAGTAAGTCACCCTGTGCAGCTGAAGTAATAAGAGAGATTTTGTGGCATTGAGCAACATATGCATCACAATAAAAGGGCAGAGAGTTGTTTTGGAGCTTTTGGACTCTTGGCTGTGTTTATTTCTGGCTAGCTTTAGTCAAATACAAAACCCTTTTGTACTGCAGCACAATTTATGAGGTAAAACTGAGAGATTCCAACCATTTCTAATTTCTTGGGTTGAAAATAGCCAATTGTAAAGGATGCAGAAACTGGTGGAATATATATCTCTGCATATTTCCATTCATAAGTACTTGTTTCCCTTGAACCTTACCCTGAAATCCTCGCCCAAGAACGCTTCCTGTAAGGAATAAGACAAAATGAGTAAACAATTCAGGAATGGCATCTTTTGCTGATCAAACCACTTATTTTCTTTCCATTACTACCATGTCTTGGCTAGTAAGGTTTCTGCTGGCAAGGTCGATAAATCCTGATGCATTCTAGTGATATTTTTCACTAAGGTTTCATTTCTAGATTCTACTGATTTAGTCCAGAGCCTAGGGACATCTTTGAGTTCCCTGCCTGGGAAATAGAAAAAAAAAAATAATAGAAATCGAAAAGATTTCTATTGTATACTACAGCTTGCATTAGCAGGAAATTTTGTTTTGTGATCTATAAAGACAAGAGACCTGACTGAAGGCCCTTGCTTTTGATGAACCAAAAATATTAGAAAAAGGCACACGTTTATTCGCACCCTTCTTTTCTTCCCAAACAGTAGCTGGATGATATGCTTTTATTTGTTTTATTCACAAAGTATCGTCAACAACTGAGTTAAATTTTAAATGTGAAGTTGTTGTGTTTTTTGATAGTTTTGAGAGTGGAATTGTTAAGTGGATGATGACACATGCAAATGTCTGCAGTAAGGAAAAAACCTACCATGATTTTCCAAAGGCTGAGCCTGTTTGAGAGCACTTGATGCTGTGCTGTTCTCTCTTGGTTGTATGTCAATCCCCCAAAAGCATTTTAATTGCCTGCTCCGAGACAGAAACAATAAAACAAATGTCTGTAGTATAAAAACTCTGGGAGGCTGGGAACAAGCTGCCATTCACATGGCAAACCATCAAGAGCAAAGGACAATGCATATCATTAAAGATGTTTGTGACAGCCCCATGTCCTGTGATAATGGTGGACATCTGATATTTGAGTCTTCTCTTTTCCTTTTGGAGGCTTTCTGATATGCTGGTTACTTGTCACATGGGGGTTTTTGCCCTTGGAATTAGAAAAGTTTAGTATAAGAGAGGAATAGAAAAATGGATCCTAAATAGCATCTTACCTGGAGGCAAGACTCCCAGCATTCAAAGAGCTGTGGGCCTGCACCCAGGGTTTGCAAGGTGGCTGAATACCCTCACTGCCTTCATCTCAGTGACAAACTCAGGGTCATCTCTTCTATTTACAAGATTATGTGTTTCTGTAAATTTACCCTGGAATCTAGCAGTTTTCCTGGCTTATTTGTTCTGCTGCTTTCCTGGATATGAAGGGGCCATCCATGTTACCACTTACCAACACAAGCAGCCACCCCGCTGTGCCCTGTTCCCCCTTTGGTTGGGTCCTCTCTTCATAGTTTCTCTCCTAGAAATCTGCTTCCAGCCCTACTGCTGGCTGGGTTGTACACGCTGCTCCTCCGGCCAGCATTGTCTGCATTAGCAGAATGAAGGCCAAGCAATTCCCCCAGCAAAAAAAATGAGCAATTCCGTCAGTTTTCATTAGGATTGTCTAGAACCATAGAAAACCAAAAAGTCACATCATACAGGGCCAATTTCCCAACAGTGCTGTGCCTTAAACAAGATGACCTTCTAATCTAGCTGGTTCATAACCTTTTGCTGTAAATGAGCAGGTAATGCTCGCTGGACGGTAGCTCAGCTTCTGAGAACCCCCTGACCTCTAGATTAGAGGCATTTGATCTGTAGGTGAGCCTGTCCCTGTAAGCCAGCCTGCTGGGCTCACCTTTATCAGCTTCTGACCTCAAAGTCCTGATTGCAGAAATTGGTTTGGTAATTCCTTTCAGTATCTAAAGGGGGCTACAGGAAGGCTGGGGAGAGTCTGCTTACAAAGGCCTGCAGTGATAGGACGAGAAGCAATGGCTTTAAGTTGGAGAAGAGCAGATTTAGATGGGATATTAAGAACAAGTTCTTTACTTTGAGGGTGGTGGAACACTGGAACAGGTTGCCCAGGGAGGTGGTTGAGGCCCCTTCCCTGGAGATATTCAGGGTGAGGCTCAGTGAGGCCCTGGGCAACCTGGTCTAGTTGGGGGTGTCCCTGCGACTGCTGGGAGGTCGGACGAGATGACCTTTGGAGGTCCCTTCTGGCCTGGATCATTCTATGATTCTAATTACATACATTGAATGAAACCATCAACCTCCCTGGCTTGCCTTTTAATTTCTTGTAGTGTTGGCTGCTCTGAGAGATCACTGTTGTGCCGTTCTTAGCCCTCCCTGCACAGACATGCTTGGAGGTGTCCGTTGTGATGACCAAACACGTCTTCCCACCAGCAGTAAGGACTCATTTTACCCTTCAGTTGGCAAGATGTGATTTTTTTTTATTATTTTTTTTTCTCTCATGGTCTCTAACGCGTATCCCAGCGATGTACATGGTTAACAGGCCCGAAAGCCTGGGGTGAAACAGAGAAAAAGCCACAGGCCTGGGACTGGGGCAGCTGAAGGGCAAGGCTCCCAAGGCCTTGCAGCGCGGACTGCCCCAGGTCCCAGCCGAGGCCTCCCGCCCCCGGGGCGGAGCGGG
>VXBW01003046.1:354715-422473 GCA_013400375.1 Thinocorus orbignyianus
GCCCCTGCGCGGCCCGCCGGTGAGGGCTGCCGGGGCCCGGCCTCGGGCGGCGGGGCCTCGCCCGCTCCCCTCCACCGGGCCACGGGCAGAGGCGAACGGGGGCTCCCTTCCCTCCCCCGCCTCCTCTCGGCCCTTTGTGCCACCCTCCGGGGAGGGGAGCCTGGTAAGAAGACTGAGGGGCGTCCCCGCTCCTCCTCGCGGGGAGTTACCGTGTTTCGGTAAAAATGGCTCTTGCAAAGATCACCTCCGCCGGATTTTTGCAATGTTAAAAACAAAAACCCAAAGCAGATCTTAAAAAACCGCCGCCAAGCTCCTGGTTTTTAACAGATGTGTATTTGCAGTATATGGATCCCAAGTGCAGCAACGAAAGCCAGGAGCGCCGGAGATACTCCCTTTGTTTCTTGTTTTGGAATTGAGACTCACACAAGCTCTGGGAACAAGAGCTGACATTTGAAAATTTTACTTAAGTTTTAAACTGCTGAAGTAAAAGGAGATAAGATTTGAAAGCAAAAGGCTTTAAAGATTTATCGTAGGCTTTTGAGGATGTGCTCACCTGTCATAGCCACAGATTTAGAGCTGAGACGCTCTTGTAAATGAAACAATTCAGACTGGTTTGCAATACTTCATATTAAAGGATAATTCTTTTTTCCTATCTGATTGACATAGCTATGTTCCTCTGAAAGTGCTCATACTTAATTCCTAGATGTTATGACACTGTTACAACTCAGTCCACAGGTTTACAACCGTGTATAGTGTCTGGTTTAAAAATAAATGAAGCAAACCCCCTACCAGCCTGACATACTGGTATAAAAGCCGTACAGAGGCAATATCCTTGTCCTGTTTTTCAAAAGCATTACCCTGTTCAGTTTAGTCATATGCTTTCAACTTGTGAGCATCATGGAGGAAAGCTGCTAAGTATCTGTTACAAACTTTCTCTGTAAATAAAAAGTAGAATTAAAATGGTTTCCCCACCTTTTCTGTAGTTGCAGTTTTGCTGGCAGTCTAAGCACGGAAGTAAATTTTATTGTAGTTTCTCTCCCGTTGACTTCCTCTGCCATTTGGAGCAAGATTATGTGGATTCAGCAAAAGACTTGAGCATAGTTCTGAATATAAGCATATTTGTAAGTGAACTTAAAAACACTCAATTTAAATATGTAATTGCTTTGGGATCGTACTGTCTTATTTATTTAGATGTCATAAGCATCTGCACTTTCTGTCAAAACCCAGGGCGTTCAATATTTCTTAAAGAGATAACCATTAATCTCTGTGCATAGTTTTTTTCCATATGCAAAGTAGAGAAGGAATCCTTGTCATGAAAGAGACTTGAGGTTTTATTAGTGTTTATTTAGTGACTTAAAAAGAAAAATGCTTTATTGCTGTGCAGTTGTCAGTCTGATTTAGCTGCCAGCGAGGAAAGTAAGTGGTGCATGGGTAAGCAAAGTATCACTGCTGAATGAATGAAATTCCTGTCAAAGCATTATTTTCTCTGCCTGCAGAACTAATCACGATGATGCATGAGTTAATTCAGCTTATAGTTCCAAACTCCCACTGCTTCCTGCTGTGGTTAATTCTGGATTTATTCTTCTGTTAACATGGTCTCTAACATTAAAGACTGTGTTTAACCTGTCTTGCATGTGTCATCTTTTTGTTTGAGTTGATGGGACGGTTTTATCACGTAGCAGTGAAGCTTTTCTAAGAAAGCAGCACAGAACTCTTTCGTGTGTTTTGCTTTTACTAACATAATGTTTCAAGCAGTTAATAGAATATAAATGATGGGTTTAGTTAGGAGGAAAAATGACTTACAGATTATAAATGTGTATTTTCCACTTTAAACTTTTTATCAATGATAAAAAGACTGGAAACATTAGTATCTTTCCTTCAGAACAAAGGAATACCAGTTAGTAAAAGTTCAGTTTGGTGGGGTTTTTTTTTGTGTAAATCTAATACTTCTGTGTGCACATGCAGTAGCTATAACTGGCTTTTGCAGTAGAGTTGGTCTGCAGACAGTGAACGTAGTCGGAAAAGACAACCGTGTTTCAAATGGTGGGTCTGTTCTAGCAGGGATAAGCGTAATGAAAACATTTTTAATGAGGGGAGTTTCCAGGTGCAGACAGTATTTTGAGCAAGGGATTGATTAGCCACTGTGGCCTGCTGCAAAGTCAGTCTGACGCAGATAACCTTCCATTTTTTTCCTTTCTTGTTCTGTAAATATCCATTAAGTGCTGGAGTTTCCAGACATGAGAGGGCACTCTGGTTTGTGCTATAGATAAAAGGTGAAGGAAAACTTCCATTTTTTTTTTTTAAAGTAACTAAAGGAAAAAATCCTGAATTATAATAATTCATGCTAATAAAATGTCAGTGTGTTAAAGAACTTTTTTTCATTTTAGCTTTTGTCGTTATTCATGTTGTAATGTTCTGAATATAGTGTATGTTAATTAAATATTATACGGTAACTGAATAACCTTATAGCTCTAATGAAATTAGCAATACTTCCACTCCTTCTTCTCCAACAGGACTAGTGTTTTGAAAACCATCCTGATGTAGTGAATGCGCTCAGGTTTGTATTTTATTCTCTGCCTCTAGTTGAAATTCACTTTAATGTTATTGTTCCTATGTGGTAGCACAGTTTATCTCTTGGCATGGGGTAGTGTTGACATATGCCAGTTAATTAGTTATTGATTAAAGTATTCCCAGCCTGTCTTTTACTTTTGAATGCTTTCTCTATGGGCAGAATAAATAGTCTAATCCTGTTTGCTTTCCAGACCTGTTTGCGTTAGGCCCTTCCTCCTAATCCTGGAGAAAAGACAGTGTGAATAGCTGTGAACATGGTAAGGGCTTATTGAGATAGTTTTTGAGATGTTTTGGTAGAAATAAAACTGAATTTTTTTCTCTTTCCCTAGGACTCGGAATAAATTGGTATTGTTTTTGGAGTGATTGTAGTTATTGGTAAATTTAAGAATTTGAAAAAAGTCACTGTAATGCACACATTTGTTCTTCCTTGCAAGCAAGGGAAGCTCTTGCTTGCAACACATTTGAAATTTTGGGGTTTTAACTGCTTTGGAGGGGGAAATTGTTTTGATATTTTATTATTTGCAATTATCAATGACTAAATTAATTACATAAAGTTACAAAAACTGTAGAGAGATCTCAGTATCTCATCCACCAAGTAAAGTAAAAAAAGAAAAGAGAAAAATCCAGGTTGCAAGGGAAACTGGGACTCAGTGGTGTAACATTTCTTGTGGCGTCTTGACTGTCATTCTAGATTCGAATTGCAGCACTGAATGCCAGCTCCACAGTTGAGGATGACTATGAAGGTACCTTCAAAAGTCATAAGACACAGACAAAGGAAGCTCAAGTAAGTAAATCCACAAGTTTCTTAACAAAGTTTTATCTTCATGGGCGTTTTGTCCTCTCTTGTTGCAGGGATTGTTCAACCATAATTTTTTAAGAAAGTTGTGTTACTGTCTCACCTCTTGAACCCTCCTTTAGCAAGCTAGAATTCCATTCAAATGTATTGTATTAGGTCAGTCTGTACATGAACTGCTATATAGCAGAAAGTATTAAAAGTATGAAACCACTGGTATTCATAATAAATATATTGTAATAAGTATATTTAATAAAGTTGCCTGACGAAATAGGTTCTTATTCTTTAAACCACAGGAAGCAGAAGCTTTTGCCTTGTACCACAAAGCTTTGGACCTTCAGAAACATGACCGATTTGAAGAATCTGCTAAAGCTTACCATGAGCTGCTTGAGATTCGTCTTCTGCGAGAGGTCAGTGACCTTACAGCATGAAACTTTAGAAACTTTTTACTATATTTTTTATAATATTCATTTTCTTTATTACTTCATTTCTTATTGGATAATTAGAAATGTCAGTGTTATCAATTGGCAAGTTGTTTGCTGTTCTTTTTGCTTGTTTAATTTCCAATGCCCATGTTGCATTTATTTTGTCATTTCTAGGCAGTTCTTTCTGGTGATGAGAAAGAAGGGCTGAAACATCCAGGCTTGATGTTAAAATATTCCACCTATAAAAACCTAGCACAACTGGCAGCACAAAGGGATGACTTAGAGACAGCCATGGAGTTTTATTTGGAGGTACACTACAGCTGAAATAAAACACTAGAGCCTCAATATTTGCAAAAAAACTTGCCAAAATGTAGAGATACTCCTTTCAGTATGTATCTTTTGAATGTATGTCTGAATACTGTGTGCTTTCTGACATTACATGTGATATAATTGGTCCACCATTCAGTCTCCAAATTTAGTAGTGACCTGCTGAAAATTAAAGCAATGCCAGTCCCTGTAAACAACTGGGTATGCGTGTCTTAAATGTGAATAATGTTGTTTATTATGCTTTCTAGGCTGTAATGCTAGACTCTACTGATGTCAACCTATGGTATAAAATTGGTCGTGTGGCAATAAAACTAATCCGCCTACCTTTGGCTCGTCATGCTTTCGAAGAAGGTCTCAGGTGTAATCCTGATCACTGGCCTTGTTTAGATAACCTTATCACAATCTTGTACACACTCAGTGACTACACAAGTAAGTACAGTACACCCAAAAAAACTCTTGAGGTATGTGTTATTTTACATGTCAGTAAAAAATTATAATGATGCAGTTGTAGAGGAGAAAGCGTACCTTATGTAAGCAGTACTTTAGGGTATGATAGAGACTTTTACTTCATGATAGGGATTTTTTTTTTTTTAATTTCATGATAAAGTATGATGGTTTGTATCAATTCTGGTTACCTCAAAAAGAGGTGTCTGCTCTCTTAGATCAGACCATCTGCAAGAAGTTTCCCTGTAGACTTTTCTAGTCATTTCCAGCTATGTGGTTCCAGGATTTGAGTATAAAACCACAGTCTAGATCATAGGCTAATACATAGTTGTAGTTGTAACAGTTTATTGTAGTTACAACATTTGATATAACTGACCCTAAGGTTCTGTGTTTGAGTAATATCCAGTGGATGAACACATTGAAAGGAAGTTTAGGAGAGAAGTTGCAAGTTGGCAGAAATTTTGCATCTGATTCCTTTGTCCTACTGGAACAGTCCTAATTCTCTTCACCTAATTGCTCATGGGAGCAAAACCCTGGTGGGATGCATTGTTTGTCACTATTGGAACCTGCGGTTAAGAGATTTGGTTACGTGAATTTGGTAAATGGCTGTGATTCTGCTTTGTGATTGTAATTTCTTTTGCTCAGGAATGGAGTCTTGAAAGTAAATAAAAGATGTACTGCAAAATTTGTTTAAACAGAATTAATAATCTTTCTGGATGTAATACTTGGGAAGACATTACATGTTATTTGAAGTCTATGCTTGTAATTATTTGACACGTTACAAAACTATTGTTCTAATTTATGTAAATGTCATATTTAGTGATGAATGTGAAACCCAGAAATAGGAGCTATTAAATGAATGAAAGCAGCAATTAACCATTCAATTTCTGTTTCTTCGCCAGCATGTTTGTACTTTATCTGCAAAGCTCTGGAAAAAGACTGTCTATATAGCAAAGGATTGGTTCTGAAGGAGAAGATCTTCGAGGAACAGCCTTGCCTCCGGAAAGATTCTTTAAGGATGTTCCTCAAATGGTGAATGCCGTCTTATACTACATACTGCATTTGGGGTGTTAAATTTTGAGTTTGAGATACAATGCTTTAAGCTTTAACAGTATCTTGCTGACCTGTCTTCTAAATAAAAAAATCAGTGCAAAGTGTTGGTGTTACTGACAGAATGTTCTTCAGTAATTACTTTTGGAGGGAGGTAGAAAGATGCAAAAAATCAATTTGCTGCTGCTCACCTATCTTCATACTTATATCTCTTCTAATCATCTGCCTTTGTTTTATTTTATTTATTTGCAACTGATACCTGCAGCATTCATTTTAGCATTCTTTTCTTCATTAAAAAAAAAAAACAAGCTGCTTTTTTTGTTTGTTTGTTTCTGGATTGTGATATCTACGAAAAACTGGATTAGTTTTCACTTTCAAAAATTTATTCCTAGACAATACAAGAAAATTTTCAACTCCAAATTTTATTTATGATGATGTGAATTTCTCAAAATAACATTTCAGAATGAAAGGAATTTCTCAGCCATACAATTTTTTTTCTGAACCAGTCTTCTGTACTAGAAAGAAAACAATACCTCTTGCCTTTCCCTTCATGTCTCAGTGACTGGAAAGCAGAATAGGACAATCCCCCTTTATCTTTTATTTTTTAAGGCAGAACAAAGACTTCACATGGTGAGTGCTTCTACGTGTGATATGAATTTTGTAAAATAATGTTAATGAACTCTTGTTTTCACACTGTTTATTTTTGTTAGAAGATCTCAATTGAATTTCCCCAAGCTTTAAAAAAAACCCAACAAACAAAAACTTTAAATTGTCTTCATTTCTTATTATTTCTTAGTGACATGTCTATCCATAATGTAAATGTGAGTGCAACTGAAACAGGAAGAATCATAGATGAAGCACTGGAGCTACGTAAGAAAAGACAAGCTTTGCTTGTGCGTGACAGAGAACCAGACCTCAGACTGGTCCAGCTGATTCCCTTTTTCACGTAAGTCTTCATATTTTGTCTTTTTAAAAGATTTTTCTGAAGCAGCTTACACTGACAACAGTGTAGCACTTCAGATTTCTTCAGAATGCTTTTTCTTCTTGTTGTAAAAACCAACAAAACCTCTAGTGTTTTCATATTTTTCTGAGTTTGTAGGTTGGTTTGGTGGTGTTATAACCTCAGAGTAAACCTCATAATTATCAACCTTTGAATTAAAACCAGTGAAGTAAAAAAAAAATAAAAATCTTCACTAAGAATGCTTTGGCAGCTGTTCCAACTGTATTATTAGATTTTTCTTACATGACTAGTTTGTGTATGATTTTTTTTTTTTTTTAAATGCTTTTACTATTGAGATAATGAAACCGGGAAACAAATTACAGTTCTTTATTTGCAACAATATATACAGATACTAATAAGTTGTTTTATATGTCTTTATTAAGTTAAAAAGGATTGGTTTTGCTTTATTTTTTTTTGTTTTGACATATTTTTCTGGAATATAAGTGGACTGCGTGTAGGTCCTATTGCAGAAAACCTGCTTCTACTTGTGGATAAGGGTGAGATTTCTTTATTGTTGCTGACTGAATGCAGAATCTGAACATGATTCCTTTGACACTAGTTTTGTAGGATTCAGCGTAATTTCCTCAGCAACTACTGCGTAGACCATTTTGTTAGAGACATTTTTTGACATTTAGGAGCATCATTGACTCCTATTTCCTTCCTACTGCAACCAACCCACCAGTTTCCTCTGCAAGCTTTGGCATGCTGTCACATTTTATTCTCGTTTTTCTAAGTTGTCTACTCTTGAAGGAAAGCTCCTAGGGACCTCTTTTCCAGCTCTGAAGTTGTCGATGGTCCTTATGACAGGAAATACAGGAAGATCTCCAGCTTTTCTAGTTGTGGGACAGATTTTGACACTGAAAAGCTGCTCTTGCTACCTCGAAGCTATTGGAGAAAAACAAAGCTGAATGCTGTTAGGTTTGTAAATATGATATAGAGAATAATGTGATAAGAATTAAGTTGCAATGCCATTGTGTTTCCACATGCAGGTGGAAGTGTTTAGGAGAAGCTTTGCTTGCCATGTATCACCACCTCACAACGTGTGATCCTCCTCGGCCTAGTCTGGGAAAGAGAATTGATCTCTCAGAATACCGAGACCCAGTTCAACATTTGACTCTTTCTCCTACCTCCGCTCCTGTCAGCGTGATTCAGCCAACTCCTGTCAGCACTAATCCAGTGGTGACAGTGCCAGAGCCTGTGTTACCCTATACTCCAACAACACCCAACTTTCCAAGTCACAGTCAGAGCTCATTGGAGCCGGGAGCTACTGTAGGTGAGCAAGGTACTTCAAAGATTCAAGATATCTTTCCTACTTGTCTGAGTAATAAAAGTATTACAGAATTCAGTGGGAATTTGAATTTGTAAAAATTTCAGCACGTGTATAACATCTGGCAGAAAAAGTGGAGTGGCGCTCTATAAAATTGAGTTCTGTTAACCCTTCACGTCAGGAAAGGAAGGCCACTAGAGTCTCTGAAAATCCTTGGTTCTTGACTAAGACATAGGACCAGTGTTCATAACGGGGTAATTGCACTTGTTCTTGATTGTTACTCCAGTGCCAGAGTATTTAAGTTCTTCTGATTTAGTGCTCTTGACT
The DNA here is from genome assembly GCA_013400375.1 of Thinocorus orbignyianus. Lineage (NCBI taxonomy): Eukaryota > Metazoa > Chordata > Aves > Ciconiiformes > Thinocoridae > Thinocorus > Thinocorus orbignyianus. The sequence continues at coordinate 362,920 of VXBW01003046.1, forward strand.
CATACTTCAGTTTTTCTTCTTTAAGATTAGAAGAATCATGGCTCTTATCAGTGGTGGCAAGTATCAAGCTTTTAATGTTGAGAAGAGTCTTGTGTTCCTTACAATGAATGAGCTGCTGTAGAAAAAGATGACTGGATTATTCTGCGCACATGTAACTTTAAGAACCTGAGAACCAAGCTGCCAGCTGTATTTATTTGAAATCTGTAGCAAAAAGCTTGACTATTTTATGCTGTAGCTGTATATGTATTTATGTATCTAAAACTATCAAGGAATTACCGGTATTTAGTTGATATTCGTGGGAACTTAGAGGTATTTCTGGAGTTAAAGGCAGACTCTTCTAATTTCCATTTCAGAAACTTCTTGAAGACTAAAAATAATGAATTCTGATGAATAGCTAAATGCAAAATTTTCAGTAAGTCTGCTTCTTGCCTCAGACAAGAATCTTTATGCAAAATGCCATAACCAGTTTATATTAAAGTGATTTTTTTAAATTATTTTTAAATTTTTGGCACTGTTTTCAAAAGGAAACCAATTAATCTCAAGTCTTGCTGTAAAAAAAAAAAGTGTTTGCCACAAATAACACTTCTTTTTTTTTTTTTAATAGAAAAGATTATCCACTTCTTGTTTGGCAATTTAACCTGTTTGTATTTTTTTTTTTTTTTAAATTTTGTTTCTAGGTGACATATCTGCAGGTGATAAATCTAAGAAAGGCGTGAAGCGAAGGAGAATTACAGAAGATAGTGGTGAAACAGCAAAAAGGAGATCTGCTAGAGTCCGGAACACTAAGTGTAAGAAAGAGGAGAAGGTTGACTTTCAAGAGCTGTTGGTGAAATTCCTTCCTTCCAGGTACTGGACAGCAATAACTTTGATTATGAGAGTATCAAGGGCTAAGCAGAGGAGGCAGCGTGGGGTTTTGTTTGTTGATAAGTTTCAACCTTAAAACCACTAGACTCGTGGTATTTTTTGAAGCAGATGTGATACATTGTCTTAAAAATTTAGTGAAAGTGATTTTAGTGAAAATTACTGAAAACTAATTGAGAAATAAGAAAGCTTTTGTTAATGTGAAACTGAATTAGAGGACAATGCAGATGTCAAAGTGGGTAAGATAAGATGAGCAAGGTAATCCTTGGTTTGGACAGAATGTGGGAACTGGATGTAAATCTCTGGGTTTGCTTCAGTTAATGAACTTTCACTGTTAAAATATGCACAATGTGCCATGATTAGGTTTCACTTACTAGTGATAGAAAGAACAAAGATTTTGGTTTTTCTTCCCTTTCACACAGACTAAGGAAATTAGATCCAGAGGAGGAGGAGGACCCTTTCAATAATTATGAGGTGCAGTCAGAGATCAAAGAGGAGAATTTCCAGCATGTTGGACCACATAGAATGTCATTTGATTCTACAACATTTATGGAATCTGGTAAGGGTTTCATTATAAACTGCACTCTTTCTCTGTTGTTTCTTCCACATTGTAGGCTTTATTTTCTGTATTTTCCTGTAGTATCTATAAGATACAGAAGCATATGTTATTTCAAAAAGTATAATTTTATGGTATGTTTTTTTTTTTTTTTTTAAAGTGTGCTTAATCAGTCTGAGCAAGAGCTCTGTTGAGTGCAGTGTCTCAGTTAAACAGATTGGAAAACCGTAACTTAATTCTGCATGTAGGCAGCACAGGAGAACTGCTGCAAGATTAGTGCATAAAACACTGTTGAAACCTACTGTTGAATTGTTTCAAGTTGTGGTCTGCCTTGACCTTAAACACGTATGACTTTGTGTTTATCTGCTTTCTAGAAAAACAGGACGTTCATGAATTCCTTCTGGATAACCTGAACAATGGTGGGATCTTGGAATTGATGATGAGATACCTAAAAGTCATCAGCCAAAAGTTCCTAGTGAGGTGGCCTCCTGGCTTGTGTGAGGTGGTCCTTAGTATCTATAATAGCTGGAGAAAGCATAGTAGTAGTCTTCCCAATCCGTTACTGAGGGACTCAAGTAATCAGCATATCAAGGTAATAAAATGCTTTGGCTTATACTTCTGTTTGCTGCTGGGTTGCACTCTGTCTGCCAGAACTACCTAACTGAAATCCAGCAATTAGACCTAGGTTTTGCTTAGTTCTGTCTGAGGAGCTGCTTCTCCTTGCTGTTGCGTTTTCGCCAGCTGTGGTCTACTGCAGATCATGTAACAGCTCCTGAGATCCAAAACATACCTGGGTGACCCTATACGCAAGTATACCCTATACAGGGTGTATGTGTGTGGGTGTATATATACACACATGTAAAGATATAAACAGAAATATATTTTACTCCTTCATACTGTTGTTACTTTTTACTCCATTTGCTTCTGATATGACACAAAGTTTTGTTTTGTCATCAGGTGAGTAGAGAGGCTGCTCTGTTCACACTGTCTGGTTGAGGGTCAGCATTTCTGCTCTAAAAAGAGTAAATACAGTTTAGTTTTAAAATAATTTGCAATTTACAGTCAAACAAACAAACAAACCAACCCAAAAAAACCCAAACCAACCTCACCTACCCCTCAGCATCACCATTTAATTGCCTTTATAAATCTGTAGATTTCACAAATGCAAATAGAAAAAATGGTAAGTTCATTAAATTAATGTTAGACGGACTTAGTGATACAAGATTATTTTACTTGGATTATAAAACGAGTGCTGACACTTCTTGTCCAGTGAGCCTGCCTACGTTGTCTTTTCAGTGTTAGCAACATGCATTCATTTTCGTGACTTTGGTGTGCAGTTTGAAATATTTTTTTTCAGATCAACAGTCTTTATGCTTTTTTTTTGCAAATAAAAGGTGAATTCTGAAAACTGTGTTCCATTGACTTAGTTCACAAAGTATTGCGATGTAGCGGATGTTAAATTTTTTATACATCCTGTGACTTTGGTATTTCAGTATATTTTTCATAAATATCCTTTTTTAAACAAATGTAAATGTGTTTATAAATGTATTTCCTTGGTTCTCATTATTACTGCATAACTGCTTGCTTGTATGTAAAATTTAAGAAGTCAGGATTTGTAGCTATACTATAAAAATCACTGTCCTCATGCTTGTCTATTCTTTCTTGTCCTTGAATTTATTTTCAGCTTGATCTGCAAGCTATCCTGAGTGCAATAAATTTGGGTTTTTAAGATTGTAAAGTGCTATTCTGGTAACGTAGACGGACTTTTGAACCTTTTCACAAGCACCTGTTTTATATAGCTGGACTTGTAGCCCTTTTTCCTATAAATTTAATCAGAAAATAGTCTGCACAAAACTACCTGGCAGAGATCCGTGGTGATGTGATTTTTAATATACTCCTGAACTTTACCCAGCAACCATTAATAAGCTGGTAAGACTAGAGTACATACTCAGTCTCATGGAGATAAACACTGAAAAAATTATAGGATATAGACTTTTTATTTCTCAAATATCAGTACTTTTACTGTATTCTGGAAACATGCTTTAACATGATATAGCAATTTATTGTAGTTTCATTTCAGCCACGTACAAAAATAGGGATGTCACTTTTTTCTAACATCAGAAAATGCTGTTGTGACTACCTTCTTTTATGAGCTGACGTTTTTATTGTTTTGTAATGCTCCAAGTATTGTTTGTTTTGTACCTGTTGATTCGTAAGTGCGATTATGCACCTTAGAGGAAGAAGTAGTTACAGCTTGGGAATAGAAATCCCAAGAGGACAAGATGAAGATTTTCTTTGAAGTAAATTGCAAAGGTAGTGGTGTTTTTTTTAACTCTTCTGTATATTTCTTCCTGTGTACTCTTTTTGATATCTCCATGCTTTTTCTGAAGGATATGATGTTGATGAGCCTTTCTTGCATGGAACTGCAATTAGATCAGTGGCTTCTGACAAAAGGAAAGAGCTCTACAGGTGAGAACTGGACATTGCTTTCTTCAGACTCTAAAAACACTCAAGTTGTATGAAGAAACGATTCCATCAGTTCATTGGATTTTGGAGCTGTTTTTTTCGTGATGAGTATCTTTCAGATCTGGTCTGTCAGTTCTTTGCCTGAAAGTAGATCAGTACTTTTGAATTACTAATACATGAGATTCTCTTCATGATAGTAACTTTATGATAAAATGTAATTAACTGATTCACAGTTTCTCCACGAAATTGTCCTGCTGCCTCTGTGAATGGAAAGTTTGGTCCTGACTTCCCAGGAACTCATTTCTTGGGAGACCTGTTGCAGCTGTCATTTGCATCCTCACAACGAGATTTATTTGAGGAAGGCTGGATGGAGTTTGTCACTCGGGTATATTGGCTGAAAGCTCGCTTTCAAGCACTGCAGGTTTGTTTCACTTTTGATTTAAATAAGTAAAACCTTTCCCAAATTAAAATCAATGTTGTTCAGAAATGCTATAGCTGATTTGGGAACATCAGCACATTTAAGTATGCAGATGAAATCAGCTCAAACTGTAGCAATTTCATTTTACTCTTTAATATAATTAACTATCCCCAAGGGGAGAGGTGGAAATGAAGTAGGAGGTCTCATATACTAAGCTAATATTTAGATCTGTTTGATATGTAAGTCTGTTTAAATTAACTCATGTTCAGCTTAAAAAAATATATATTTAGACCAAAGTTTTATGAAGTAGTATTGTGTAGCTGCAGAACATGAATTTTTTGGGACCTGGACAAGTGGATATTATCAAAGTCCCAGACATTGCAAACCACGACTTTCAAATGAAGCTGATGGTGCGTTCAGTTACTCTGCCCTCTGCTTTTTCAGGGTAGCATGATTCTTCTTTTGGAGATGTTTAATTTAATAAGCAGGTTTTGAAGCAGAGGGCTTTGAACATATCACTAAGGGAATAATTTGAAAGAAATGTTATTTGATCCCAGACTCTTTTTCCCTCCAAGTGTTGCTTCCTCAGAACATCAGAGAGTTTGTTTGTGTGTCAATTATTTGCACGTCAATTGTCAACTAAGAATGTGAGTCAGTTTCATAAGTGTGACCTAACCAGTTCCTTCAATTTTTATTTTTTGCATGCAAGGATTCCTTTTTAATAAACTTACTTGAGGAAAGATTAGAGTTCCTATATGGCTACTGACGGTTTTTGGTTTGTTTTTTTATTTAGATACAGAGTTACATTTTGCCTGAGTAGTCAGGAGAAGAATGAAAACTGCACAACTTAAAATATTTGCTTCAGTTGGCCGGAGTGAATAGAATGCCTTCACCTTGCAGAATAAAAGAGTGTTTCTTGACTCATTGTTTTTATTTGCACAAATTGAAGTTATTCTACTGTTTTGCTCTTCCACGTTTTTAAAGGAAAAGGATTTTAGCAATCCATATTAATCTTTCAAATTTATGCAAGTTGAATTCTATTTCTCTGATCTTGTTTATTAAAGTCACTGCTAAGATATATAGCTTTTTTTTTTTTAATTTGAGATCGTCAATTGGATTTTATTATCTTTGGGAGGATATGCAGTAATCATACTAGCAGTGCCTGCACTGAATTTAAATATTTTCTACGTGTTTTAGAAACCCTTGATGCAGACAGATCTGTAGGATTCTGTTGTTTGTCTTCCTCTGTACTGTTTCTGTAGGGAGACATGGAACAGGCACTTGAAAACTATGATATCTGCACTGAAATGCTACAGAACTCCACTATGATGCAAGCTAAAGCTGGCAATGAATGCAGCATCGTGATACGGTTACCTAATCTACATGTTGATTCTGTTGTTTCTTTAGAAGAGGTAAGAATTCATTTGCAAGTGCATGTAGAACACTAGATTATTAGTGTTTTATTTTCTGTTCCTAAACATAAATTTCACCTTTGCTTAAATGAGCTCTTTACCTCAGCAGTCTGGTTTTCACACAACAATTTGTGTACGCTTTTAAACAAAAGGTTGCCCATCTTTTATTTCCGTTGCTGTTTTGGGGGATGAACTCCAACACAGGAGATGCCATCTTCACTTTGAAGTTCGTATGATGGATGTATAATTGCAGCGTAGATGTGTGGTACTGGGATTTGAGGCAAAAAAGTTTAAAGTCATTATGGTATTAAAGTCATATAATACATAATAATTAAAAATTGGTGGAATGGGTGAAGTGTTACACAGCAGGTGTTTTCTTCCTGGTTTGTATTCCTGGGTGTAGATGTAGAGTTCACGTAGCTTTATAGCTAAACTGCTGGGGGAAATGTCAGTAGTCAAATGTATGTCAAGACAAAATGAAAGTTGGATTGTGCTATCTGTAATGTTTGCAGATTGAAAAGAACCTAAAATCTCTGGAGAGATGCCAGTCTTTGGAAGAGATCCAACGACTGTATGAGGCAGGGGATTATCATGCAGTGGTGCATCTGCTTCGTCCAACATTAAGCTTTAATGGTTACAGCAGAGCAAAACATCTGGAATTTGTAACATCCATACCAGAGAGACCAGCTCAACTGCTTCTCCTACAGGTTTGCTTTGTTTCTTAAAAAAATCTTTTTTAGTAAGGGAGATGCTCTTTAAGGCCCCTTCCAAACCAAGCCATTCTATGAATAAAGACTTATTCTTGAAAACAGAATGAAAGGATTTGTAGAGTGGGTGTTAATGGTTAACGGGTCTTATGTGGAACCAAATCTGTAAACGATCTGAGCAGCATAGCTTTACTGACATCGTTAGCAATATGCCAGCTTTTGCTAACCTGCAATGTGGGTAAAGATATAAGGTGTCTGAGACCTGTATGAAATGGTCAGAGAAATTGTAAATTCCAATAACTTGGATCATTTGCTGAGATATTACATGGATGGATTCATGCTATCTGCATCTGTGGCAAATACTTCCTGCTTTTGCTGATGTTGACTACATGGTGATTTACAACCATTCTGAAACTTAAGAGTTATCTAGCATATGAATTATATTTATGGTATGGTCTATCTGTCCTGCATAAATGACAAACCATTGATAGATGCATCCAATATAGTTGTTATAGATTTAGTCCATTTGACACTAGGAAAGTTGATGAGCTCAAATGAGTTCAACTATAGGAACAATCTGAACCTGTCAGGTTCTCTAGGGGGAAAAAAAGTTGCACAAAAAAAGAATGATGCTCTTTTAAGTGGACTGAACCAATTCTTACAGCCTCCACATCATTTTGTGACCAAAACTTGGCAGAGTAAAAAGCAGTAGGAGGATGTTGCTGTAATTCTAGCTTTATAGCTGCTATTTTGTTATTTATAAAGTAATAAAATGGTAGTACAAGGTCATAAAGATCCGAAACCTGTTTCTGTAGGGACTCTATTCAACTGCATATCATGAGAAAGCCATCCCTTGCCTGCATATCTTTTTTTTTTTTTTTTTTTTTTGCTTCTCTTATTAAAGCAGAAAGATTCAGTGATGATTTTCTCAAAATTTAGATCCTACTTCTGTATTTGTCATCCAGGGTCCGTGCACCTCCCATTGTCCTTTTTTTTAATGTCCTATTTAAAAGTGTTCTGTTATCATTTCATTGAAGTAATCACATTAACAGTGTATTGCTTTGCCCTGCTGTGCATTTTTAGTTTAAAATAAACCCTTCATCCTTATAATAGATTTTTTTTTTTCATATTTACATTCCCTAGGACTCCCTGCTCAAACTGAAAGATTACAAACAATGCTTTGAACGCTCAGAAGTTGCCTTGAATGAAGCAATTCAACAGATGATTAATATGACAGCAGCCTCTGCTAAAGAAGAGTGGGTTGCTACGGTAACACAACTGCTCACAGGAATAGATACTTCATTATCATCAGTCAAGAGCATCCTGAAAGACTCTTCTATAACTCCAAGCCTCGTTCGATTAACAAACAACCTGATTCAGGTAACCTGTTCACTTACACAATACCTCTTTCCAAGTGTGCTACAGACCTTCAGGCACAATGCAGCTGCCGTGTCTGAATTGCCACCCACCTGCAGGGCCGATTTGGGTTACATTTTTGTTGGGGAAAGGTAAGGGGAAGATGAGCATTACCTTTAGAGTCTTCATTTTCATTTCAGTATATTAGAGATGTGCTGAGCACGCCTGTGCTAGAATCAGTAATGGCAAGTACCTTCAAACACTAAGCTGCTCAAAATAATCAAAGAATTGTAGTAAAGTAACCCAAGGATCAAGACTATCATGCTATTTGAAATGGTGATAACGTGAAGACTGAGCTGGCTGAGTGCAGTTTGTAAGTTATGGCACTCATCTGGACTAGATGTGCAGTAGGCTAGAAGACAAGATCCTGTGAGTCTTGCTAACGTGGTGGAGTTGCTTGCAACTGCTAGCCAAGCTAAAGATTTTTTTCTGTAAAAACAGGGTGACGAGGACAGGAAAAAAATGATATGCGGGCTGTTTCTAGCACCACTAATGCAGCTAATTTTAGCCTTTTAAAGAAGGGTACCTTTGAACCTTAAAACTACCGGATGAATATTTTTCAGTCCAGGTAGCAGATGGCAGACTCAGTTCTGTTAAGAAACTAGTCTAGTTAATGTCTAAATTCAATGCACTTGCAGCTCTTGAATCTCAGTTAAAAAACAGGGACTTTCACTATTCACAAAATCGTACTCTCATTGTATAAAGTTATATGTGTGTCACTATCTTAGGGAACGTAATGGAATTCTGGAGAACAAAGTATTCATTATAATATCCTAAATGGTTTCTGTAGTAATAATAATGCTAGTCTTTATCTACATAAATACTAATAGAAAAACTGTTGTATGTGGGAAGAGTGTAGGACCTCAGAAATTTCTGACACTGTGGCAATAAAGTGGACAGTTGCCTATGAGAAATGCTAGAACAAGGGTTCCATGACACAGCATTGCATTGCTCAGAATTTATTCAGTTACATCCTTTATATAGCATCTGTTAGTGATTCTAGTTGTTCTGTAACGGTTGCAAGAACCAGTAAAGAATTCAGGAATTCTTTTAGCTAAATTTCTTGTGCAGTAATGAGGCCTGCTAACGCTAAGAATTCATGCTGCCCATTTGCTTGCTTTGAATTGTTTGTTTATGGTATTAGGAAAGAAATAAGTAGTGAGAAAATGACGATCCAAGAGGAATGTGGGTAAGGGAAATGATCTTCTACCCTTCCCGTGCCGGTTGACCTGATTTGTAGGACTTTCACTGCTGCTTATTATGAGATGCTGAGACTCAACTTTTGGTTATTTCCTTAGGATAAAATGCATGACTGACTTGTTTAGAAAGGGTTTGCAGCTGATGTTTATTTTGTATCACTTTGTGTGTATGTCTGTTTCCTTATTAGATCATAGACTGCAGCATGGCAGTTCAGGAAGAACCAAAAGAACCATATGTTTCGTCAGTGCTTCCATGGATTATCCTGCACAGGATCATCCAGCATGAGGAAGAGGCTTTTCAATCCCTTTGCTGCCAGCAGCAGCAGCAACAGAGCCAAGGAGAAGAAGGTGGGTTAATGATTCACTTCTATATATTGGAGCTGAGCTCACAACCATCTAGATCTGGAATATAAGTAAGAAAATACATGTTTGTTGTCTTATCTTGCTGGCTGAAGGGAGTAGGGAGTTATGCAAACATCACTTTCTTATTGTTGAGGTACCATCTTTTTGCCATATGAAGCATTGACTAGTTGGATTTAACTCAGTTCTTTGTTACTTAAATATTTACCAACTTCTTTCTTTCAGTAAGTCCGGATACCCCTATGTTACCTTCTTCACTCATGTTACTGAACACTGCTCATGAGTATTTGGGAAGAAGATCCTGGTGTTGCAATTCCGATGGTGCTCTTCTCAAGTTCTATGTAAGTGTTAGCAGCATCATAGAATAATTTAGGTTGGAAGGGACATCTGAAAGTCATCTGCCCAACCTCCATCTCAAAGCAGGGAACAGCTTCGAAGTTATGTTAGGTTGTTCATTGCTTTGTCTTCATGTTAAAAATGCACTTTTAAATCTACTTTACTTCTAGACAAATGCATGAACATTTCAGTCAGTTTAACCTGAGTGGCAAAGGCTTGTTATTCCAGACCCTTGTCCATGAATATGCTTTCTAAATAGGACATTTTGTCAGACAAGAGGCTCATCTGGATAACCAGTTCTGTTCTGTAAACATCTTAAATGGGAATTAGTAAATGATCTGCCTTGCCCTGAAAGAGAAAGCACCAGAAAAATATTCAGTGATTGTTCATTACTGGGCAGTAATGCAGTAGCATTATTAGATGAAAGGAGTTGCCCGTTTGTTGTTGACCTTTTGAAGATTATTCCTTGAGGTTTTGTTGTTACACCAGAAAAGAAATTTCCCATGGTTGAAGGAGAATGTCTTCTAAGGTGTGTGTTGCTCTTTGCTCACTTTATTCTCAGGTTAGAAGCTGAAGTGCAGTCAGTTTCCACAGTGCTGACAGCCTGGCGTAGGCTGACTGTTGGCAAACCCCAGATAATGCGGTTCCGTGGCATTCATTGGGCACTGCTCTACATGGATTACTCAGTAGCACTTTACATGTTTAGCTTGACTTCTTTGAGGTTTATTACCTTCAGCTAAGAGAAAATTATGATTAGTTCTGCACAGAGCTACTTAGGAATCTCTTTAATTTCCCTTCTCGGCACTCCCTGGAGCTTATTAGCCACAGCTCAGTGCCAGGCCTCATCTACCTCTACATTTGAGCAGCAGCATACCTGGGACAGGAATTCAGACAGCTGGGAAGGATGGTGTGGAAAGCCCAAGGGGTTCTGCAGGAGCTGGCTCACTTTGGTCAGGATGGAGCTAATGAGCAGTGTCTGAACTGAGGCTGATTCAGCGTAGGACTTATTAGATTATCTCTGCATCCTATTCTCCTCAGTCTCCCCAGTATTAAGACCGTAATACTGATACACCTGAGCTGCCTCTGCACAGATCTGCCATGGGTCCAGAGGCCTTATTAGCTCAGGCTCTCTGCTTTCTGAAAATAGATAGCCTTTTTCCTCACTCAAGCTTGCCTGCAGATGCAGTGATGAATCTAAATTGCATCTGTGTAGTGTGCCTGTATCCACAGCCTGGGCAGTCTGATAGTGTGCCTTGTGAACCTGGATACACCAGAGATAACTGAGAGCTGTGAATGTACTTACAGCTAGATCTTTGCAAATGTCATCAGGTGCTTTGAACAAAATACTCAATTTTCAGTCCCAGAGTTGCTTACTTCTTCAACTAAAATATATTATAGTATTATTGAGCACAAGAATTTCATTTTCAGAGACAAGAGGATGTTGAAAGGGTAAGGAAAGACAAAGATAAAATGGGATGAATTATTTGAAGAGAAAGGCAGTTTCAAAAAAGTTAAACAAAAGTGTGTTTTTGTAGACTGGTATTAAATGTTCGTCTTCTGTAGGTGAACTGTCTGCTCAAGTACGTTGTATTGCTTGTGGCTGAAGGTGGTGTGCAAGAGGAGATGTTAATGCTCAGTTAAATCCTTTAGCAGCGGTCAAAGTCTGAATCATTAAGGACAATTCTGGGCTACTGCCAAGAATTTAAAAGCTGAATAAGAACACAGGAGACTGTTTTGAACACTGTTTGAGTGAGAATTTTGTTACTGGATTTAGATGTGATTTTTGTTTGCAGCCATAGGAGTATCATGCTTTTGTTACAGTATTCTGTGATGTTTACATCTTCATTTCATTTTATTTATCTACACCTTTGGTAAATGTAAAAAATTCAAAAATTCTTACATGAAAAGTGTTAGACGTAAGATGTCTGCCATGACTCGGAGATGATTGCTGCGACTCAAAATTTCATTGAAATGCCTTTTGAGAATTGTCTTTACTCTTATTTTTCGGGGGTTTGGCTCCTGATAAATGGCTCCTTGTTCTTAGCATATTGATCTTTTAAGCAGAAGAGAATTAACATCTTACAGTTAATCCAAGCACTTAGAGACGAGATTCTTACATGTAGAATGGCAGAATTTTGCCTTGTGAAGAAGTGCAGTGTTTGTAGTGTCAGGAAAGCCAATCATGATGAGAAAGCTTCTTGTAGCGTGCATCGTATTATAAATAATTGAGTTTACAATCCTAGCTGTTGAAAAATGATAAGTGGTGGTAAACAGGCAGCTGAAGTACTGTAAAAGGAGTATGATGAGCTTGTATACAAATTGCAAATAGGTGAATGTTTTGCATTTTCAATTTATGACTGCAGAATTTGAGTTGAGGAAACTCCTAAGTTAACCAGTGTCTTGAGAAATGGATGTGGCTGGTTTGGAGAAGTCAGATCTTACTATAATGAATAAATAAAAGTTGATGCTTTCTATCAGAGGAAAAATGTGAAAGGAAGTTACTTGTCAGTTAATAGAACTCTCCTGGTAGTATGCAGCTTTCTAAAACTGTAGAGGCAAGTGACAGTGGAGAGCTTGGTATTTTTCTGTACCCTTCAGTCTCCTTAATGATGATTACAGTAGGAACAATTCTCTTCTGCCACTTCAAATGAGTTTTGGATGTAACAGGTGCACACCAATACTGGGGATACACACACGTCATGTTGCTATTGGATGTATAAGATATTATGAAAGACACTTCTACTTACACATTTCATTTTTGCATTTAAATTTCATAGGGAGACATGTTGGAATCAGTTCTTAAACTTCAGTGATTACGTGTGGCTTGGTTTTGCCATAAAGATCCAAAATCCCACCAAATATGGTGAACATGTTTTTATTGACTTTGAAATGTCTTCCTGGATGTGTTCTTTTTTTGGTTTGCTTTTTAAGGCAGCTTAATAAAAATTTTCAAAGAGTTACCTTTTGCCTTTTGGCATTCAGTTGCAGTTTTCTTTAATTAATGTTTTAGAGTAAGAGTATCTTCCAAAATACCCGACTGATGGGTACTTTTTCTTGTAATGTTGAAGTTAAGGATAGGAACTTGCTACAGTGTTTAGTCATTTGGGATCAGTCCAGCCACTTTCCTTGGTGTGTAACCATCTGTGTGATACTATTCATGCTGTGCAATTCTGTATCCCTTTTAGCCAGCTTCTCATTCGCTGTTCCTTCTTTGCTGCGAAGTCCTCTTTCTCCCCCTTTTTCCACACAGAAGAAACTGGTGTTTGTGAATTAGGGGAGAAATTCTTCTGTGCCTTGTTCTTATTCACAGGTTTGGCAAACTGTAGTGTTTATATTCACCAAAGCAACTTGGTGTATAGTGGGAAAATTTGCACTATCTGAAGTCTGAAACATGAAGCTGATATCTAGTCTCATTGATTATAGACAAGAGTTTGTGAATTAACAGAGGAAAAAAAAAATAAGAGCACTTTATTGCAGTTACAGTGCCATTGAAGTTACTTGCATGAGACTGGTTTACAGAAATGTGAATAGTATTTAGTTGTAATTGGGGAAAAATATGTAAGGTTCCTTAATGTTTTTTTCATCATCTGCCTGCAGACAACTAAGAAGCTTGATGCAAACTTCAGCTTGCAGATGACTTTTTCATTGATAATTTGTGGTGTTGTAGGTTCAGGTACTACAAAAAGAACTTGCAGCATCCACTTCTGAAGATACTCATCCATACAAAGAAGAACTGGAAACAGCCTTGGAACAGTGTTTTTATTGTTTATATGGTTTCCCTAGCAAAAAAAGCAAAGCAAGATACCTGGAAGAACATTCAGTACAACAGGTAAGATATGTATTATTTCATGTCAGTGGAATGTTCTGAAGTGATGAAAGGTATGCCCTTACTTGATTTTAATGTGCCTTAATATGTTTTGGAGAAAGATTGCTTTTATGTCCTTGTAAAATTTATGTATTTTACATATTCTAGAAAATAAACTAAAAAGTGTAGAAGCCTTTATGGCTATAAGGGGTCAGATATTTGAAATGAAAGCTAATAAAGTCTTATTCACAGTAGTCTGTCATTTTGAAACCATTGACAAATCAGTTTTATTGAGCCATGACTTTCCTGTTTTCAACAGAGAAGAAGTTCGAGTTTGAGGAAAATTAGAAAGAAAAAAGGTCAGCTTCAGAGAAGAAAACTTAAGCAGCCAGCCTTGCAGTTTATGAAAGTGAAAAATGTCACTGTTAACAATTAAGCAAGTAAATTATACTATAGCTTATTTTGAAGTCTGCAATGGTAAATATTTGGTAGCTGTTCATGAGAAATGTGTGAAATTCAGGTCAGTTTGGGAGAACAACTATGGTGTGCCTTGGGAAGAGGGTTGTAGTATTAAGGAAGGAACAGAAAAAGCAGGCCAGCAATCCTCTGCCTTGAAACATCACTGATGTTGTTCAAAAATGTCAGGTGATTTTTGTTTACCAAATGCAAGTGAACCTAGAATTAGAAGTTAAAAAGAGTTTCATGCAAGCAAAACAATTGTCGAACAGACCTTTTGAAACACCAATACTGTTATGTTATTACACAATGAATATTTGTGAATTCTCTCCCTTAAACTTACCCATTAGAAAATCAAGATAATGAGAAAATGGGAATAACTAAGAAAAAGGGAGGTATAAGGATGCATAAGTTACCCTGTGTTCCCACCCCCTTAAATAACTCTATTACACTTGGGCAATTCGGGGTCAGAAAGGCATTGTTTAAATCATTGACGATTGATTTTTAGTAATGTGATTTCACCATTTTCAATACAGAAGCAAAATTTACTGTAAGGAGTAAGGTGAATAACAAAAGGAGAAGAACTTAGTCTGAAGAGAACTGTATATTTTAGGGGTTTTTACTTTTTTCAAGAAAGAAAGGGAAGGGAGAATGAGGAATAAATTCTGAAAGTACCTTTCTCTAGTGAGCTTGAAGATTTTTGAGTCTCAGAATTTTCTCTGATTCCTGTTTCGTTTATTCTTCTTACTTGAGTTTAAATCTGAAGGTATAAAGCTTTTCTCCTCCGTTTCTTACCCATGAGCTCAGTGTCACTCAGGATGCTTCCAACTGATTCTTACTTATAAACAACTTTCCTGAGCAGCTCTTCTAAGCAAGTAGAATCACTTTATTTTTCAGTGACCTACACTGAGTTACAGCTCAATGTCTTAGTCTTTTAAATCAGTGAGCTGTGTACTATATTTGTGAGCAGCATAAATTAATGACATCTTTACTTTTTCTGTTCTTGGGAGGTTTAATGTATTTCCTGCTAGAGTATTATCTATATTCTTGTGAACTAGAAAAGCCATAGAAACTTATCGTTAGTAGACTTCTGAATTTTGGAATTTGAAATAATGTTTTTTTTCCCCTTCTCATCTACCTCCCTCTTCAGGTTGATCTAACATGGGAAGATGCTTTGTTTATGTTTGAATATTTTAAGCCTAAAACTCTTCCGGAATTTGATAGTTATAAAACCAGTACTGTCTCTGCTGATTTGGCCAACCTTTTGAAGAAGACTGCTACAATTGTTCCTCGAACAGACAAGCCTATGCTGAGCCTAGATACTGTATCTGCCTATATTGAAGGCACATGCAGCAAGGTATAACTAATTGCTTTAAAAAAGAAAAAACAAAAGGAGTAAAAATTATTATTGTTATTTTTATGTTGACTTTGAGATGATTCGAGATTTATTCCATGATGTTGGATTTCCTCAGGTAATTACATTTAAATGAAATAAGAATGACACCACAGAAGCTTTTAGTCTTGGAATGGCAAAATGTAATACTGATTAATATGAAGTCACTATGAAATGTTCATTGGTGTTTGTAAGTGCTCTGTGTATCTGTGGAATGCTTTCACTGTCTTCATATTCAATTCCTTCACATTCTGTGATGAAAAGGCTACTTTCACTGTAAGGGTGAAGCAGGTATACAACTTGTTTAATAAGAACATTTTATTTAATATTAATTTTTATTTTTTAATTTATTTTCAGGCACCATCTCTCCCAGATGGTGCAGACTACTCTCCACCAGTGGTGACTGAGTTATACTATCTTCTGGCAGACTATCATTTCAAGAATAAAGAACAATCCAAGGCCATTAAATTCTACATGCACGACATTTGTATTTGTCCAAACAGGTTGGTATTACTGAATCCTGTTGCATATCATTTGTTCTTCTCACCTCTTTCAGTACTGAAAAGCAGACTTTCATTTTTTTTCTGGACTTTAAAAAAACAACCACCCGAAACCTAAAAAAAACTGCCTGCAGTCCTTTATCATAGGTCAATTGCATAATTAAGGGCATCCCTAAAACAACCAACCAACCAACCAAAACAAAACCCCAAACTTAGTATTAAATACCAGACTGATTTGAAGTTAAAACCGGAAAATGAAAGGCGGGGGGGCAGGAAAGCTAAATTAAAATCACGAAAAACAAGGTCTGAAACAATATTTCCCTTTTCCCACCTTTTAGTTTTTACTTTTGACATGTTCATACATGACAAAGTATGAAAAATGTCACTGTTTAATAGCATAGCCATAGCACAAATAGTGTTCCTTAGTGGATTAACTGTTTTGACTGACCTCTATCTAAAATTATTGATCTTGCTGCTAGAGAACTGCTAACAGGATACAAGCTCAAAGAAAGCATTTAAGTGATATTTAAACCAAAACACCTTGTTTCTTCGTAATTTACAACTTACTGAAATACCACCAAAATTAAGCTCCCTCATCTTAAAAATAAGGCATGTTTTGGATAGCAGTCTTCTAAAAATAAATAACCTTTAAATTTACTGATTAAGTAGTAGGGTTTGCGTATTAGATGTTGGCTATCCTTTTAATTCTCCTTGAAGTTGATTTATCAGGGTCAGTGACAAAACCCCTAGTTTGATAGACTTGAGACAAAAAAACTGTTTCTAAATCCAGGCACATACCAGAGACAAAAGGGAAAGTGAAGGCACAGAGCAATTTTATATGTGAAATCTACAGAGAAAATAGCTGTAGCTTCATCTTATTGAATCTTCCAGTCTGTGATTAGCAGATTGCTAAAACTTTTGTTTGAAGCCTGATAAAGAAATTACCATCCCCTACCCCCATTTTCCTGTAGCTTTGATACTTTAAAATAGAAATTCATTTAAAAAAATGAGTGGAATATATTTTTACTTTAATGTGTGACATCTTGCTGCTCAGTAGATGCTTTATGTGGCAGCACAGTATAACTCAGCCATATGAGATGTTACTTCTGCAAATGTCTGTGTTACAGTTCCCCCTCCATTCCCCTCGGGAATCTGGCTGTTGAGGTCGCTTGACCCAGAAATGGGTTTTCAATTGAAATCAGCGAGAAATTACAAGCAAAAATGTGAGAACATCACGATTATTCCTTTGCTGATAGAATCGTAGTAAAATTGAAAAATTCCAGAGCTGTTGACCCCAGGTGTTAATGTGAGGTTATAGAATATGGAAACTACTCCTGTAGCTGTGTTGTCAATGATCTGATAAACACAATACCAGATTCTGAACAGTCCCCTCAGTAAGCAATCTTTATTGTTCGTCAGAATTTTCCTGCATGAATACATTTTGGGGTTTGTGATTTTTTTTTGTTATTTTTTTTTAATGTTGGAAGGTGATGATGATAAAGACCATTCACAGTTTAGTTTAACAATGAAAAATGATGTGATGGCTGTCTGCTGGCATACAGAAATAAAGGGTGACAATATTTGGACAGGGTAGCCTCGTTACTGAGGAAACAAATCACTGGGAGTGCTGCCGTTAGAAGTAGGTATGTCCTATTTTTGCGTGGCAAATAGACCTTGGTGTTTCATGTGTTTTTCACGTGTGACAATCACTGGGACAGGGCTTCATTAGGAAAAATCAATGTGATTTTGGCTATGCATCCTCTGCTCCACTAAGGGGAGGAGGAGATGCAGAAATCCGTTTTGAGAGAACGTATGATGAAGGGAAGAGAAAGCTGTGGATCTAACAAAACCCATCCTGCCTGTGCCATTCAGTGTCATGTTTAGGGGGGAAATTGTTCATGTGTTATGTTCTTACTTGCATAGGTTTGATTCGTGGGCCGGCATGGCTCTGGCTCGAGCAAGCCGCATTCAGGATAAGTTGAACTCGAATGAATTGAAAAGTGATGGCCCCATCTGGAAGCACTCTACTCCTGTCTTGAATTGCTTCAAGAGAGCCCTAGAGATTGACAGCTCTAATCTCTCCTTGTGGATAGAATACGGCACAATTTCCTATGCCCTGCATTCTTTTGCATCCCGACAGCTTAAGCAGTGGAAATCAGAACTCCCCCCTGAAGTTGTGCAGCAGGTGGGATCTAACCGAGAGCAGTATGAAATTTTTAAATATTTTAAATTCTCTTTTTTAACATAATAACTTTTTAAATTCAATACTTACATGTTGTATACCACATATTACACTGTATGGTTACTTAGTAATGGAAATTCTAATATTCATTCATATAAGCTGCTAGTGTCAAGTAGTGTTTTTTCTTTCTTGTGTGAAATTAATTTGAGCCTGGTCTTCGAATTATCTTTCGAAGGTGAGACAAAATTATTGTAACCTTCTGGAAAGGGAAATTGTATTTACCTTACCTCTCTGTAAATGTCATACAATGTTTCTAGGAAAAGGTGAAATGCATACATATTTAAATAGGGAAAAGATCAGGAATTACTGATATCTGTGTCTACCTGTCATCTTTTGTATCTAAAGATATCTCCCCTTTTCTACATTTTTGGGCTATGTACTCAAGCAATAGATCAGAATGAGGAGGTTGATAGAATTTTCATTAGCTTTTTATGCATGATGGTGATGAAAATGTTAGAGTTGTTATGAAGTTTATTGCTGAGCCAAAACAAGTGATTCCAAATGGTCTCTGACAGTGATAAGAACTGGTAGGGGAAAAGTTTTGACTATCTTTTTGGACTGATGAACTCTAGTTCTTATTTAACTCTTCTGACGTACAAATGTTACGTGGTCCACAATGGGAAGCAGATTGCAAAAAAAAAAAAAAAAAGGTGCTGTTCCTGAGCATTAACTATGAAACTTCGTGAAACTTTTAGTGTTTGAACTATAGAGATTGTTACTGGGAACATCCTTTGTTTCCAGGAGAACATATTTCCAGCAAGGTGATGGGCCTTGCATCTGAGCTGCCTCTGTAACGATATTAACATTGCACTTCCCATGGGCACTTAGACAACATTTGACCCTCCGGTCAAATCCCCTGCTGTAAGCACATGTATTAAAGGAGAACAAATGGTTTATTAAATAGGATATTTGAAATTACAACTAACTATAGAGGTTTTTTTCTGAGGGTTATTTGTTAATAACATCCAAGAGCTCCAAAACTACTCAGAAAATGAAGGTGTTAAATTTTATGCCTTTGATCTATGAGAAGTTTGGTCTTATTGTCTTGTGGCTTCTTGGCTATAAGGGATTTGCTGAAAAATTCCGGGGATAATGCTGAAGTTACTTCATGTTATCAAATAAAAGGCACAATACAGAGCAGCCATCTGAAGTTATCGATTAAATCAAAATGCTTCTTTAGGCCTACTTGAATCTTCCCTTTTTTCAAGTGATGTGTTTAAAAGGTGTAATTTGCTAAGAAAAGATCTATTATAATAAAAGATAAATTAGAACAATAGATAATACCCCTTCCGGGGTTATATCCCTACAGGAATGTGTTTCTTATACATAAAAACCTTATTATTGTATTCTCCTTATAACATATTTAGGAGAGGAAAGGCTATGTTATAGTTCTTGAAGTGCAGCAAGCGTTTAGGATACTGTCGTAGCCCAACAATTTAAATTTATAAACTTGTTTTTCAAAGAGAGAAAATTACATTAATGCATCTTTTGACCTAGTTTTTTTTATGTGACTTTATTTGGCAGCTAACCATAATTGATGCTGCTGGTTTTAATTTCTTTAGGAGGAAAAGAAAAATGTATTCTTGCCGTATTCAATTCAAAATTAGATGCATTGCAAGCCAAATGAAATCCATATCTTCACAAATGATAGTGGCTGTAGCACTTCGGTTGCAGAACAAAATAATTAATATTTTTTTCTTTTAAGAGTTAATTACAGTGCTGAAAAAAGGAAAAGAAAGCTTTTTGTAGACGTGTATATTGGCTTGTTATTTTTCAGATTGGTATTTATATGCATGTTCTTATACTTCTGTCTTACTGCATTATTCTGTGTCAGCAGTTACTGGAATGAACAAAAGCCTATCCATAGGTGCTTTTTTTGGGTCGTTGGGATGTATTTTTTGGATACGCTCTGAGAATTTAGGTTGAAAGTGTTTTAAATGATGTATGTACCTTGTTTATGCACTTTTATATGCAGGAGTGTATTTTTAGAATTTTTTTATCCCAGCCATGGTGAATTCATGCATTCTCAACACTTTGTTCGATCACAGATGGAAGAGCGTCGAGACAGTATGTTGGAGACAGCCAAGCTGTGTTTTACGTCAGCATCTCGCTGTGAGGGAGATGGTGATGAAGAGGAGTGGCTTATTCACTACATGCTGGGAAAGATTGCAGAGAAGCAGAAACAACCTCCTGTTGTCTATCTGCTTCATTACAAACAGGCAGGTCATTACTTGCATGAGGAGGCTGCCCGATATCCAAAGAAAATTCACTACCATAATCCACCAGAACTTGCCATGGAAGCATTGGAGGTAAAGAAAGTTAAACACATAAGCTCAAAGACCTTGTTCTCAACAGATAATAGAACATCCGTTATTAGTTTGTGTAATTAGGCACATGTACAATACGCTCTGCATCTGGGAACATTTACAAGACTAACTTGGAGAATGAAATGGAGCCTGTTACTCAGTTTGGTTTTGCCTAAAAGACAGTTTGTGGATACAGTCTGTGTTGGACAGAGAGGCAGAAATTCCACTTTTGGAGTTTTCACACAGTTTGTTAGTCAGTTTTTCTCCAAATCAAACATGGATAGGTTGCAGGAGCATCTCATACCTATGAAAGTGCAAGTTCATGCGTGAATTGGAATAGCAGTTGTAACACCTCATAACACCTTTACTTTCACTGTGTTGCCTGGTAAAAGTACTGGATCTAGAACACCCCCAGTGGTGATTTGCTTCCCGGTGGAGCAGGTCTGCTTTCATTGTTGTAATCCATAGGTTGCAGTTGAAAAATCAGTGTTGAGATCTTGTCATTTACCAGCAACTTCCAAAGGCAGGAGAAGTCCTATTGAGGTAGGTTTAGGTAACAAGTGACTGACTCTACTAACTCCTGCAGTTTCTACAGAGACAGTATTTGTAGTAGGTTGCAGAGCTATCAATTCTCTACTGACTGAATGGACTTTGGTGTTTTCTAGGTATATTTTCGACTTCATGCTTCTATTTTGAAACTTGTGGGGAAACCAGACTCTGGAGTAGATGCAGAGATACTACTTAGTTTCATGAAAGAAGCTTCTGAGGGACCATTTGCCAGGGGTGAGGAGAAAAACACCCCAAAAGTTGCAGAAAAGTGAGTGCTAATTTCCAGGAGTATCCTCTGGAAGCATAAACTACTGTATAGTAAACTACTAAAATGAAGCTGAAAGAAACAAACAAAAGAAAGTGATTAGAATTAGTTCTAATATTTGCAGTTTTCAGATACCACGAGCAGTAAGATTTATGTGCTACTTTGAGAGCTTCTCATTAATTGGCACAGTGTAGGTGGAAAGGGAGCAAAATAGAGCCATTTTGACCTTGTGATCACTTTTGAAGCCACTGGTTTCATTTATTGGTAAACCTATTTTTTTAAATTCAGCTATTAACAAGTGCAAAAACAAATGGCCTTTATTTTAAAGGATAGGAGACTTTTTACTTCTCATAATTTGTCTAATTGACAACTAGAAAAGAAAGAATATTTTACTATTGACTATTGGCAAAGGAGGAATATAACCTGTACTAAAAGTCCATCTTTTAGAATTTGCTTGTAAGATTTGATTATATTGAAAAATGTCGTAAGAGCATTTAGTCTCCTTTTGTTCTTTGCGCACATCCCCACTATATTAACACTTTTTTTTTCTTTTTTTCCTTTCTTACCCCTCCCAGGGAAAAAGCTTGCATGATTGATGAAGACTCTCACTCTTCAGCCGGGACAGTGCCAGGCCCTGGGACTTCCCTCCCCTCCTCCTCCGGCCCAGGTCTGACATCCCCACCTTACACAGCCACTCCAGTTGACCACGATTACGTCAAATGTAAAAAACCCCGTCAGCAGGCAACGCCGGACGGTACAGTCCCTGTTCTCAATACTGGCAGCACAGGGAGGTGCTCTAATCATGGGGGGTTTGACCAGGAATGATCAAACTGCTCATTCCAAGGAGGGTGATGGGTCTGTGGTATCACGGGCAATATTGCAGCTAATTACTTTTATAAATTCAGTGCTTTAAATAGAATCAATGTACACTCAGAGCTTTAAATATAAAATTCAAAGTTGTCACCTGCCACCTGTCTTTTAGTCAAAATGGGAATGTTGTTAGGAGGAGTTTGTAGCTAACTGAATTTTCAGTGATTTTTTATTTTTATTTTTTTAATATTTTTTTTTGTTTTCTCTGGAGCTAAATGTCTGTCTGAGCTTATTAGGAAAAATCTGAGTTCAGTCCTTAGAAGACTGACGCTATTTCAATGCCTCTGTGAAATGACGAGGTGAAAATTTGAACTGTGGCTGAAACAAAGTGTTAAAAATGCAAAATGAAAGAGTATTACCTATTTTTGAAGGAGGCAGATGGCAACTATTTTAAATATATTGTGTATCAGCACGGAGTGATTTGCATGACAGTCCAGTAGACTTCATCTTTTAATTTTTCTTTATCATTTACAGTGATTGATAAACAGTTCATCTCTGTAGACTATAGAGTGATACCATAAATAATTGGCTTATAAATGAAGAAGGTAGGGTGGTATCGCAGTGTTACTGAAGATTTCGCAGTGTACACATGTAGTAGAAATTAAGTTACTATTTAAGTAACCTGACATTATTATTGGGCTAGGAATTTTATTCTGGTTCTATTCTTCTGGCTGTTTGTTTATCCATCTGGATCTATGAGAAGGAGGAGTAAAATATCTGCAATGTATGGCTGAGTGCTGGGAGAATGTAATAGGCCCCACAGAAACACTGTACTTGATAGGAATTTATTTTTGGAGGGCGGGCTGCTTCCTATTGTCATTTTCTGAAGAACAGTAATTTCTAAACAACTTTGTTGGCATAGTTTTGAAACAAATGCTTATATGCCTGAAAACTCTGCAAGGTGAATTTTTTCCTTTTCCCCAACAAATTATTCATGGTGAGGCTGACAGAAGATCCTTCATCTCTTTCACTAAATTGAATAGACAAATGCTCATTTTATTCTTGCTTACATTTCGGTCAGGAGTGATTCATGGGTCTGTTTTGATATCATACATAGTGTGAATGGGTTAGGTAGCGATCAGGCTCTTCTCAGGTCTTCCGACACAGCAAATAGAAGGGAGCAAATATTTAAATATTTCCAAAGTAATATTCCCTGTGAGAATTTCCCAGTTCCCCATTTTCCCAGTTCTGCCTAAGACTACATCTCTTTAGGTCCTGAAGACTGTTGAAATATTCCCAGGAGGTACATAAGGTAGATAAATAATCCAGTATGTGGTGTTAGTACATTCATTCCAAGTACGATACTATGTGCTGTGACATGCTAATTGCCCGATGGAGCAAAGTTGGCTGCTTCACAAAGCCTGAAGATCCAAGCTGAGGAACATCTATCTCTGCCAGGGCTGAAGCAGCAGTTTTGGGGTGTGCTGCCTTAGCCTAGCTAGGGCTAAGCTTTGCTACTCTCAAAGCAGTTCAAAGTGTCAGCAGTTGAAGGAAGTGGAGTTCAGATTATTTTTAGGAAGGCTGTGTGTAACTGTGACAAATAGAATGGCTAAGTACTGTACATCATGTTTTGGTAGCTGCTGGCACAACTAAACTCTGCTGACAGCAAACTGAAGAGCCCCGGGAAACTGAACTGTTTGCCTTGGGGCTGTTAGAGATGGAAGGAGACCTAACAGGCTGAGCAATGCTCAGAAGTCTTCCACTTTGTATTATTACATATACTGTGCTCCTCTGCACGCATTTGCATTTTACTTGTACTAAAATATATACTTTTGAAGTAAAATGCTCTTGACATCCTACACAGTCACATCACTGAAAAAAAGACAGTACCTGCATTCCCATTGTACTGTTCCTAAAAATAGCAAGAAAATATCCACCGTTTGACTACTCTTTAGATGACTTTTTTTTTTTACTGTTCTGACAGCAAATGAAACTGTCTATATTGTTGTTCACAGAACGAATAATTTGGCCTAAATTCAGTCTAAATATATATTCTTTCTGAGGCCTGACAATCCTCTTTATTTATTCTTGTATCAATATTGTTGATCATACATGACATAAACAAATTAAGAGCTTTACCTACAAACTTCTCTTCATATGTTACCACAAGCAAATATGCAAGTTCTGATCCCTGGCACTGCTGACCTGTGAGACCTCTTTTGACCATTTCTGTGTTATGCTTCAAGAAAACATGACCCGTGAGGAAAGGTGGAAAAAGGAATGGACTAGATGAACTCCTGTGGTTCCTTCTGAGCCCTGTTTCTTCTAGTAATTTTATTTTGTGGGGTTTGTTTTGGGTTGGTTTGTGGTTTGTTTTTTTTTGAACAAGACATCTAACAGTGTGCCTTCTAAGTGCATGAAATTATTTCATTACAAGCAGGAGAGAATTTCTGTACAGCCAGACATCTTTCCTTGAAAATACTGGGTCTCTGGTCTTGAAGCATTTATCTATAGATAGGCAAAGCTGTAAGGGCAGACTTATTTCAGATACATTATATTTAAATGTGTCGTCATAGTTCTGTAGCTCTCCTGCATGTTTTGCTGGTGAAACTTAGAAGTTGAGAGCATTGGAAAGCTTTATATCCATGGATGCTGGTCTTAGTTTAAGCCATATATTTAATGGAAATGGGAGAAAGGAACCAGTAAATACAGCTTGTAAACTAACTGAACTTCTTTTTCCTCATGGCAGCTGCTAGCGTATATCTCCTTCCAGGAGACAGAAGTATTGCTGAGTGGCAGCTGTTGTTTGCTGGCTGACTCGCTGCTGTCATGTGTGTAAAATAGGCAGCTTCCTCTCTTTTTTTCATGTCCTTCCATATAGCAACATCTTTTCCTTCCTTCTGTTAATCCTGTCTTCCCTGTCATCACCCCTGCCTGTTGCTGTTTTATAACTCTCCAAAATGAAAACTTTATAAACTTGTTTTATAACCCTCCAAAATGAAAAGGATAGTAGAAGCCTGAGGTTTAGACTCTTTTTCTCTTTTCCAAGAGCAAGGTAGGAAACAAGAACAAACAGGAATTCAGTAGGGGCTGTCTGTCATTACCTGGGATGTCACCATACCTACACAGCTAAACCACCAGTGTTAGGTACCCAACCAGACATGCTCATTGTCCTTCTTTATACAGGCTGGATGTGGGTAGTCAGTAAAGACCAATCATTTAGGCATTAAAGTTAGTTGAGGAAGCAGTTATAGTATTAAAATTTTAAAAAAAACACCCCACAATCAGAATGAGAAATCTGTTTCCCAGAAAGTGGACTGGGAGATTGTTGTGAGGTCTTTTTTGCTGTAATATGCCTTTGTTGTGTTGTTAGTCAGTTCAGAATTGTTGTGGTGATATGCAGATGATATATTCAGACTCCATTGTTACTGCAGTGTTAAAATGTCCTATTGTTTAAGTCTTCATCCATGCCATGTAGTATGTTGTGTGTAGTTAGATGTAATTGTCCTTTGTTGTGTTTGTCTTTGCCTGATTGCTTCTGCAACCAATATTGCCCGTGCTGCCTCTAACCTTTATACAAATCTCTGTTCCCCAGGCATTCTCTTCCTGCTTTTACCTGTCACGGCTTGCTTTTAATAATTGGCAGAACCTGCATGATAAGCTCACTGGGAAAGGCTACTTGCTTCATGCGGTGGGAGAAGTCTCACTTCGTAGTTTGTCGGTCTGTAATTCTGCAAATGCTATGAAGATGCACAGGTTTTTTTGTAAACAGGGGTTCTCAACATCCTGATGAGACAAAGGTGACCTCTCAGAAACTTTCTGCACCAGGTTGACATTCGTGCCAAACTAAATAAGCTTCTAAGATGTAGTGGATATTTCTGTGCATAAAAAGAGTGTCCACATTGCATTTTGGAACATTAAAATCTTACTCATCAAAAGTCCCTCTCTCCAACAGTTTAAAATGAAATCTTTTTGGTCTTCAGTACGTACCCTTTTCTGGTACATGGTCCTGGGTGTTCATGGGGACTGCATGCTGGACCACGTGAATAATGAATCAGATCCAGCTTATTGCAGTGTGCTCCATTTTTACCTCTCCCTGATTTAACCTCTCCCCTATTAGCAAAAGTATCACACTGCCATTTAGTGTGAGATTATGTAAAAAGGGTTCGACTAAAGAAATGGAACATTTGTGAGATACTCTGTTGTTCTGCACTTGCAGACCAAAGGACAGTGATATAGGCCTGTAACTGAAATGCATTCAGTGTTCAGTGCAGCCCCACAGAACTCACATGCAGGCTGTCATCTTTGACTCATTCTGTAAGAGAACTCCCTTTAAACATTCAGAGGACTTGCTGTCCTCAAGAAATTAATCTGCTCCCATGCAAATCTCTGGATTCTTTTGTTTTTAATAATGTGCAAGTGCCTTTTGATACAGATCTGAATGTTGTCTTCTGTTATGGGTGGAGTCTGTTTTGAGAATGGGAATTGTGTGATACATCATGTTTCTGACTACAAGCCAATACAGGAGGATGTTCATACACATGAGTAAAGAGAAGAGGGGAGATAGGGGTGCCAGGCAGGCAGGACAAAGAGAGAGACTGTGCATCCACAGCACACCTTTATTGCATGAGACAATTTTTTTTTTAATTTTTAATAAAAGATAGTTGGTTATTCATAAGCTCTGAACCGCGCAATCTGCATTTTTATTTGCTGTAAATTGAGTTAGCATATGGATACAGCTCTTTAGGAAAGCTTTCTGTGCCACTTGTTTCTAATTTTTGACTTGCAGCTGATTATCACATTTCAAATACCTTCTAGTACTAAGTGGGTATGCATCTTCCTTTAGATATTTAAGACAGAAAAAGTTATTATTCAGAGTAAGTGAGTTATACCCTGTTGGCTCTCTGAACCTGTTACCTGTAGACATTTCAGAAGTCTTCTCCTTTTAATTCCCAAGAAGTTTCAAAGGGTGGAGGGCAGACAGCACAATCACTGAGTGGCACAGTGATTAACTGACAAAGGTGAAATACCTCGTTCATACTGGCACCATGAAGCGGTACTTCAGCTCCTCTGAGATAAATAACGTAAGCTTGTACCATGAGAGGTGTTACCTGGTGAGCATAATTAGTAGTAAGAGCTCTGTCATTAGGATTGTGTGTCTAGTTCAGGTCACTGGCACTTTAACACTCTCTCTTCCCTCCTTCAGTCCTGTGGGTGGACACAGTTTCGGTAATAAGGCATTTTTTGTCCACAGGGCTGTGGTCTATCCGAAGGAGAGAGAAGTAAAAGAGCATCTCTTTGTCCATTTTAGTGGCCAACCCAGCCCAAACCACACCAGGGAGAATACTGGCACAGAGTAACGGCTAGTGAAGCATTGAGCCTTTTTTTTCCCTCCTGTTGCATTTTAAAATTAAATAGTCGGATTTAGTTAGATACAGTTAGATAAATAGTTAGGTTCTCCAAAGTTTACCACACCTTTTTCCTATTAATTGGCAGGCATGCAGGTGTTGTGCCTGAATGCTAATGAGGCAGTGATAATGACATGCTAATGGTTTTTTCTGCTGTGGAGGAACAGTGTGGAATAGGGTTTTTTGAAGTCAGCCAAGTAGACCTATTTCATTCAACGTTCAGTGAGTCTTAAAATGCTCTTAATCATTGAATGAGGTCGGGTGAACTGCAGATCTTTTTCTACTACTGAAGACAGACATGTTATTGTACCTCACTGCCATACAATAAGGGTCTTGGCAGTACAGGTGAACATACAAGTTCTTTCTTCCCAGTGACATCTTTTCAATAATAATTCATATTTTAAAGTTAATATATTTGAAAGTTAACAAGGTACTTCCTTTTGACCTTTTTACATCTTCTGTCCAGATCTGTTCTTTTTCACCTGTTGACAGAGTAGGTGGTACAGTCTGACATAGAAATCCCTGAAATGTCAGAAGTTGAGTACATTATGAGGAATGAGCATAGAAAAAGAAATAGCTTTCAAGTGCTACTTCCTTAATGTTTACAAATTATCATAAAATACTTAACTTTACATCAAGTACAGATTTCAGCTCATCAGATTGTTTGAACTCTTCCTAAGACTTAGAAGTCGTACAGGAAAGAAATGAAACAAAATATAATATTACCAAAGAGAGAATCTGATATCAGGATGTATTTTTAGGGATTTTGTTGCAGTTGCTTATGTGCAGTTTAGTAGATCTTTTTCCCCTATTCTCTTTATTTCCACTACAGATAATAATTTGGGGACTCTAATACTCAGTTGTATTTTTATCTTAGCTTTTGAAATAGTAGGAAACTTTACAGGAAGGGACCTCAAAAGAATATTTAGTCCTTGATTTATCATTTGCTTGTAACTGAGGGATCACTTCAGCCTTTTAGAAAAGCTTGCCCTTTTGCTATTGCCAGATGGAGAAGCTAAGAAAATACTTTAGGTAAACGAAATATAAAACTCAGTAATTTTTTAACTCTTAAGTTGCCCTGACTTGCATTACATTCTCTTTATAGCACAAATTATTAAAAAGCACTGGTGTTCTCTTTGGATTTGTACCTTTCAAAAGGACAGGTATCAGTAGCCGTTGGGAATTTGGAATTAATTGTCACGTCTCTCAGGCTGGATGTAGGTTGGGTTACACTAATGACTGGCTCAACTATCGTCAGTGTATCATATGAAGGAAAAGCTTTATAATGCAATGAAAAACACGACATAAAACTATGTGCAGTCTGTCTAGTGTATATATATAAGATATATTTGTGACCTAGGCTGCAAGAGCATAGTACTTTCATGAAAAATATGAAAAATAATTATTTAAAAAGCAGAGTTAGGATGTGACTTGGTGCAGTTGCCACGAGTTCTGCATTACATACTGCAGCATTTAGGTATTGACAGGTTTTTTTTGGTTGTTTTTTTTTACGTTAAGGTACATCCTGAGTAACCTAACAAACAATAGCTATTTGTCTACCTGTCCTTGAAAATTTCCAGTGATTCCGTAGGTTCTCTATGCATTTTTTTAACTGTATGTAACAGTTAAACTAGAAATTGTGAGGGGGAAAAAAATAATAAAAAAGCTATTTTTTTGCTGAATATAAAACCCATTGCCTCTTGCTCAGTACTTAGTGAGTATGAAGAGCAATTATTTTATTTTAATTTTGATTAATTGTATGTATTTGGAAATTCTCCCTCATTTTTTGAAGATAAATAAGCCAGATTCTTCTAATGTTTTTCGTATACGCCATCTCTGATGTCTCATCATTTTTTCTCCTCTCCTCTGAATTAATTCTGGTTATTTGGGATATTTTTTAAAATGCGGGTCCCATGTACAGACACCATAATTAAGCTTAATTTTCATTAGTGCTCAGTAGAACAGGAAGACTCTTATGTATTTTTTTCTGTGAAGTTACTGATTATATATTCAGGTGTGCTAGTTTGCTGAATTGCTTTTACAACTGTATGACACTTTGGCCAGTTCTGGTTTGAGAATGACTAATTCTTTACAGGCCCATGTGTATGTGCTGGGATAGACACACATTATCTACTACTGATCTTGTTATTTTTTAGATTTTTATAGACATTTTATTTATTTATGCTCAAACAATTCTGTGGAAAATGAAGGCCAGCTGGCTAATAGCTTTGATCTTTTGTCTTCTCTAAAGATAAGTACTACACTTTATTTTCCGTTCCCTGGAACTTTACCTGTCCTCTGTGACTTCTGAGAAATTAGTACTAATAATAGGTGGCTGCGGTTAATTTCTGAAATACTCCAGTGTTTTTCATCAGGTCCACTTAATTTGAAAGCATCTACTGCATTCAAGAAGTATATAAATAATTGGAAGATGTATCAATAGTAGTCTTCCTCTGTTTTTCAGTAATTAGGGAGCCCAATGTTAATATTGCTAACGCTGTCTTTTTAATGTAGTTAGTGTATTGAAAGAAAAGGAGAGTGAACATGCATACTCAGACCTACACTCATTTCAGAGTGAAATTCGAATCAAAATAGCTAGCTAATTGTAGGGAGCTACTTATATTTATTCCCCATAGGGAAAAGCTTCCCTGTCATGCATACATTTGAAATTTAACATGCTAAATCATTGTCTGTCTTTGCATGCTAAGAAGCTTGTGTCATTTCCTAGTGATCTGATAATGCTGTCACATATTGGTCCAGCAATTCTTGATTTGCATTCTAATGCTTCATCTGTCATAACCCACACATCAGAAGTGACCTCCAGGCTCATGACAACATTTGGATGTTTGCTATTTATTTTTTTCTTCCCTAGATGAGTAATTCAGCCTCTGCCGCAGATGCAGAAACTTCCTTTAAAAAAATATCAAGGGAGCTACTGTAGATGTTTTTCCTGATGCCAACTGGGAGTTCAATAGTATCATTTATACCACAGAAGGTTATTAAAGCTTTATAAATGAATCATTTAAAGCTTGACTGACCTCTCTTCAAAATCCTTCTCTTCGCATTCTTTCTAATTATATTCTTTCTGTATAAAACTTGTCATCATTAACCAGCTATATAGCTTCCAATTAGGAAGCAAATACTGTTCTCCCATTCTTTTTGCAAGATATAGTTTTATTAAGATTTGTTCACTGAAAGGGAAGGTTTTCTTTGTGTGGTAGTGAAAAGCCTACAGAGTGCATCAAATTTGGTTTAAATTTGTTGGAATCCTAATAAGCAGAACCTGATCTCCAAGCTGAAGGTCTGCAGAGGGATTTATCTTGATAAAATAAATTCATAGGAGGCCCATAGCTCTCTCCTGAACAAGTGCATTTCAGATGGAACAGAGAAATTTAATTAAATTATCAGCTCATCTCAAAGCAAGGGCTTTTGCTTTTTTAATTTTCTTCCTTGATCTTATCAAGAAAATTAATGAGTAAGAATGCAGTGGAACTACCTAGACAATGGATGTAACATGCCTCTTGGTTAAGCTATTCCTGTATCTTAAGCAGAAACTGGAGATTAATCTTTTGGGCTATAGATTTAGAGAGAGTTGCCTGTATTAGAATTTTTTGTTGGACCCTGAATTAAGTTGGCACAATATTAGAGAAAAATGCCGATTTCCCATCTCAGTGGGAATATGCATACATCCTTCTGTTGAAGATACTGAGCTGCATTTTTTTAGTCATGCAGGGTCGCTTCTGATAACCCAGACAAGTTTCAGATATGAGTGGAAGGTCTTCACTTGCCAATTTGTTCTGAGGTGTGAATTTTATCCCCCATGATAAAGTACAACTTCTTCTGTGCTGTAGCAGCTATCAACAGATTAACAACTTAGTTGTGACTGTAACGTACTCAGCAGCCAACACTCACCACTCCACTATGTCAAGGCAAAGTCACTTCTGTCTGCTGCCTTGAAGTCGAGGAGTTTCCCTATCTATTCCAGACCTAGTTTTTTGATGGATTATTTATTTGCCATATCAAATCGCCTTTCAGAATGCTTGGCAAACAGCATCTAACACCTGCAGTATAGATGGCATCAGTGATCACTCCTGTAAGTCTTTGCCCTCTTAACGGTACTGATGTTTCTGTCCTTTGCAAGTAATTTTTACCCGTATGGTTGTTAATGGTTTTCTTTTATCAGTCAGGCTTTGTTTGTGTCAGACTCAAAATTATACTGTGTGCTTTCCAAGGTAAATGGCACAATAAGACCAGGAAATTTTATGGGACCATAAAAAGAGCTGAAATATTGTGTCCCCAGCCTAACTGCTTTCAAAAGTTGAGCATCATTGCTTTTGAATCAAATTCCAGGCTTATATTCTAGGAAGAAACGTGGTGGGGCAGGGAGCTCTCTATTACATTAGTGTTTAATAATGCCTAGTTAGAGAAGGCTGGGGTTTTAATGTCTTCGCAGAAAGAGGTGAGGTGAAAATGATAAGTTGAAATAGAATATTTAAAAGAAAATAAATACTTCTAGACAACAGAATTAGCGGTTGTTAAGGAGCCTGTATTGCACTTATAAGAGGTTTTTGGTGGCTGCAGGTTTATGTTGCTGTTACCAAGATGCAGGTAACAGCTTGATGAGTATGAAAAGATGCATTCCTTCTTTATCTCTTTTGCAGAGCGGAGTCAGGATAGCACGGCAGCGGTGCTGTCTGACTCCAGTTCCACACAGGATATGTTTAATGAACCTGCCAGTTCTCAAGACAGCCTGAGGAAGACTTACACAGAGAAGCGGATTTCTACTGCCTGTGCTGATACACTGATGCCCGGCAAAGAGAACCTGGGATCTACAGAGGAAAAGAGTATGCCCGATTTAATAGATAATGTCAGCTGGTATAATCTCATTAAAATGTTTCTTCTGGCGTTATGAAGCCCTGAAATATGCTGCACTGTGACTGAGAATTTTAACTAGGCATTACTGCTGCATGTGTGTGTAGCTTAAAATCAGAACTGTGCTTTGCTTAGGTGGCCATCGTCCCAATTTGTGCTACCTGTTAAACCTTACAAAGAAAAGAAGGATGATAAACTGTTGTCTGTGGTGGCCCTTTCACTAGCTTCTTTTAGGTTATTATTTACTCTCTATTCAGTGTTTCAAATCTCTAAGTAATCTAAGGAGTAGTTGTTTGAAGATGATTTCAAACGAAATATTTTTTCTTTTCCCCAGGTATGGATGGCCTTTTGGTTCTGGCCCAGTAGCAGATTGATACTCAGTACACAGAAGAGCACAAACAGTGGAATTAATGTTTTATTCCATTGGATACTTTATTTAGTAGAGAAGTGGAATTGCTCTCTACCAATTTTTTCCGTATGCAATAGTACTAAGTGTTCTGTATTCCACTGGAAAAATTGTTTCAAAATCCATTAGCTGGAATTTCCCTTTATCTGATGTTTGCACAGTTGGATGTGGCAGCAGATAGAGACACAGGGAAAGACATCAGGGAAAGACAAATAAGACCAATATATAAATGTTGCCCACCTTTCCGGTTTGTGGCCCTTTGTGGGATGTTAAGTCTTTTTTTGCCAGTTCACACTATACTTTAGTCTTTTCCAGTTTCATAGATCCAGAAACCACGTGTGGATAGCACTGATTCACTTCACTAATTCCACTAGGAACAACTGCCAACTAGTCATTTTTTGTTCGCAGACTTGGAATAGCTTGGTTTCTTGTTTTTAAGAATATTTTACTTCAGTCTTGCCTAAGCCAGGGAAGTCTGTGGTGGTGTCTGCATCAACATGATGAAAGAGATGCCAGCCCCTAGTTTTGTAAAATAGTACTTACATCATCAATAAATTCAATAATCTTTTGGGTAGCAGACTAAAGATATGGCTCTTTATCAGGTTTGCAGTGAGTTGAGTTATTGTCATTTGTTGTCTGTCAGAAAGACTGTGGGGGGGACATGGTTTAGTGGTCCCTTGGCAGTGCTGCTTTAATGATTGGATTTGATGATCTTAAAGGTCTCTTCCAATCCAAATGATTCTATGACTCTATGAATGCATTCTTACATTACCAACATTTATTAGAACAAATGTATTTTTCTATAAAGCTATCTGTAGAGTAAAATTATAATAGATACATAGATTGTGTAAGCAAATTTTGAAAAATGTCTTTTTTGGAAAATGTTTGACTCGAAGTTCAGCCTTATCGGAGAAAAATTAGCAGTTTCATACTTGAGGATGAAGTATACTTCAGTATATCTCTAGCCTGCAAGGAGATAAGATCTAATGTAAGAGGCTCTTTATTCCAACAAAGACACAGTAATCTTCCATATCTAAAAATCAAAGTTAAAAAAAAAATTAATCTGCATGCAGGATATGTGTTTTCAGCCATAGTGACTAGCTAACAGGAAACGTTGAAGTTCCCACTGTTACAGATGTTTTCTGAAGTAAGATTTTTGTATCCTTCAGGAAAAGGTGGGTCAATTGAACTATGAATTACCAAGTTAATTGCAAAAATATTTGGATGGAACTGTGGGTCTATATTATACAGAAGGCCAGGTTAGCTACTGCTAATCCTTCTGTCTGAACCTAAATTTTATTCTGGAATTGTGTTCTAGGTAGATTGGTAAGAATAATGTATGTCACTTGGCAGGATGGCTTTAATTTTCTGTTCTTTCTTCCTTTCTTTGCAATAGAATTTTACTGAATTTACGCTTTTATTTTGTTGTTGTCCCCTTTCCTCCCTCATCTTCCAACAGTATATAAAATCCTGCATCATGTAAGATGTACTTCATTCTTATTATTGCTCAGGGAAAATCCCAAATAAGGTCAATGGAGAGATCAGTGTGTGGCTCTGTTTATTCATAAGCTGAAGATAACTTATTCATTAAACATCAGGAATAGTCATACTTTTTTTGAGGAACCACTCAATGAGAAGAAAAGGGTTACCATTTGTTGGATTTAATTTTTGCCAGTTTGTATATTTCATAATTTTCAGTGTCACTTTTGTCTTTTCTTAATGTTCCAGTCTCAGGAAAATCAGAAGAGCTGCTGGAAAGCTCAGAATCTTACCATCCTGCTGAGCCTACTGGCCAAAAAATCCTGGTGGATCCTCAGTCTGCTTCTGGCAATCCCATCAAAGCTGCAATCCCCCCACCCTCACAGTGGGACTGCAAAAAGAAAGCTGAACCTTGTGGAGATGCATCTGAATTTCCTTATGGTCTCCCAGCAGACCCTGAGGAACAGCGGAAGTTCCTGACGGAGCAGTGTATTGCCTCCTTCTGTTTGTGTCTCAGCCGCTTTCCCCAGCACTACAAGAGCCTCTACAGACTGGCCTATTTGTACACATACAGCAAAACACACAAGGTGAGCAGAGCACTGGTACAATAACTGAGTCCCTGTGGTTATTGCCCACAGTAAGTAAGCAAACTGGATTGTCATTTGCACTAGTTCAGAAGTCTTAGTGTTAAAATACAACTGGGAGTTCTGTTTGATGCGGTTTGAACTGGGAAGTCTTCACTTCCTGCATTCTGATTCATGTGTGTGAGGTTAGTTGAATAGAAAATTTCATTTTTTATTACTGAACTAAGTAGTTTTGTCATTCAGCAGGGAATTACCTTTTAGAAATGTCACGTAAATCAAGATGTAAGATGTTCTCATAAAGAAGACAGCGTTTATATATTTTACTGAATAAGTGGACTGAAAAGTGACTTGAAAGCAGAAATTCATCAGTGTTGGTATAAACATGTCACGTCATATGTGGACTTCCTGTGTGTCTTGGGTCTTTGTCCATAGAATGAAAGTTTTCCCATTGTCAGAGCATAGAGGTTGTCTTGAGTAAGACAAAATTATTTGCTGTTTAGAAATCACCGAATGAAAGTCAGTCAGAGATGCTGCTGCTCGTGGGCTACTGATTTTTGGATTAAACAGGAATAACAGTGATCCGGTGCCCGTAATAGTATCAGTTCCTATTTGAGGTGAGGACAAAATAACGTGCTTGCTCCAGCATGACCCTTGCATATTATTCATAATAAAAGTAATTTCAAAAGCCACCACCTAGGAATTACCATCATTTAAACATTATGTGATTCTGTATTTTACTTCTGCATACTTCTGTTATTATAATCCTTTATCTTTCTGAAGTATCAATTAGTAAAATGTGTATGAATAGTACGCTGGACTTACGTGTTATTTCCCTAAGCGTCATAATTAAGGTTTGAACTCGCAGGTTTTGTATCTGGAAGTCTTGTTTTATGTCATATGCTGCGCTGCATGGCTTCCTGCATTCTCTTCCCTACCACTGCTGAAGCTTGTGTGAATAATAGGGGAGGAAAGGGAAACAAATCATACCTCTTGTGTCATGGTAGAAAACATCTCAACAGTACTGCTGCAAATTGAGCAGGAACGTGTCTTGCCCATCTACTGCAAGGTGATGAATGTTCCGTTTGGCTGTACTGTGATCATCCAGAAAAATACTAACTTTTTTTTTTTTTTTAAAGATAAGATGTTTTGAAAACATTCTAATGCTGTTTACATGTGACAGTTGTTAATTTTTCCATGGAGCTGATCATTAATAGGAGCTGTAGATTCCTGCAATCTGTCATTACTGTTGCTGACAAATGATTTTGTATCAACATTCAACAAAAAGGGCTGCCTGTTTTCAATTTATTGGTTCAAATAGCACGTCCTTGCCTGAAGAATTACTTGTAAAATATTTTCTATTTTTTTTTCCTGATGAAGCCTTCCCTTTTGCTTTTTGTATCTCTTTCCCTATATAAGTATCAACTTAATGATTTGTTATGTTTTTCTGTATGAAATAGACATTCTTGTCTAAATCTACCTCCTGTTGGAACTCAAAAAAAATTGAATCCTGCCTGTTTGAGCCTCATAGTTGGCTTCAACTAGCATTATTGCATTTTACTGTCCTTTTTTCCTTGCTTCTCTGCATAACAAACAACTACTTAAGCATGAAGATATTTTTTTTCAGTGTTATATATGTCTACTACATACTTTCATGAGGTTGTAGAGGTTGTAGTTTTCTTTCTTTGATAACTCATTCAGGTTCTTTTGCAGAGCAATGCCAAATGTCTGTGTTTAATGGTATACTACTGTATCTTTAGTGAGAGTTACACTCCTGAACAAACTTAAACTACAAAATGTACCCATGCATTTTCAGCAGTAACTAGAGTGAGAAGTATGCTTAGATATACTGATGATAAGCCTGACTTCAAAAATGGAGATAAATTACATCAGGTTGAGTTGCTGTAGGGGCAGAGTGAATTACTGGTAAATTTTAGAAAGCTGAAATTAATTTTTAAATGCGTATAACCATCTTGGAAAATTCAGCATTTATGTACCAGTACCAGGAATTTGTGTGAAGAATTTAGACTGATGGCCAAAATTCATGGTTGGCTGGGAAAGGAGAGGATTGGCAGGTCTCCACAGTGCATAGAAAAACAAGCTTTCCATATGCAATCTGTTTTCTCCCATTTTACAGTATTACTGGTTTTGCTGTTCTGAGATTAGTAAAAATAGTTGTTGAATGCTTTTTTTTTAACATACTTTTCAAAATCTTTCAGCACCTTGTTTGGCTGCATGCTTTTTCTCCCCCCACCCCTCCCCACCCCCCTGGCCCTGCAAAGTCCTACTGGCTATTGGAGGCTTTTTCTCTTTGTTTTATTCTGATATCAGAGCAAGTTTGTACATAGCTAGTTTTCATTGGAGTAAATGTGCAGGAAGGTAAGGATGAGTTTTCAGAATTTTAAGAAGCTACTTCATTGCCAGTTTGGGCAGAAGTTTTGGTTTCCTGTTCATCTTGTCTCTGTCTTAAAGTGAAGTCTTCATCCTTTGTGATTTTTTTACCTCCAGACTGAGTGTTGGCACAGTTTGGAAGGAGAAGATAAGCCTTGGCAAGGTACTGTTCATCAGTATAACTGAAAAGTTTTGTGGAAAGTATTTGCCTTGTGGTCCATATGGATCAGGATGTAGAACTGGTCTGATACTCTGCAACCAGCAGATCATCAGGAAATAAAAATATTTATTTACATGCTTTTTTATCTTGAAATAAAAAGTAGTCTGTCCATTATTAACAGAGTCTTTAATGGGGAAATTAATATCAGGCATAACATCATGTCAGTGGCATGATAATTTAGTCAAAGTAGGCATAATACATGCATGTAGAAACTACAAGATTATATATATGTAGGATTAGTATATACTTAGAGACAGCCAAAATCTGTAAGTGTAACAGATGTAAACATTTCAAGTAGCAACAGTTTGGTAGTATCGGTTCATTCAAAAGGCTACCCTTCAAGGTCATTAGGCTTATTTTGCTTTTATTTGATGCAGTAGCACTAGGGCATATTTTGAGACAAAGCTTTGTAACAGACTATAAAAGACAGAGGGAAGGATTAAGATATAGTGAGATGTTTTGTACAACTCTCAGCAGCTCTTTATGGAGTTTCCGAGTTGAGTAAAGCTGGCTTCTGAAACCATGGAGTTAAGGGGTGTCTATCTTCGGTGACTCAGATTTCTCACTTGATTGACCACAAGAGATTTTTCTTTTCCACTTTAATAACGCTGGTAAACTTTTTTGCAAGTTATTGCACTCTGTCAGTCATCTTGTCTTTGAATCTTGGGGTGATGAAGATGTGGGAGGCAACAGCTGAACTGGAAAGAGTACTTCATAATTGCCCTGAGTCAGACAGCTAAATCCAGCATTTCAGACTGGCAAGCAGTGTGCCAAGAAGAATAAATCCTTTTTGCTGTGTCCTGGATCCCTTCACCCACTCCTAATAACTTCATCAGCTAAAAACTAAGCAGAGCAGACTCTGTGAAATCTAATGAGTTGAGACCTGCTCAGGCGTATTTACTGAGAATAACTGATCATGCTGATTTAAGGAGAAGGGTAGTGAAAAATCTGTAACTACATCTTTTATTCCTATTAGTTTTGATTGTGTGAAGTTACCGTGTAATTGCCCCATTTGTCTGAATGATCTTTTTTTCCTCCTGGCTGGGTTAGTGTCATCATCTTGTTCAATAAAAGCCGATGAATTATACGTATCAAATACATGCCTATAGATGGTCAGTATAATGTGCTCAAGAGATCACCAGAGCATGATGCTACACTTAGTGACCTCTTAACATTTTTATTGTAAAATTTAGATTCAGGAATACATCCATAGCTAAAATTTGTTTTGGCTGGGATTTTATATTTTAGCTTTATGGTGGTGGATTTCTTAAGGGTTTTGTTTTCTTTAATTTTTATGTGATAGTTCTAACTGTAAGATTCAGATTGCCACACATTAGGCAATTTTTTTACTTCATTTTCACACTTGGAATTTACTTATATTTTGAGTGACTAAGATTGGCATAAAATAAAGCATTTATGTGCTTGGATCTTGGACGTTATGATAGGCTTATTTTAGCTGAATTCTGATTTTATTCAAAACAGGAAGAGACTTTCAAGGAAGACTGGTAGGTTTTTTTCTGTTTAATATTTTGTTCTGTATGTATTTCAAAGTATTTTGCAGGCTTAGGTTAATAGGATTACGGAAATACATATCACAAATGAAGCACCGTGTGAAAAAGTTAGTGTACAGTTAGTGTAACTTTGCTTTTTTCAGTCTTAATGAAATTTGGCATTCAGTGATAATAATGAAATCTACGGATTCCCTTGACTAGCCAGAAAGTACCCTGTGATGTTTATGAGTGAACATGTATTTGTTCCATGCCAAAAGAAAGCTATCAAAATCCCCTTGACTGTCATACACTATAATCATGAAGGTCCTGTATAAGTACCTGTATCAGCTCTCTGAATTAAGGATTTTTTACATCAGTAAATATCTGGTTAGTATTTCCAGTGTTCAACTCTCACACGAATCCATAATCAGCATTTTGCTAGAGGGAGTGCTCCAATTCTGGTAAGACATTGGAGGTTTCTGCGTGATTACTGTCATTAGGACAAGAGCACTTACAATTGAGCAGGGCTTTCACTGTTCCACCAGTCTTACAAAGAAAATGTGGAAGACAGGATAAGAAGTTTGCTAATACTACCCGCCCCCCAAAAACCAAAAAAATCCCACAACACCAAAAGATACTACAACTGGAATATATTTCTTGGATGGACATGATTTAATCAAATTTATGATTCACAGAAGCATATTTCCAGCCCACAGAACACAAACCAGAACTCAACATTCTCATTTGTTTCTGTGAACCAAACATCTTCCTTTTATCTGCTCCGTTGTAAAATTGTCTCTTAAAAAACAGTCTAATGTGACTTGAATGCTACTTTCTAATACAGAAATAAAAAATGAGGTAAAGCAAAACTTCCA
Organism: Thinocorus orbignyianus; assembly: GCA_013400375.1. Classification (NCBI taxonomy): domain Eukaryota; kingdom Metazoa; phylum Chordata; class Aves; order Ciconiiformes; family Thinocoridae; genus Thinocorus; species Thinocorus orbignyianus. Next base: position 402,699 of record VXBW01003046.1, read on the forward strand.
TTGGTGAAACCTTATAATTAATAATTGACCCATCTGTTAGTAATATTTTGCCTGGAGCCAACAGCTGTCCCTTGTTCTCAACTACACAGGAGACGCTCCTGCATTGAACTCTGCTGTTAACGAATTTTTGATTGTTGTCTATCATTTTGTTGCCTACTGATACTTTTATGGTAACTCACTGAGCGCTATTAACCAAATTCAATGATGGGCATGGAATTTTCTGGGGAGGTTAAGGGAATTATAGGGAAGGCAATGGCTGGGTAGAGGTAAAAGGCCTGAATTCACCACCCCACGAGAAGGCTGCAGGTCAGGCCTAGTGGTTGCCTCTTCTGTTAGGCCTGAAGGGTTGGCAGGTGTGACTGTGTGTATCGTAAAATCATACGGATAGTTGGCCCGAGGGGGTGCTGAGTTTTGGGCCCGTCACTAGAGGAAAGACATTGAGGGGCTGGAGTGAGTCCGGAGAAGGGCAACAAGGCTGGTGAGGGCTCTGGGGAACAAATGTATAAGTGGCTGAGGGATCCGGGGGTGTTGAGCCTGGAGAAGGGGAGGCTGAGGGGAGACCTTGCTCTCTGCAACTACCTGAAAGGAGGTTGTAGCGAGTGGAAATCGGTCTCTTCTCCTAAATAACAAGCAATAATAGGACAAGAGGAAATGTCCTCATTGTGTCGCGAGGTTTAGATTGGATATTAGGAAGGAATTTCTACATCGAAAGGGTTATTAAACACTGAAACAGACTGCCCCAGGAACTAGAATCAGCATCCCTGGAGGTATTTAAAAGATGGGTAGATGTGGTGCTTAGCAACAAGGTTTAGCAGTGTTTTTGAAAGCGTTAGGTTGATGGTTGGACTCAATGATCTGAAACGTCCCTTCCAACCAAAGCAAATCTATGATTCTGTGACACTGGAGGGGCTGAGGGACAGGGAGGGCCGGGGGAGGGAACTGCGGGGCCTAGTGTATGGAAGAAGGCCACAGGATAACCCAAGGCAGCCAGCTCCACTGTTTGCTGAGAAAATTTTTAATTTTTATATAAAAATTACTTTATACTGAGCAATAAAATAGCTTTTAACAGTTTTTAACAAAAAATTAAGGTGTTTTAAACATACATATAGTTCAGTTTTCTATTGGTGACAGGAGATGGAGGGTGGATATCGATTAAGAAAGGACAGTTTAGAAAAAGAAAAGAGAAGAAAGAAATACTTAATGATATGAGGCTAGATTCAGCAGCTGTTGGGGACTGACTAGTCTGCTGGGGACAATCAGTCTGGATGCTTGCTCTGAGAAGCAAGCTGGTTTCTTTCTCCTGAGAGGTGTCTTCTCCGAATTGCTTCTACAAATACTGTCAGAACAGCAGCTATGTGGAAAATGAGAAATGACAATGCAGGTTAATAAATAAAAGCCAGTGAGCACTTTATACTGCTACTTGTAGTGGCGTTTCCGTCCTCTACCTGCAACTCACCTGCTCCGTTTCGTCCACAGAACCTGCAGTGGGCCCGTGATGTGCTACTGGGCAGCGGGGTCCCCTGGCAGCAGCTGAAGCACATGCCTGCACAGGGCCTCTTCTGCGAGAGGAACAAGACAAATTTCTTCAACGTAAGTTTATACAGCTGATAAACACACCCATACTTTCTCAGCCATCCTTTTAAACACCTGTTTCTCATTTGAATGGTTTGCAAAGGGATGGTATTGTGAAATTCAGTGAAAGCACATTAAATAAGCCATAAGTGGCTAAAGGAAAGGCAAAATTGTATTAGAGATATTTTTATTGGGATTTTCCTCTCTTGAGGGGAACCACATTAGAAGGGTTATTTCTGATGAGCTTGAAAATATAGGGAGAGAAGTATCAACATTTACTCTAATTCTGTTCAGTAAACTCTTGTTTACTGTTTCTCAATTAAACTTGCACTTCTTATGACAAAAAAATAGTGGTGGTTGCTCTAAGAATCTGGAGTTGAAAGGAGCTTTCCTGTATTCAGCTTTTATAGTACGGCTCAGCAGAAAGAGTGTTTCCAAGTCTCATGGTGTAGTAGCAGTAGTGGCTGTGATATCTTCTAGTCCATAGGGGTGTCTGTGCCTCTCAGAGACACGGGACACAGAAGACTTCTGAGATTTACATGAGCGTTTATCTATTACATTCCTTCCTGTGACTGTGACTTAACACATTGCTATTGTCTTCAGAATCTCTGGCTTTTCTGGGTTTTTGTACTTTCTGCTCTTATGTGATAGGATTCTGTAGCTGTTTTGTGGCTTGCAATATGTGGCAAGAATCTGGAGATGTTCTGTTTGTCTTCCTGAACTATATATCTATTATATGGTTGCCTGTGATTGCAGTGACAGAATTTTATGTCTCTGATTTCCCATCCAGAGCTTCTGTTATAGTATTTTAATTGTTAAATTTATTTCCATTTTCTATCTGTTACAATCTATCTTCATTTTTGCTGTATGTTGTGGTAATTAACACTTCTGCGCAAACTTTTGTGAAGTATAAGGTAAGTGGTCTTCTCTGATTATAATCCATCAGATGGGTTGAACAACTAAGGAATACTGACAGTTGTTCAAAATTGTATCATGGATCAGTTTGCAAAAAGAACTTCTGTGTCATTCCATCTTTCTGGATGGAAGTTTTGATTAACAAGTACTGTCAGCCTGATGTTTGATATAGACCAAACAGTTGTGGCCTGATTGATAGAATCATAAAATGGTTAGAGTTGGAAGGGACCTTGAAGACCATCAAGTTCCAACTCCCCTGCCATGGGCAGGGACACCTCTCACTAGAGCAGGTTGCTCAGAGCCCCATCCAGCCTGGTCTTGAACGCTTCCAGGGATGGGGCATCCACAGCTTCTCTGGGCAGTCTCTTCCAGTGACTTTTTTTGTTCTGGTTATTTCCCTGTAATATCTGCCCACTTTCCATACAAGAATCCTGCAGTGTGATTAAGCTGGTGAATACTTTGGCTCATACTCAGATAACACAAGTGTTCTTGTAGGAGTTAATGAAATTACTCAACATGCTTCAGGTCTGAACTTTGTGTGATCAAGGCTGATTTCTTCATCGTTACAGGGTTAAGTGTCAAGAGTATACTGTGTTTTTATGTCTGAGGAAGATGAGCAGTAGGGAACTGAGCAGTGTACATAAGGGCGTGTTTCTACTAGAGAATCACCACATTAAAAGATTGACCTATATCATGTCTAGTTGACCTAAAGTTGACCTAAATCACGTCTAGTTTTTAAATGCTAATGCTAGATAATTTTATTTAAAGATAGATTCCATTGTATCCTTAGGTGGATGGTTCCATCATTATTTCAAAAAACAATAATTCCTTATTCCGCGTATCGATCTTCTTGCACTCTGAAGGATGAAAAGTGCTGCTATAGATTGTTAGACAGCTATATAATAATTCTATTTTGTAAATCAACAAAAACTTAATTCCCATAATATAATTAATTTTCTGTAATAAGAAATTGAATACACTTTGAAACAAAAGATGACCTTCAACAAAAGGTATACGCTAGCCCAGTGCGGTATATCAGCAATACTGTTAGAAAAGAGAGAAGATGTGTGAAAGTGATGCTCTCAGCTTGAACCTGAGTCTTCCAACAGATGAAGACAATGTTAGAGTCCTCACTGTAGACGATTGCCTCCAGGCTTAAGAAATTTCAGTTTGGGGACTCAACTCAAGTGTGTCTCAGCTATGATGATGGTGTAAGTAGCACACACAGTGCCTCAGAGAGCCTGTTGAGGCCTCTGTGAATCAGTGCTAGCATCATGATTTATTCTTGCACACATGTAGGTTAGTCTTCTGTTAACAGGTACAGTGTACATTGTGAGTTCAGCATGATAAAATATTTTGGTGGTCTCACTTTCTACCCAGCTACATTTCAATATTCTCTTCAAGTAACGCTCTGTGTGGAACATTACTCTGCGTGGCAGTAATCCAGTACAGATGACACAGACATAGCACAGTGAGAAAATCCAGATCCGAGAGAGAAAAGGCTACAAGTGCCCATGAAAAAAAAAGCTGTTAGTGTCATCTGACATTCCAGAATTGGACAAACCTAAATCTGTGAACAACTTGGAAAAAAAATAATCTTTCAACACTGTATTGACCTTGTCTGGGTTAAACCTCAACTAGTTTGTTCTCATGCAAAGCTCCCAGCCTGGCAGTGGGTAAGCAAACGTACCGCACCATCTGGGTCAGCGCTCAGAATACAGACTTGTGTGTCATCCATTGCATGCAGATGGTGTTGCAGCCCACTGTCCCAGCAACTGTCTTCACACACAGAGTCGGGTGATAAAACAGAAATGATAGAGCCTCACAAAAGTAAGTAGTCACATCTAATCTTAGTAATTAAATGGGCATCCCTAAGATTTTTTTCTAAGCACAATAATGTCCTCTAGGGTTATTTTCAACAAAAACACTTTGCCTGAAGTTTTCATTTGCTTCCATGAAATGCATTTGGTTTTATTTTTTGAGAACTCTTTGGCCTTCATAATACAAGAGTTAAATGAATGTCTAAGTGGCTTTCTGTAGCTACTTTACTATTGAAATACCTTTTTCTTCTGGAGCAAGTAGTACTAGTGTTTTTAATCTCTTGTACAGAAGACTCAGGGTTGTTGAAATTATAGCTGACTCAATTTTACAAGTACAAACAACAACGTGAGAGAGAGAGAGAGCCTGCAGCTCAAAGACAAGCAGGGGCTGTGCCAGCATGCTCCTCCCAGACATTTTATAAATCATGCATTCTCCAAGTAGAATTATTTATGAAATGTTTATGGCAGCACTGTATGAAAAGAAATAAACCTGGGTAAAGCTGTCTCCTGTTAAATTTTACTGCATAACTGCTGGTCTGAATCTTCGTGTCACAGCCTGTTGTCTAATTTGTTAGCTGTCACTCAGCTGCAACTGAAATCTATTTGAATTAATTTTTTACTGTGTTAAGAATGAGGAAAAAAAAACATATTCACTTAGCCGTGATTTCTTCTCATTTAACATATTACAATAACATCAGGATGCACAGAACTTCCCTTTTTCAGTTCTAAGTAAAAAATGCATGCTGCATTATAGTACCTGTTTGTTTCCCAAACAGAAAAGAATGGCCCTGATTTTCTAGGACCAGAGGTTTTTTGCATATTCGTGGCCCTGCTACTGATGGCAATCATTGTATGAGTGATTATTGCAGTTAGACTTACAGGAGTTCTGGCTGTATTCCTATAAATGAATATCAAGTCATTTTTTGTTTGTCCAGTTACATATTTCTCTGTAACCTGCATGTTCAGGTACACTTGAGTTTTTCTTCTCTTCCTTGTCTGTGTGTGTGTGTGTAAGTATATAGAGAGACTTTTTTTTTTTTTTTTAAGAGGGCTCCAGGATGGTTTCTATAGTAACTAAATTAGAAATTAATTCACCAGGAGAAAAAAAATCCCAAAACATTGCTTTATATAGTAGGGAGCTTTGTTTTATTAATAGTGGCATGAAATCTGAATATGTAAAAAAAGTTAAACTTTGTGCACAGATGATGGGTGTTCATCAGTCTGTGGGTGGGTAGTGATTGTGGAAGAAGCTTTTGATGGTTGAGCTCAGTGTACCAGTAACTTCTCCATATGTTTAATATATGGTATTTGTGTTTTCCTGGCACAGATCTTGATGTCCATCTTTGGTAACTCTTTGCCACGTATGAAAGCTATGCACGCATACAGTATACTACAATGCAGACATTCATGTGTATGAAGTCTTACTGCAAACTGTTAAAAGATAATTGTTCTGTTTTTAATTCCAAAAGAAACACAGAATGTTTATTCTCTGCTGTATCCCTGAAGCTCTTCATTCTGTGGTCTGAGTAAGCAGGGTCAAATTAAGGTAGCAGCATCCACTGCCAGAAGCTGAGAGAGAGCAGTGGTTTCACTTCAATTTATCATTGATCATACCAGGCGTGACTGTGCACTGGCAGAGCAGTTGAAGAAGAAAGTCTGAGTTTGGTGCTGCAAGTTTCTAGAGGTAATTCTTCTTATAGCACGGTGATAACAAGTGGGAGCGTTCTCTCTTACTTTCCCTGTGTAGCATGTTCTCCCTTGAGTTGTTTTTCAGGTTGAGTTACATCTATCCGTCTTGCCAGAGGAAAGTTGATTCTGAAAAGGAGAACAAGGTGACTTGTTTTTGGGATTCTGTACAACTAGAGCTGAGCCACATGGGTGAAGACTCTTATGAAATCCCTAATATAGGGGACTGGTGAGGGAGGGGGAAAAATATAACATGCCTCAGCTTTCCTGGAAGCTGGGCAGTTCTACCAAGGAAGTTTCATTGTATGCCTGAATTGGTTTTATGCATCATCATTGGCATATATGGCACTGAGTGGGATTTTCTTTTGATCTGGTACAGCCTTCTTTTGGTTTTCTTCTGTCTCCTTAAGTGTAACCTCAGCATTAATGATTTGCAGTACTTGAATTAAAATGAAACAGTCATTACAGAATTTAATGTCGCTGTTAGAGATAACTAGCTATATATCATCTAAGGGAAGAGGGAAGTCCTATTTGAGACTTCTGTCCTGCCAGTCTGAGGTTGCTACCAATGGTGACCTGAAGAACCCCCAAATACCATGCAGGGCCAAGGACATCTCTTCGAGGCTGATTGTGGCAACTTGACTCAAGCCTCAGATTCAGTTTCCTACCATGTACTGCAAAAGCCTGAAACTGGAGGTAACAGCAAACTAAAATCACTTTCCTAGATCTTTTAGCGTTCTGCTTTCCTTCCTGTCCTTGGCTGGTGATAGATCTGGGTTACTCCCCTCCTGCTCATAGCTGGTGTGTGTCTTTTCAGTTGGCAAGTGTGCTTCCAGCTCCTAGACATCTGCTATATGGAACATGAGTCTTCTAAGAAAAATAGTGCCATTTGAATCAGATTTGGGGAAAAGGGAAAGAACTTGAAGAAAATTACTGTGCATCCATGTGAGTTGAAACTGTCTCAGTGTGGTGGAAGTTTGAGTGTTAACGTGTGGGGTCTGTAAGAGAATTAATGGATTGGTTGCAACTTTTTGAAAAAATGTTGGTCTTTTTAGGGCTGCTAATGCTTTACATGAAAATGAGCATGAGAGGATGCCAGCTCAAGTTTTAAAATAAATAAATAAAGAAAAGTCACAAGTGACACCCCAGAAATCACAGGGATTTAGTTATTTAACTTTGCTCTTCTTGCTTCTGAGTGTTTTGGATGCCGTTTTTCTGCAACTACAACAGAACAGAAACCATGAAGGAATAATTTAAAAAAAAAAAAACCCAACTTTTTGATTCCAGCAGTTAGATAATGCTTGAAACAAGTTATTAGACTTAGTACCATTTAATAGGTGGTACACAAAAAAAGTGTCTAGAAAAGGTGACCTCCACCATTACCACTGACCTTCTGTGTAGTTGCATAAAACAAAATAATAATCATACCATAACGAGAACACTCTTAAGTCTAGTATGCCTATGCTTCTTTTTTCTTTTTATGCTTACAGTAGGCAGATAGAGGCATCTGGTTAGAGTTGTCTTTAATCTTCTTCCTGAGAAGACTGGCCATATTGTAGCCATGAAATATCTGCGTTTTCAGTGTGCAGGAGGTAGGCCTGAAAGAGCAAGGTTTCTGCTTTGTAGAAGTGCCGCTCAGCAAAGGCAGATTTTTACTGCCAGCTTTCTACTGACTATGGAGTTTTCAGGTGTTAACTAAAAGACGTATCCCTGCTACATATTTTTCTCCTGTGCTAGGAAGCACAAGCTACTTCATGAAATGATTTGACAATTTAGAAACGAGGACTGTCAGCAGCACATGGCTGTGCTGTGAGGAGGCACTGTGCTGCAGGGAATCTTTGCTGCAGAGCTGCTTGTGTGAGCTGAGGCTGTACGGGTCACCCAGTGCCTCTCCTTAGGAAGAGATAATGGAGACCTTGCAGTTCTGCACTGGGGATAAGTTTAAGCTAATGTTTTGCCTGCCTGGCTTGCTTCCTCAGTAATTTTAACGAGCATTTCATCACTTTTCCTACGTTCCTGAATAATGTTATTATAAAGCTATTGTTCTTCATCTCTATGAGGAAACCATTTCTGGTGTGGTGAAGAGATACTTGTGTGGAAAGCTGCAGAGGAATAAATAAAAAACCCTCCAGGAGTCCTTTCTGAGCCAAATGATTGTGTAATCCTGTGCCTTAATTTGTAAATACAGTCAGCTGTATAAATGGCAGTTATGTTATGGTTACAGTGTAAGTTAAAGTTTGGAAGAATGAAGAGTGAAACCAAATCAGTATCTTCCCACCCTCTTTTCCTTGTTTTTCTTCCTTCTTGGTCGTTGTTAATTTTCTCAGTTTTCCTTCACTGTGTCTTCTGTGGAGCAACACCATGCTCCCAGCACCTGCTGAGCCACAGGATAGAAGAACTTGTACTGAAAATTGATTGTCTTGCTTGCAGAATCAGGAGGCCTATGTACGTTGCTCAAATATAATTCATATCTTCATTATTTTTGTATCAAGTCTAGAAACTTTTTTTTAATGAATGCTTAAATTTTGTGCAAGTTCATTCATTAAAATGCATGATGAGGTGATAGCTTGGCCCTTCCCTCAAACCGTGAGTGAAAGTCAAATTTATAGAAGTGAATGTATTGAAGACGACTAGTGTTTTCTCTGACTCCATTAAATTTACTGATATTAATGACTCTGTTTGAAATGGGCAGATGTTTTCTACGTGGATAGAGGTAGCTTTTTGAGAATCCACGTATTTTCTCCATATTAATCTCCATTGTTTTTCTGGCAAATGGCTTCCACTGGGGGAAGGGGAACCGGGAAGTTCTGATAGTAGGTGCCCCTGCAGTAAGAATTAAAATTTCATTATTTATTTTCTGACGTTACCCTTGGTAGTTGTTTTCCTTCTTTGTACTTTTCTTTCCACTCGTAAAGTGAATGTATTTTTATTCATACATCTTCTGCCCAGATTTTCTGTCGTTTTAATTGGAAGAATACTTTTAGTTGGTACAAAGGAGTTTGTTCTCTTTTTCTCGCTTTCTCTTGTGTTTGCTCACTCTTTTCTGCAATCTTAGTACCAACTCTGAAGACAAAGGTGAGCAAGGAGTTAACTCTGCAAGTGAAACTTTCATAGTGATTGGATTAAGACCAGAAACCTAGTAAGCGATGAAGTCTTAAAGTTGCCTATAAAAAGCTAGATAACTTTTTCAACCTCTGCCCAACATGTTATTTACAGTTCTTCACTCCATCCTCTTGGAAAAACAGAACTCATCAGTGAAAAATGTCCATCGTTCACAGAGTTTTCTGTCTCAGTATATACACGCTGTTCTTTCTGGCTAATGTTGCGAGCTTCCAAGACCCAGCTAGTAAAGATGCCAATAAATCTAAATCCCTGGAGAGACGAGCATGGGGTTTTGAACTGTCGTTTGTGCCAGTGGATATTAAGCAGCTATTTTTTTCCGTTCTGTTTCCCTAGGAAAAGTTTCTTCTTTTGTTGAGTAGATGAATTTCTAGGCAAAGGTAAGGTAGGGAACAAGTAACGGTGAAATAAATCAAGATACGGCTTAGTAAAAGAGAGATTGTCATGGAGGTTGTAGTGTGGTACAGGACATAAAGCATAAAGTTTTCAAGCTGGATCTTAAAAGTTTAACAGTAACCATTTCACCCACCCTAGACAGTTTTTAAAGGTGCAGGCTTGCTGGAATACTGTGTGATGGGTGTCCTTTTACAAATGTGTAATGAATAAATCAAATCCATAATTTGATTTTTCCATCTGCCAATTGTGTATGAGATATGGATGGGAGAGAGGTACCTTTAGACACTTAATGGGGTTAGTTTTAAACTTAGGTTCTTTTCCGTTGAAAAAAATCTACATAGGACTTTTTAAAAACTAAATAGATTTTTAAATACAGAATGCAAGCAGGTTTTTAAAGATGGTGGTTCATAAAAAGTCTTTAAAATACATGGGTTTGTCTTATGTTTTCTGGTTATCAGACTAGTTTTTGCAGCTTCTTACTATGAGTTATTTATCTTTTTCTTTTATCGTAGAAATAAATTGCAAGAATTGTTACATCAGCATAGACTGCTACATAAACAAAACAAAGCAAACAAACCCAGAAAAGGGTACATTTGGAATCTTAGAATAAAATCTGAGACATACAATTAAATCTTTTTAATTAGGTGGCATTAGCATTTGCCTTTCCTCCACAAACTCCTGTAGCCTCTGACTGAAAGCTTTGACGTAACTCCTTTTAGTATCAATATGTAGACTTCACACAAGTGTCAAACGGACAAGTAGTATGAGTGTGTCTGAAGTCATACCTTGTCATCGTTAAATACCCTCTCCTTTTGTTATAAACCTGACATGTTACTCTGAGGAACATACATTAAGTGGATGTGGAGACAGAATCAAGATACACTCAGAGCAATTTTCTTCAATGCTTCTTTCTTAGGTAAACTATGCGCGATATAACCAAGGCAAAGCATGTTTTTTCTTCATGAGCTGTTTCTACCAGTTATTTGTTAAGGAGGATTCTGTGACCTTAATCAAGGCAGTTTCCTCTTTTATCTATTTAATTTCATAGATATTTCCAGGGCACTTCAGGGGTTAGGTATCAGTCTGTATCTGATCTTGCTCAGTACAGCAGTTGTGTATTTTTCATTCCAGGTGTGACGGATTTTTTTCCTTTCTGTATCTTGACTGTGTGAAAATATCCATCTCACTCTTGAGGTTAAGGGAGCCAAATGGCAGTCAGTGGATACAAAACCAGCTACTATCAGCCAAACAACTCAAACTTTTCTGTGACAATTTAATTCTGCACCTGTGATGGTTTTCAAGTGCTTGGCATTATGGTGATTTATTAGAACTTTAATTCCTATAAAAAGAAGAAAATTAATAGTGAAATGAGTGTTATTTTATTAAGCAGCACATTTCATGAGAAATATTCCTGGAATTACAGTTCTCAGCAGAAGGATGCGAGTATTTTTCATGGATATATATACATTACTTTAGTGTAAAAATGAAAACAGAAGAACGTGGGATGAAAGCAGCACGATCAAAGTCTGTGTGTACATCTGTGCAAGCGGATAGCATTTATAGTTAAATATTTTTATTTTAATGGTTAGAACGGGATATAATTGGCTAAATTAAAAAAGTTAAGATGGAAACGATAAGATAAGGCAGATGATGATAGGTAAGAAGATATTTTGTTGTTATGCAGTAGCTAGCGTGTAATGAAGAGTTTGCTAGCTGACTGCAGTATCAGTCTGTGGAGCTGAGATGAAGATATTGAGCAGGGGTTTTCTGAGTAATAGTACTCCATCTTTGGCAAAATTCCTGGAGTTAGAGGAGTAAAAATGCTGAATATTGTATAACGTATTATTGTTCCAGACTGTTTGGCTCCTGTGGAGGAGGTAGGATTTCCTGGCATAATATGAATGCTTTTGGAGTTTGCATGATAGTTACTATGTGAAATAGCAATGGTCATCTACTTAAACAAGGTGACTTTCTCAGTCTCCTGAAAGGGATTATAACAAAATATGATTGAGCAAGTGAGTGAAAGTAATGAAGTATACAGTAGTCAGTGTTTTAACTTGCTCCTCTGAACACTCAACTGTATTACTGTGATCCAACAAAGGAAGTTCCTATAAGAGCTTGGGTGAAAAATGGCTTATTTCCAGGAACTTGATGACCTTTGTTCATTTCAGTTGCCTACGCTTCATCTCCACCAGTTTGCTTACTCACCTCTTGTCGATAAACAGTTTCACAAATTTGGCTTTTATGAAGTTGTTTATTTTTTCTATAGGTTAGAGGAAGCAAAATCAGAAAAAACACTGACCTTTTGCTTAAAGTACTTCCTAACAGTTACTCGAAATGACTTAAATTTTGATGGCTATTTGGTTTGCTGACACAGAATAAAAATCATAATTCGAAACTCCTACCAGGTCATTTTCTATTTAAATTTTTCTCTCTTTAGAGCTGCTCCTGGTGTGTACATTCAAAGTATATCAGCACTTATGCTATAACCTCCTGCTTAGTAGACTGGAAGTAGCATGAGTCATTAATATAATGGTGTTTTCTTAAGTATTCAGATGTTTGAGATAATGTAATGAGCTTGGTGTAACAGCTAAAATGATTTCTGTTTACACAAACCTAGTTTGTTCCTCCTGACAGACTGCACTAAGGGTTTAAGAGTATTTGTTGGGGTTTGTTGCTTGCTTTTTCTTAATTAATGATGTAACTACCAATTACAATATTTCAGGGTCACTGAGCTTCACTTACTCCAGTGATACTGGCTCTAAAGTGGCTAAAGTATTTTCAGTGGGAAAAATCTGAAGAAACCTGAAGATAGACCAGGCTTTTATGTCAGAGTAGCTTGTCCATGTAGAAGCGTGTAGCCATCCCAAACTCTTTATACTGTCTTCTATTATGACTGATCTGCTTAATACAGAGTACATGCATGTTTATAATCCAGGTGTTTATCACAGCTCGTGGCAGACTCGGTGTTAAAAAACTTTAATGGAATCCTAAATCAGATTTTGAAAAGAAGTGGAAGTTACCAGCCAGTGTAGTTGTATATGAAGGTGGGACTTCCAGTGTGGACACAGTGTAGTGATTTCAAAAGCGTTTTCTTTGTAGCGTAAGGGAAAATACTCATAATAGGAATGTAAGTCTTGAAATATAATACACATTCCAGTTACTGTGTAAGCTGAAATACTGACAATGGGATAAACTTAATCTTTAAAAAAATTTTTTGGTGACATGAAAGGTGTTGGGTTTTTTAATGAAGTCATTGTTCCAGCAGGCTCAAAAGAAAAACATTGGCTCTGTTTGTTTGCCCTTAGTCTGACAGCTCTGCCCTAAAGGTCTTACTGAAAATTACTTCCCAATAGGTTTTAGGTCAAGGTATTTTCACAGTAAATTTCTTTCAATAAGGAAGAGAGCAAAAGTATTTTCTGAATTAATTATGCTAAATTGAATGTTGCTTTGGGGACACAAAAAAAAAAAAAGAAAAGAAAAGAAAAAGACTTTGCATAAAACACTAAGATATGCAAGTTTTAGAAACTGATGAAAATTGACATTAACAGTAGCTAGTTTTGGGTTTTGTATGGCAGTTGATGAGAATGAAACACTAAACAAGTAGTGTTTAATTGGCACATTTATTCCTTATTAGTTCTACCTTTGCACAAATCTTGAAGTAAACATGCTGTATCTCTTCCATATCATTGATAATGAGATGTTCGTGCTGCTTTGTAAGAACAGCAAAGCAAGGAAAATTATTTGTGAATATTTTTTTCACTGAAGTAAATAAGAATTCACCAGTTAATGCCGTATGCAAGGAGGAGTTACTTTTTAGCCTTTGCCCCTCCATAGTTCTTGTGACCATTGTGTCTGAAGGGGTAATCTCAGCCGAGCAACAGTATACCCCAAAGCAATAGTACAAACAGAAATAAGAATTTTTTTCACTGTTTCATAAGTGGTCTACAGTCCTTGAAGTATGTGTATCCATGCGTGTATCCAAGAAAGGAAGTGCGGTTTTCTCCATTGGGGGTGGGAGGAAACCCATAGGAAAATTCATTCTGAAGGCATTGTCAATAGTAAAAACAGTCCTGCAGGGAGTGAATTCTTGTCTTGCAGAGATTAAATATGGGCAACAGTAAAAGGACTTTTTGAGATTTAAGCATGCAAGTGTGTATATTTTTGTGTATTTCAGTAGAAAGAACATTTCTTAAGGTTGAAGAAAAAAGACTTTAAGTCAGGAAAAAAATGAAAGAACTGCTATTTTGAATTATATTAGGCAATAAAACTAATCTTAATAGGAAAAAAATGTTATCTTTAACAGTAGTTAATTGGCTAGAGGACTTCGTGCTACTCCTAAGACTGACTGAATTCCAAAACTCAGATTTTGGTGAGAAGATAGTTGCACGGTGAGATTCTAATGCACTTTCTTCAAGTGTATTGTTAGTTTATCCAAATAACTTGTAGAAGCATGACAGATAAAAAGAATGAAATAATACTTCTGAGTCCAGTTGCAGCTACTTCCAGTCACAAATTAAAGAGTGGCTTCAAGATGCATTTGCTGGACTTCAGTGATGAGGGCTGCACAGCGAGGGTGTTCAAACTAGAGGAATGCTCATGGCTCTTGATCAGAAAATGTGCTTGGGTTTACAGCATTGCTACACTAATGCATTGTAGCATTCATGCAGAATTTCAAGTAAAGAAATTTCCAAAAGCCAGTCCTGACTGCTTTGAAAAGCATCTGTATCTGGATGAGAAATTTTAGAAAGTCAGTTCCCATGCTGAAATTCAGCAGTATCAACTACCATGTCATAAATCACAGGATTTTAGCATGTTGCCACCAGGCACTTAGGGAGCAAGAGGATTTGGATTAGGGAAGAAGGGAAGAGAAAGACAGACAGACAGGATTTACGGACTTGACTACTTTACACCTTTTGTACCCAAAGGGTTCTCAGTCAGGATTTAGACAATCAGTTGATGTGACCCTGCTGCCAAAGGGTAGGGGGAAAGGGGAGAATAATTTTAAGCAGAAGGGTGGGTGGGTTTCTTCTTTGTAAATTAGTAATCAGTGAGTATTGCTTTCTTCCTGAAGTCTTTGCTAGAAATCATAGACAGTGTATTCTGGGCACAGCATTAGTGTGACAATGTAGGCAGGTAAACCATTCACATGTAGGCCTATTTTCTGGGTTATTTTGTCACTGTCTTTTCAATATGTCACTTTTCTCCCTTCACAATCTGACAAGTCTCTGCTTGCTTTTTGTGAATAATTGAGCCAGAATAAAATTTCCTGCCTATGTTCTCAAATCGATAAGGTAAAGCAAAGCAAAGTGTCTTTCTTCTTGAAAACTTCCATCTGAGAGCTGTCTCCAGCGGCAGACTGAAGCTGACAAAATGAAAGGCCCACCAGGAGACGAGGCTGAATCTGAAGTCTTTTAAGTATGTGGGCAGCAAGGTGAAGACAGCAAGATGATATACCACAGATTTCTGTTCCAAATCTCCTTTCAGTTTCTCTTATTCCTGTTGCTACCTTTTGACATATTCCTCTCCTGTTTTTCCATTTGCATGTATTTTCCTCCTCCATTTGTCCTTTTAAGAACAGCAGTTTAAATGTAGTGTGTGAACACATAATTAGGTATTATTTTACATTTGTTTGTCTCTAGACAAAGGCAACATATGATCCATATGAAATTCCCAAAATATTAGCTTTATCTGTAAAAATTCCTGGTTTAAGGAGGAGTAAATCAGGTATAAAATGACACTGAAATGCTTAAAATACTCTTTCACAAACAAAGTTGTGGTTTTCATTCTTTTCTGGCACTATTTTGCTTGAAATGTCCTTACTTGTTGAATATTGAAAAGTCAGGCTTTGAAAAGATACAAGTGCTCTGAAGTCCAGATTTGGCACTTAATGGTTTATGTTTCTCTTTAAAATTCAAAGGGAATAAAATTACCTTTTAATATACAAGCAATATAAACCTGTATATAAACAGAATATCATCTTCAGGTAATAAAGCTGGTGAATATATGAAATGTGAAATATATTTTTTCACCCCTCCCTCCTCTTTATTCTCCTTAACCTCTGTCTTTTTGTTAAGTTCTGCCCACTCTGTGGGTTCAACTTAAGTGCAGGTTTGTTGTTGGTTTGGTGGCAGCAGCCAATTCTGCTGCTCAGCATTAGTGGTCTCCTTATAGTAGTTCCAGCACTGGAAAATACATAAGACTACAAAATTGGCTATTCTGGATCAGAGTGGGTTTTCTAGGCAAATATTCCCATCTGGTCACTATTGTTATCTGACTGCTTGCAAGAAAATTAAAAATACCTGAGTTAAAGGAAGCAAATACTGCCTCTGAAGGAAGAATACTTTATAGTTCCTGTAGGACTTCCATCACACTGGAAACTTGAGATTATTTTTATCTCTACAAGAAAAAAAATTGCCATCTCTAAGTGAAAACAATATCCTACTTCCTTAAAAACAGAAGATGGAATCTGCTCTTCCTAAGTGGAAATAGAGTTCATGCTAGGATTTACAATGCATATCCTGAGCTGCAGAAAATCATTTGAAAGTGGAACAGAATTTCAAATATATTGACCTTAGCAAACTCATGTGTTGTGTTTGCAGGAAAAGCTTGCACCCTTATCTCGACATGTGGAGAGGTCTGGAATCTTTCTTAACATTTGTTATTCACCCCAGAACACTTCATTGAGAAATCCCAGCGTGCAAAATTTAAAAATGCTTAAAAGTATAAAATCACTTCCATCTGGCTCCTGATATTGTGGCACTGGAGAGCATGTGCTAGCGATCACATCCCGTAGGTGATTCTGGCTGAGACATTCCTCAAACTTCCTTTGGTTGTTATTGATTTAAAGATATAGAAGATTTAAGAAAACAAACAAACTCCCCCAAAACCAAAGCACTTGATGAAATGAGACTCTTAAAGAAGGAAACACAGAGTTAAATATAAACTTGCCACTTTTTAATGGCCTGGAATAGTGCTTTGCCCTCCTCGTTTCCTATCATACATAACTAAAAGACGAGTATAGGACATGGTCTTTGAGAATTCACAGTTATGCCTTGGATAACTGCTCTTCTTTCTCAGAGATGGTTTGCTCAACTGAAAATATTCATTATGAGTATTTATTTTTAAAAGGACAAATGTTAGGTCATCTTGTTGACTGGGCATGTTTCAAGTTCCCTGTAATTGCTCTTCAGTCTTTTTCCCATCCATCCTTCCCTGCCAAAATGCATAAGTCTTCGTTGTTTCATTTCTGTATCGCCCGAATTAAGCTTAAAAAGCAGTAGTTGTCAGCTGTTTCTACAGCCCTCACTTGCTCAGTGTCTCCAAGTAATTAAGCAATTAAGAAAACACTGTATCATCTTTTACCCCCAGTCAGCCAGAGGACTTGAATAGGTTGTCCTGAATACTACACTATATAAAAATGATTAATAAAAGGCTTTTGCTGTTACACAGTGTTAGTCTGATCCAAGAACCCTGGTGCAGTTGTGCCAGGTACCTTCTACAGCAGCTGTTTTCCCCCGGCTGTAGCAGGGGGGCAGTGGAGCAGAGGTACTGAGGCCAGAGGTGTAGCTTAGGGCTGTGCTGATGGGTGCATGTGAATAACTCAAGGTAACTTCTGACACAAGCCCCAAACATTTACTCCCTTTTTGAGAACATCAAGTAAATAGTTTTGTCTGCTTTTTGTCACAACAGTGCTGGGTTTAGGGTGTCTCTGTAACCTCTCTCCTGTATTCAGAACGTTTCCGGTTCCCACAGGTAAAGGAGGTGTCACTAACACTTCCCTGAGTCTCACTATTATAATTTTTTTTTACCCTTCTAACTAAATTTGTATTTTGTTCAGCGGCACCATAAGTTAAAAACACCTCTATATGTACAGATAGTGCAGAATTCATTCTGCCTGTGACAGTTCAGACAATGGAGTAGTGTGCGGTGTAGGAGTATGCAAGGCAAGCCTGGGAAATATCATGGTGATTAAGAAAAATGCTAATTGAGAGACAACATAAACTTTTGGAACTGGATGGAATTAAAGATAATCTGTGGTGAAAGCCGTATCTTTTTAAACTCTAAAGAGTTTGTTTTCCTTAATTTAAATTGGTGATGGACCTTTACCAAATAAACTACTGTAGAGCAGTTTGAAATCTAGGAACTAAGTATTATGGTTCTTGTTTACCTTTTATTATCATTTACAGAAGTGTATGTTCTTGTCACTTTTTATAGCAGCATGACTGTTCATTACAATAGCTAAAAGGCATTAATTAGAAAATGAAATCCTTATATTGATGTAGTTAGGGCTTAAAGGTAGTTGTGTAAAACTTTTATACGACACAATTTCTGATCTCGTGAACACCCAGTCCTTGGGCTATTAACTTTATAGTTTTTGCAATGTATTTAATTCCAGGTACAACAACTACTTAATTTGCATAAATAATGACAATACATAGGGAAAAACTTCAGTGCAGTAGAGGAGATAGGAGCTCTGCTGCGAACAGTGGCTAAATGAGCAGATGGAAAAGGGCAGGTCAAAAAGAAGCCTATTTGCATGAACACCTAGAAAGTAAGTATTCATTTCAGTTCTGTATAGAAAACATAAATCTGTACTATGCAGTCAAAAGATTAAAGGTTAATGGATTTTTGAAACAGTAGTGCCAAAACTGCGTTGTTAATCAGTATAGAATGGGTTATTGCCTTTGGTAGCAACATGTAAGAGGTGTTGAAGATACGGGTTATTTTAAGGAGTGGTAATGCCCATCCTGATATCCTAGCTTTAAAACAAAAAGAAGATGACTCTGAAGAGTTTAAGTAGAGAGATGGACACAGGATACTGTTGATTAATGTAATTTTATAAAAGGTAAATAGGATAGCTAAATTTTTCATTAGCTTTTTTTTAAGATACTGTTAAGCATAAATGTATATATATAAAGCACGCAAACAAGTAGGAAGGGGCTTTCAGTGTGAGAAGCCTCAAACTGATGTAGTGAGAAAAGAGGAATGAGAAGAAGTTAAAAGAAGGGTAAAAAGTGGCTGAAATGGTGGGGAAAAAAAGATGACTTTAGCAATTGACTTCTGTGTAGCATGTTAGGGGGGCTATTGCAGTTACAGAGCCAGCTATTAAACCTGAGGTGTTAGTACACAGGATAGATTTTTGAGCAGTTCAGAATAACCCTAACAGTCAGAAGGGTAAAAACTAAACCAAGCCCCTGCAATGCTTAGAAAGGCAAGGAGAGGAAGTCAGAACAGCTGCCCTGCTTGCAAAAGGGAGAGAAGGAACAAGTAAAGATAAAACGTCTAAACGTTTGTGGTGAAGGTAAATTGAAGCTCGGATGAGCGTATGAGGGAAAAGATGATGTTTAGCTGTGCTAAACTCAAATTGAGAAAGTCACATCAGACAGTTTGTGAGGCAGGATTAGATGGAGTGAGGTTGGCAGTGGGCTGGTACATGTTTTGGGTCTCTTAATACAGGATCGACTAAATGCATCAAAAGTGGGGAAGGGGGAGGAAGAAAGGTTAGTTGAGGGTAGACCTTTGTTTTCCCCTTCAGATGGTTTGAGAGAGGGAGAAGGATGTGATGAGAGAGGAGGCAAAGGAGTGGTGAAAGAAATGTGCCACCAGCACCCCCTGGTATTGCAGAAGCTGGAGATCAGTTGAAAAATCCCAGGGATGGGGGAGGGGATGCTCTGACAGTATAAATACAAGGAAATGGTGTAAGAGGGTTGTCCTGTGGTTCAGTGGAAGGTGTTTCAGCGGGTGCGTGGCACGGTGCGAGGGCCAGCACACTCCTGCACTGGCTGCCTGCGGCAGAGGCCCTGCGGCCACCAGCAGCCATGGCTGCAGCTGCTGGCTGGTGGCCGGTGGCTGGTGACAGGAGGCCTCTGCCTCTTTCCTCCACTCCGAGCATCCCGGCACCGGCTCAGCACCGCAGGGAGAGGAGAGAACCAGCCACGCTGGAGAAAAATAGGTCACGAACAGGCCTTAGGTGAGGGAGAGGTGAAGAGCGATGAAGCAGCACCAGTGGGGTTAAAGCGGGTCAGGGAATATTTTTGGGGAGGTTTGGCGGACAGGTGGGAGCAGAGAACTGTTCTTTATGAGGGCTCGCAAAGAGGCAGGAGCAGCTGTTTACTCGCTTGCCCTAAGTGGGATGGCTCCCAGCCAGGCTCGGCAATAATTGGGACCAACATCCTCTGTCAAACACCACCGTCCTCCGGCAGGAGAGCGAGCAAACAGCTCCAGCCCTGCACGCCGCCCCCGGCTCGGAAGAAAGAGGAGGGA
>VXBW01003046.1:422565-532283 GCA_013400375.1 Thinocorus orbignyianus
GGAAGAAAGAGGAGGGGAAAAAAACCCTATATATATATATAATAGATATATAAAAAATAAATAAATATCCGCGGCGGCAGGAAATGTAAGGTATGCGGTTTCCAGCGGTCGGGCGAACTCCGGTGCGAGAGGAAGCGTGATNCCCCTTCCTTCGGGTTTGGCGGCGGGTGGTAAAAGCCCTTCCCCGAGCGGGTCGTTCCCCGCGGGGAATCCCTTCCCTGGGGCTGGGCTGGGCGGGGTCCGAGCGGCCGCGGGGTCACCCAGAGCGCCGAGCTGGCAGCCAGGCGGGAGATGTGCTCTGATGACATTTGTCGTTGTGGTTGGGAAATACTTCGTTAGTTCGGTTCGCCTTCGGGTAGAGGCTGTAACAGAATCTGCTTTGCTGCACGGAGGAGAATCTCGAGAGCGATGGGAAGCGGAGGAACGGAGAGAAGTTTGGAAGGGGGACGAAAGGGTGAGGGATTTTTGTTTTCCTCTCTGTGTATTGTTTAGGATTTCTCGGTCTCCTTCCTCCACCCCCTTAGTGGGATGAATTATTTAGCACCCTCGTTTTCAATTCAGCCCGAAAGCTTGCGAGGGGAGGCTTTCATGTCTAGAAGGGAAAATAAAAAAAGAGACGGTGGGTCTGTAAAAAATCATGTCTGGCACAGAGCAACCCAGCTGTGATCTCTGGTGTGCACTCTGCTGTTCTGCCTACGACAGCCAGGCTCACGCTGGAGATTCCCCTTCTTAACGGTGACCTAACAGAAAAGCCTGTTGTTCAGTATCTATTTTGCATGAGCTACTATGCTGTAGCAGCGGCGGCTTCATTCAGCTAAAGAGAGAGAGAGAGGGAGGATAAGAAGATTCCAATTTAATTAGCAGTTTGTTAAAACCAGTCAGCTTTGTCTGGTCACGTGTTTATAATTTTAGAATGTATGTCTTAATTGCAGTAAATTCTGGTGTGCATAAAGCAAGTGCTACATGCTGTTTGCGGCATTGGCTGTAGCAGCTTCGTGTTTCTATTTTTTTAATTTACTGCAGCATGTGTTTGTTTGTGCAACGGCAGATTTTTGTGTGTGCCATGGGTATTTTGCGTGAAGGAGATCTAGGAACTAAAGCATATGCTGTGGAGGTTTTTATTAACCAGGGAGCTGCAAGATATGTCTTTTTTATTGGAGCATATTCAGGTTGACATCTTGAATACCCAGATATCGTTCGGGTTATTTTCAATAATAAGACTTTTGTGTGGTTTTCATATCTTTAATCGGAGTCTGAAATACTCTAAATGTTGAAGCCTTCCTCGCTGCTCCTCCCCCTCAGTAATTACTCTGCTTGTTCTCAAACAAATAATTCCTATCTCACAGTATCCCTGAAATCAAACACATGCAGACTGTACCCTGTCTCCTGCTTAGCTAACTGAGTCACTGCCTTGTGCTAGATTAAGCTGTTATAGTATTGCCGCTGGTTGAATATTGAAGATCCCCTGTGTATACTGTGATTTACATTATTGTAAATAGGGTAATTGAATTATAGCTTCTCTGCAATGTCTTGTTTCTCTGGTGTTATCAAAGATCAGTCAACTCTAGCTGGGGTGCTAGGCAGGCTGCTGCCTAAATGTTTACTTGAATGAGACATTTCCAGTAAGTCTTGTAATTGGATAAAGTACTACTTTTGTTCATTTGTTTGTAAACCCTGTATAGCTGAGAAAGCCCTGGAGTCCCTGAAAGCAATACAGTATTAGGGGTTAACACACATCCCCAACCCCAGAAAAAGCAAACGGTAAAACAGTTGAATAACAGAGTTAATGAAATTCTTTTTTTGTTGCATAAATTCCTGTATTAGAGGAGAAAAGATATTCTGAGGTTAGCTATGGGGTGTATAACACTAAGAGATTTTTTTGCCTTTTATAGCAGTCAGAACTCGTTCAGGGCCTCCACTTGCTGGACAGAGAAGGGAAGCGTTCTATGGACACTGCTGTAGTGGGGGGGAAAGAGGTGGTGAAATGAGTTATCTGTCAGCTCCTAATAACTTAATTTGAAGCTCTTAATTAGTGAGGATAAAATGTGCAAACTCACGTAGAGAATCAGTTGTGTGGGAGGAGTGTGTCTTCTCCAAGGCTTGACTTCTTTTTACCACTGTATATGTCTTTTTCTGGCTCATAACTGCTACTATGGAGTATTTGTTTCTTATTACCTATTTTAAATAAGCTGCTTCCTGCTCTTAGCTTCAGCTGACAAACAGTTCAAAATCCAGGATGTGTACTTCTGTCATTCCTAAGCCAGTATGAAACCACAGGCAGAACTGTGACCTTCAAATATGAAGGATGTATTTGCAAACATGTATGTTTATAAAACTGGCATTAAAGAAAAGGAATAGGGAACCTTCAGGTCTTGTGGGCTTCTGATTTGAGATTAAAAGGCTTTTCCTCTAGCTACCGCAGTCATTTTACCTCTCTCAGGATACTTAGCAGAGTTTAAACTTTTGTTCAGTTTAGCTGTCCATTACTTTTGTTCTTTTTGACATTAATAAGAGATGCAAGTACTTCTCTGTGCTTCCAGATTGTGTGCAAATACCAAAATACCAGCCAGTGATGGAACATGCCATTTTTGTCACTTTCCAAAAGGCTTTTAGAATTTGGTGGCTAATAGAGAGCAGTTGAGGGGTTTTTTTTTGTGGTTTTGTTTTGTTTTTTGTTTTTTGTTTTTTTTTTTTTTGTTTTTTTTGTTTGTTTGTTTTGTTTTTGTTTGTTTGGTTTTTTTTACTACTATTCCTGGTATGGATGGTGTTTTATATTTTTCTCCTGGTTGATAGTATTTGCTATTAAAAATATTGACAGTTCTCCATTACGTTGCCATATGCAGCTGTCTTAGTTGTTGTAAATAACTTCACAGCCTATTCACTGATATTTATTAGCTTTTTCCACAATCTAGGTTTGTTCCTAAATAAGCTGCAAAAACCCTACCAATGTATATTTTGAAGGCTGTGGCTTGTAAGCGACTCAACATGAGTCTGAGGTCATAACAACTCTAATGAAAATTTGATGAAGCGTTGCTAGTACCCAACCAGAGGAAGTTATTACAAGTACACATTGATATATCACCTTCTAATGATGATATGGCTGTCTCCCGACCAAGCTGCAGTATGTACAGTACATCAATCTGTTTGGTTTTGCATTGTATCCCCTTGAACCTACTTTACTTATTTATACTTAACAGGTCAGTCGAGAAGCTATGCCCAACAGGTTGCTGAGGAAAAATGTGCTCTCCTGAAAAGTCCTTATGTGGTCCCCCAAAGTTAGACAATGTGCCTGAATGATCACTTGCAATACTGTGAGATAAGGGAAGCTCACGTGTCTGAATGATGCATCTTAGCCAAAAGGAGAATGTTTCTAGGTAATTTTATATGAAGATGAATTAAGCTGAAGGCTCTTCTCTGGTAGTTTTAAAGATTATCACTTGATTGTATTTTATGAGCCACCATGTGATACTGCTTTAGAAGATTTTCTCTTTTCAAAAACTGTGATGGAAACGAGTAGCAAGTGTTCTCTGGACCTTTTGATTTATGTTCCTTCAGGCTCAAAGATCTCTTTCAGCAGTAGCTCCTAATGCCATATACTCTAGTGATTTGGTGCTGACAAGAAAGAACATTGAGTGCCTGATGAGTGTTATTTAGTGAAATGATGGCATTTTCCTCTGCACTACTGATCTAACCTGAGACCCTCTAGCTTGTGGTGTTTTCTGAGATTTTGAGTCTAACTTGGTGATATATTTTGTAAAACACGTAGATGAATGGTGTGACTTTTTCTAAGCATTTTATGAAAACGCTGAATTTTTTTACAAACACTGGGATTTTATAGTTTCTCACTTTGACACTCTAGTGTGTGTGTGTGATTATGCAGAAGAGAGTCTAAAAGCTGAAAGACACTGTGCTGTCAGTGCAGGGATGCTGGATGTCAGTTGTGGAGTGGGAGTGGACAGCTAAGGAGTTTGCTTAATAGTAAGGGATGTAGGATTGAAGAGCCATTTTTGTTGTCATAAAAAATTTGAATATTTTGGTAAAATAACTTACTAGCACCGTGACAGCCTAGCTTAAAATACTCAAAATCAGTTGAGTCTTGTATGTGGTGACTGTCTTGCTGTTAAAAGGATAATCACTTCCATTTTATGTGTTGGGTAATCAGTAAATTACATCTAGAACTTGGATATTGAAGTAGATGAAAATGTGTTTCTTCCAATCCTGTGAAATCCTTCACGCCTACTGAAGTAGTAAAAGGTGACATCCTGTACTGGGAGACTTTTACTGCAGTTTTTCAGCATGAAGAATTGCCAAACAACTTGTAATTCTACATGAACAATGTTCCGAATCTCAATAATTAGCATACCTCTTAATGTTACAAAGTTTTCTTCCTCCTTTTCTTTCTAGTATCATGTATACCACACTAGGTGATAGAGGTGAATCAATGTAAGCTTGTTGGAGATAGACAACTTTAGGTACCCATAAGACAAGTAGATAAGACTTAGCTTTTTTCCTTTGCTGCTCTCACCCCCCCAACTTGAAAATTTCCTGATGTTCCTGTGAAAAATATGTCATTTTTCGCTTGTAGTAGCTGCCTTGGCTTATTTGGTTGTTCCACAGGTTGTGTCATTCTGCACATCCTTTTGAACATCTGTCTTGTGTTTAACTTATTCTCCATTTAAGCACTGGCCTGTTGTTATTCCCAGGGGAGTGGAAGGGCTACCTTTTAGAGTGAGACATTTGAGACTTATCTCCAGATATCTCTTCTGTCCCTGCGTTAAACAGCTGGGTATTTCTGAGCTCTCTCCATGCCTAGGCTTTGCCATGCTGCACTGCTCTTGTGTTCACTGAAGGCAGGAGTGTTGTCAGAATAACACTAGTAATACACTATGCCATGTGCACTGTTTTGGGGAGTTACCAGATGTAGGCAAAAATGTTAGCTCGTAGTTCTGTGTTCTGAAGCAATTTTTGATTTTCTTAAAAATTGAATTAACCCTCCCTGTGCTAAATAAAATCTAATGCTAGTTGAAGTTCATGTGTGCTACTAGCTGTTTACTTTGGAACCTCTGGGAAGACAGAGACAGTCACTCTAGAAACAGAAGTGTAGAGATCTAGGTAAAAAAGTTTCATGATCCTGAAACTTACCCTTCTCTGGGAACCAACAGCTTCTCCCAGCTTTGTGTTCGCTCCATTTTTTTTCTGGTTCTGCAGCCCTACTTTAGGAGTAAGAATGAGTAGTGAGGCTTGACCTTGGCATGCTGCTTCTAGAGACCAGAACCACCTGCAGATTTGCCACTTGGCATTTATCTCCCCTAATATTTGTCATCTTTTATGACTTACTCATCATCCTTTGAGTTCAGGGGAAGTAGTCGTTTCTAGCATGTTGCTCATGACATCCTAAGGTGAAGACTATAATAGCTTAGGTGAGCCACATCCCCCGAGTGCTTTTTTCTCTCAGTGAAAGGTTCATAGGTGATATCATTAGATGTGTGTGTCTGTATCCTAGACATGTGGAGTTAGATTAAATGAATCCCACGTTGTTGAAAAATGAGAGTTTGCTAATGGCTGCAGGGGGCTAAAGCAGTGGCTTGCCCACTTCCAGGCAGATGGATGGACTGTACTAAGCTCGTTTCATTATCTCTGAGTACCATTACCATCTGATGTTAGGCAGTCTGGTTCTAGCAGATATGCAGAAAAGATCTAAGCAGAAAAATCCCGTTAACCAACACAAGGCTGTCTGTTAGGCAAAACCAGAACCCCTGTTACTCTCTAGATGTGTCCTGCTAACCATTTGTTTTAGTGGTAAAGAAATCTTCCTGCATCTGGCCCCTAAGGATGCCTAAGAAATGTAAAAACCTGGTAAAGGGTTTTCCTCTTGAGGGTTTCATGTTCTCTCATTAGATTTCTGCATCAAGTTATTTGCTTATTAGAAGATGTAGAATCATTCTGCATTCTTTGGATTTCTGCGCTTTATATCCTCCCAAAGAAGGAATTCCAGGCTCTTCCAGAAACGGACAGGGCATGAACCAACATGTACCTCCAAAAAAGATATTGAAGTAACAAAAGCATTATCAAAAGTTCCAATGTGGGTGAGCAGACACCTTTCTTGGTGTTTTCTTTTGAGTAGATAAAATGCCTGACTAAATCTCTATGCGACTTCTCTCCTACATACCTTTGGCAAACCTCTTTCTCAGGTTCTTAAACCCTGGACTGGCTGCAAGACACGATAAATGAAACTTCCTGCCGATAATTAATTCCTTTTCTAACCAATCCCTTTTTCTCTGTTTCCTAAAATACAGTTGATAAAAGGGAGCAACTTCTGGAGGAAAGACAATAAATTACTGGAGTAATTTGTCCAGAAGTCTTTTTATCAATAGCTGACCTTCCAATTGGAGGAGTTGGCCTGCTGTTCAAAGGGGAGCCTTCTCTCATGTTGGTAACAGGGGGACAAAAAAAAAAAGTCAGTATTCTACAGCTGTATATTGAAATCTACCTCTGTTTTAGCACCCCAGACTTGTAGAGTAGAGAAATGAGGTGGTAGGCAAGAGGGAATGTAAGGATTGTTTCTTAGAGTACTCTGGGGAAGGATACTCCACCGGCACTGTTGGTGTTAACCTGGAAAAGTAGTGTGGGGAGTAGTCATCTTCACTCAGGGATGATGCATTATGCACACACCTCCTGTGTTTCTGGGATTTTCATGTTTGCCTGAGGCACTGCTGCAGAGCTCTGTGGGGAACAGAGCTGTGGTACTGCTTCAACAGGATTGCACCTTCAAAACAGGCGTTGAGAGAAGGACCTGTCGCTCCGTCTCACTTTCTGCTCTGTCTTTCTTTCCATAGTACCCATGGAGTAGAATGGATTCTTTATTTCCTTTTGTTATAATCTAGTTAGCAATTTCCCTTTAAAAAGTGACGATGTGACTTTCTGTTGACATGGCTGTGAAATCACATGGTACATGGGAACCGTCTCAGTAAGAATCTGCTCAAGCTTCCTGACCGAGTGAACAAAAAACTAACTTCTAGATTCTGCCTGGCAAATGGCCAAACCCACTTTTTCAGAAGCTGTCCGTAGACCTCAGTTTCTGTTTCACTAATTTCACTTGAACTTGTAACTCACCAACATAACAAGGCATTTTTAGTTTTATATAATGGCTTACGCAGCGAGGCAATGACTCCCTTTCTCTGCCTCGTGTGTATTTGTCCCTGATTCATGCTCACGCATAATAGCCTCTCCAGGTGGGCATGGCTTGGGTGTTCTTTTCGTAGGGTTAGAACCAATTTAACTGTAAAAATGATTGTTCTAGAAACCGAAAAGTCTGAAAGTTAAGACTCTGAAAATATATTGTGTTTTGAGGAGACAAATAAGAGTTGAAAATGGTCCATTATGTTTCTTTATCAGCATATGATAATTGGAACATGTGGAGCATTTTCATTTGTCAATATTTTTCATGCTGCTCTCTTGCTAAAATAATGCTGCAGAATTCCTCAGTTCTTCCAGAAAGGCTACATGCAGCTGATTCACTTCTAAGTGTGTGTGTTCATTGGAAAAGAAGAGAAAAAAAAAAAAAGAAAAGAAGATACAGACAATATTACCTTGTAGTCCACAAATTGTGCTTGGTTTTGACTTACTCAAGGGAAGTTGCTGCAGTTCTGCCTTATTTCTGTTTTCTTTTCCAGGCTGATAAAGTGTATTTTATATATAATCTTCTATTTTTGATCTTGCGTTTCTGTACAATGTGAACAAGACTTAACAGCAGACAAGTGTTGCTTAAACACTCTGTATAAGCTTGTAAGACTTTTCTGAAAATGGCAAAGTTACTCACAGAAAGTTGGGGCTGCTTTTTTATTTTCCTCGATGACACCAGTCCCCGCAACTAATAATGTTAATATTCTGTATATTAATGCTTTAATTTCTTAATTCTTTTGTACCCATTTGCCTTCCTGTTCACAGGGGTGGAATTGTTCCACTTCATACTGAGTAGCAGTGTGGATAAAATGAAGAATTGAGGAAGAAAAATAATAGAATTATCTGTAGAAAAGCCAAAATCAGGTGGCAGAGTAAAACAGTAAGAGATAGGGAGCATGTTGACATTGGATGACAAGAGATGACTTAGTAATTTGCTAAGGAAGCAGCAGTTTTAGTGGTTATATTCAGAACCAGCAGGAAGTCACGAGTCATGCAAACACACGCCGAGTCAAACACAAAACAGGGCGATGTTTATGGAGACGAGTAGGGATGTTCAAGGGTCTGTGCTGTACTTTTTTAGCTGAAAAGAGTGAGATTTTGAATCCTGCGTGTTGAAACTATTCAGCTTGAACCATATTCCTTTCCTTTTCAGGCCCCCAGTACAAGATCTTACGCTGACCCAGATAACTGTGAAGAGAGGACATGAATAAAGCTAGTAGTACTGTTGTGCTTAACTCGGTATTAAAACATAGACTTAAAAAAGTAAAAATGTTTAGGAAAATGTGAGCTTTCCGGAGATTATGCAGTTGTGCTTAGTTCAGCTTCTGCTTTTAAACTGTTGTGTAGGTTCTTGCATTATTAATTGGTGGCTTCTCCCTGCCACTTTGTTAGTTGATTTATTCGTTTTGACATATTTTATAACAATCTTTAAATAATATTTAAAGTAGAATCGTTTTTAGTAAATAGGACCATCTTGATATAACATTACTGAGATTGACAATTATTGATTGAAGTGTTTGGCTTTGTTTTGAGCACTTGAAGGCAGTGATGGAATTGCATTTGCATGTGGTGGAACTTAGACCTCTGGGACCTTTGGAAAAAAGAAAATAAAAAAGAGAGGAGAGTTGTGGCATAACTAGTTGGAGGTCTTTATTTGTAGCAGTAGTTGTTTTATATGTTTGCTTGTTGCATGTGAATCAGATCATCTGAAGTATGACTAGCATTTCTCCATTTTGTTAAGAAGAGAAATCGTGGAGCACTGAGGGAGTAAAGTTCAATTTCTCCTTAGAAAATGGCTTACTCTGAAGCTCTGCAGTGTCAGCAGCAGCCATCCCCAGAGAAGTTTGGGTTTTGTTGAGAACTGTCAGCCTTTCCTCCTAGGAGAGGCATTCCTAAACCCCAGGGAATCCCCTCCCGTAAACTTCTGGAGTAAGCAGCGTGGAGGAATAGTAAGTACTTCCTTCCTTTCTATTTTCAGTGACTGAACTAGAAAGTATCTACTGTTGTTGTAGCTTGTGCTCACAAATCAGTGTGCAGCATGGTCCTCTTCTCCTCACTCTCCTCCCTAAGCCTTCAGTTCTTCTGCAAAGGGAGGTTGTGCAGCAAATTTCAAGCTGAAAAAGATTTTTAAAGTGCCACCAGGAATACACTATACTGATTTTATTATTCGGTTTCATATTTAATTCAATGTTGAGTTATCCACAGAATTTTCTCATGCTCTCAGATTTATTTTTTCTAGCAGTGCATATCAGGCTTGATTCCCCCACCCTCAGCTCTTACAGAGCGTTGAGCCAGGAAGGCATGGAGAGCAGCTTCATGTTTTGGATCTTGAGAGGCATTTTGGAATTGTTGGAAGCGTCTCACTCCTTCCTCTGGTTTCATGTAAACAGCTTCACTGGCTGTTGCAGAAGGGGGGAGAACCTTTCAGCTGCGGGAAGCGTGGCCAGCAAACAGGAGCAGTATGTTGGACATGGAATCTTTCTGGTGGCCAGAGCTGGAGACATTATATTAAGTGGCCTGGGTGGTGATGATCAGTGACAAAACCTTTCAAGGAACTGCAGGTGTCTGTCACAAGGATCTGTACTCCTCCGTGTGTGTACTTCCAAGGGAGATACTTTGCTAACAAATCTGAGTTTTCAAATGACAATACAAAAACTTTAATTTTAGTCAAACTGCATAACATTTTCCAGTCTCCTCCCCAGCTATTTCCTTGTAAGCTTTGCGTTTGTTACTTACTTAGGTTTTGTTTAAAAAGCTGACAGTTAGGCTATTTTTTATAAAAGGTGCGGTGTATGATCTGAATTCACAAATACTCTTTCTGAAAGTTATTGATACTTAGGAAGGAAAAATTCATGCCTGGTGGACGTAGTTAAATTTCTCTTTAGGAGAGGCTTAAAGGAGACTGTTTCTTTTGAAACAGTCAAAACTTTGTTTTGAGTCTCTGACTCAAATTGCAGTCTTAAAAAGAATTCAGCACTACTCGTGAAATGCATTTTGATAAACTCACTTCAGCAGCAGTGTTTTGCATGTTGCTTAATAACATCACAGTGGGTGGAATGAAGATTGTTCTGACTCCTGATGGCAGGTTTCTTTCTGCTTTTGGCTCGAGGCTGCAGGTGCAACAGGCAGGTATGCAACAGGACAGTAATCATATTTATTGCTATTTTGCATTTGTAAAACTGCAAGTCAACACATGAAAAAGTCACTGACTTTCCTTTTAAAACCAGACCTTATTTTGTAATTGCAGTGATAAAATAAACTAGGCACCTCCAATGTGAATTGCAATTTAAGCTCTTCCAGTATCTTCTCTTGTAGAAAGACAGAGGAGCAACATTCCCCAAAATACACAACTTTGTTTCTGTCAGATGGACTCCACATCTTTCATGACTTTCTAGCTGCAGTCGGTGTGTTCTGTCATTGCAGATAGTTTTACTGCATTATCGTAATTTCTGAGGTAGCATTAAAATTTATACACGGGACGTGTGGGAAGAAGCTGAAGAATTCCTTTCAATTGATTCCAGGTACGGTATCCAAAAGCTCCCTCCAAGGGGTCTGCCTGATTCAAATGAAGGATGAAATAATGCTGAAAAAGACCAGGAACCTGCATATTGTCTGTCTTCCATTCCTACAGTATGCATCTGAGTTGACCATAAATTGTTTTGTATAGTTAAATTGGCTAAGTAGGCTCTTGCAATGTGGTGCCATTATGAGGCATTCACTTGTTTTAGGATTTGGCAGAAACCCAGTTCACATACGTGCAGAGATGCAAAAAATACCAGCTCCAGAATGTGTGTGTTTCATCTGTAGCCTGAAAGGAAAGTTGTTGTATAGTTTGGGGGAAGAAAAATCTTCTCTGTTTAAATAAAGTATGTGCTTTTTTACGGAGTTGTCGCCTACAAGATCTTTATGTCCTTGAGAGCTACTGAGCTGCAGCAGCACCTGAGAGTTTTGCCAGCAAGCCATGGAAGGTGCTGGTGAACGTTGGTAGTTAGGGATAGGAGGAAGTGACAGCTGTGCCTCAGGGGTCACTCATGGTACGGTTTTAGGTACTTTCTGGAAAAAGAAAGCTACAAAAAAAAAGGTTGAAAGAAAGCTTCAGGGAGCAAAGAATAAAAATTGCTTTCTTTGTGATCACTAGGATGTATGAGTAGACAGCATGAGGAAAAGCAAGAGAATTTGGCAGAAGAGTGTGTGCATTCTATCTAGTTGAAGTTGTTGTTTCCTTTTTAAAAACACTGGTATTTGTGTATTGTTTTTAAAAGTTCCTATACATCCTGTGGAGTAGAAGTGCAGATACTCTGCAGACGTGCAGGGGGAGAGTCTGTTGTAGACCAGCTGGTTACGTATCTGCTGCTTTTGTGGCCAGATATCGTTCCTGATTGCACTAGTAATTTTCTTTGCTTCTACCTTACCTTAAGTTCTGAAGGATTTTGCTCACACTGAAAGTAAGGCTAAAAATACTGAAGCAAGACCTTTAAACAAGGATAAAAGAGTAAATGTTTGTGTATCCTGCTCTCTAAACAGGTTTGGAAAGTAGAATTCATTTTCAGTCAGGTACTTCTGTCAATGAGACTATTCTTCTCTGCATTATCACAAAGAGGTATACACGACTGGAGGGTTTTCATCTTAAAGAGCTGCTGCAGGAAAAAATTCAGGGCTGAGTTAAAGCACAAGGGAAGGGTTTGCACTGATGTAATGGCAGTTTTTGTGACTGGTCGTAGCATAAGTTATGTGTTAACATGCAAGCATAGTAGTATTTGTATTGCATTTTTTCAAATATGATTGACTGTTGTGTTGACAGCATCCATGTTAAAAACCTGAAAAAATTCTCCTTAGACTTATTAGACATTGCAAAATCTGAGCTGAGTAACCATAATGAAATTATATTTTCTATCAGTCTCCAGCCTCGGTCTCCAGAGATTCCCTTGTCCCAGAATTTAATTAGGAGGCTCAGGATATATGCACAAGTACTTTAAATCTGCCTCTGGAAAATGGAAACTGCTGAGAAATCGGATTCTTTGTATCAGGCTAGTTAGTGCCATGGTAAATGCTAATGGTATCAAGGCAGTAACCACGTTCCTAAGATGTTCAGTAACAGATTTGAAGATAGAAACTTGCTGTGGCTGCACAAGAGTAGCAGCTTTCAGGCCAGGAAAACTTATTTTAAGTTACTCCTTGTAGCTTAGTAGTTGAGCTTTGGCTTAAGAGGGCAGACATTTAAGAAAAATGCACAATATAATTTAGGCTTTGCTTGGTTGTTTTTTTCTGGGAGTAGTTCAGAAGCATATTTAGAAGGTGTGCTGCAGCTTCTGCAAGCCTCCCTCTTTGGCTACTGGCAGGAACTGGTTGACTTCAATTCCCAATCTCCCTCTCTGAAGGACCACAGCATTTGTCTGACCGTTGTTCCCCTGACCCTCAGTGAAATTCAGCGTACTGCAGAATCCCATCCATATTTTCAGATTTCTGTCCTTTTCAGCCAGAACCCTCTTTAGTGGTTTCCTCTTTTCCTTTCTCTGCAGGGAATCTGGCGTATCCCCGTGGATGAGATTGACCGCCCAGGCAGTTTTGCATCTCATATGAACCGCTCTATTGTCTTACTGCTAAATGTGCTGTCACAGCTGAAGGATTACAACACCTTGCTCAAAGTCTCGTCTATGCTACAGAGGACCCCTGATCAGGGAAAGTATGATACCTTTATTTTAATCCTTTACTTTGTAAAGCTGTGTAAGTTTTTTTTTTTTTATTTAAAGACATTCTTAGTTCAGGAAAAAAGTCCTTAGACATATTTCTTTGGCAATATAGTGGAATGATGGTTAATTTTTCTCAGGACTACAATTCCATAAAATAAGAGTCTAGAATTTCTCTGCGTTTCTCTTGAAACTCGGAGCAGCTGCCTTAGCAGGCTTGCAGAGGTTTTCTGTCACATGGAGGGATTCACTGGTGACATCATGACTTTTGCACCCCTCTGTTGGCCTCTTGCGTAAGAGTGATGTCCAGCGCGGGAGGTCACGGCCCAGGCATCCTGCCTTCCTGTAATCCTGAACAATGGTTATGTGCCTATTGGCAGTTGATGCTATTTAAAAAGCTTATCCTATTCAGGGGTCATCTAATTTTAATTGCATTGACCTTATTGAAGAAAAAAGAAGCCATTTAATGGGAACTATATACAGATTTATATCAGTGGGAAGACCCAAAATAAACATCTAAGGAAAACATTGAAGTGATTGAGGTAAAATGCTAGTAGCTTGCTGAGTGGGAAATGTTGAAACTAGTCTCTGGCAAATGCCAAAGAAATTGAACAGGATGATTGAGGGCAATAAGTTGGAGGCATTGAAGGTTCCTTCATGCATTTTTGCGTGTGAGTGCATGTGAATTTGCACAGATCATAAAGTGTCTGGGAATATGTCACCACATGTTCAGCAAGCTTTAAGCCAAAAATACTTTGACTTTTAGTGTATCAGAAATACTGGACCATAGAAGGTTTAAATTCTGTCCTAAGCAAGCCCACAGTTGTACTAAAAATATTATGTTATTTATAAGTCTAGACTGAATTTAACGAACAAGTAATTTGACATGTTGGGTTGGTCAGTGCCAGCCATAGTGAACTGCAGTTGTTACGAGAACTCATAAATGCAAATATTCTGGGTGTGTCTAGTATATGCCTGTAACAAGGCTATTTTTAAAAACAGGGTGTTTTTCACCAAACTTTGGTTATTGGTGAACTTAATGAAGAATCAGGTTTCTGTATTTTTTTTCCTGAGAAGTAGCTGTAAAATTGCCAATTTCATATAATATAATAACAGAGGGAAAATATGTGTATTAATAATGTTGACTTCTTGACTGAAATAATACCCTTCAATATTATTTACTTGATTTTTAGCTCTCTTATTAAAACCAGCCAACTTTGAAGTAGGAATTCAGTTTTCCATCAAGCTCAGGTGGGGTTGGTGGCTGGAGGTGTTTTCCTTGGAATGGGACTAAAGCACTGTGTCAGAATACACTGACATTACAATGCTCGAGTAAATTAAGTGGTGCTGTGGAGAGAATAAATTTTACACATACAATATTATTTTTTATAACAGTAAATAGCAAAAAAAATATTAGTACACCAGTGTTTTATCTCTAAAAACCCCTAGGTTCAAAGGCAATCGATATGACCAATAAGAAAGGATTTGCTGATGTCCTTAATCTCACATGCACCATTTATCCAGAACATGAAAATCACCTGACAGTTCAAGATAGCTTTGTGTGACTAACACTTCTTTTCAAGAAAATGTTTGAATAAAAAAATGATGTTTGAGGGTCACAGAAGGCTTGATATAGGAAGACTCCAATTCTAGTTGTCTATTTTCCTCTGGGTTTGTCTTTTTTATTTCTTTCAGGGGTTTTGGGTTTTTTTGTTTGGTTGGGTTGGTTTTTTTTCTTTTTTTTCTTTTCCTCTTCCCTCTGGTTGTAGATAGTGGTATCTTTTGCTTCATGCACATCATACTTAGTTGTGGGGAGGGGAGGGAAACAGTGAAAGTGTTATATTTCAATATGCAATTGTATGTGTTTTGTTTGCTTTCTTCTAACTTGCTTTAAAATTGTGTTTGCTGTGGGATGGTGGCGTTACTAGTTTTTAATGTCCTGGTTCTTGCTTTTGAAGTCCAACAAGCTTTTGGCAGTTAGCTTAATTTCTGTTACCTTACTGTGGCACAGGAAGTACTTGCGTGATGCAGATCGCCAAGTTCTGGCCCAACAAGCCTTTGTGCTTACAGTGAAAGTGTTGGAGGACACTCTCAACGATCTGACGCAGGTAAAGTTGCAGTGCATTAAGTGGTAGTTGATTTAGTAATTAGATTTTTCTAGGTGAGTTTGCTTATTCCTTAGATTTCCTTAGACTGAGGGACTACATTATTATCACTTCAT
This sequence comes from Thinocorus orbignyianus, assembly GCA_013400375.1. Taxonomy (NCBI): domain Eukaryota; kingdom Metazoa; phylum Chordata; class Aves; order Ciconiiformes; family Thinocoridae; genus Thinocorus; species Thinocorus orbignyianus. Next base: position 437,656 of record VXBW01003046.1, read on the forward strand.
TACAATACCTTTTAAGTTTATGCAGCTACACGGAAAACTTTCTTCCAGCATTATTATTTTTCATTTTTGAAATCCGGTAACAGCTACAGTTGTTGAGAATGATTTGTGGTAAGTTTGCTTTGACTGCTCCTTAGATTTCAAATGGTGGTCGTTACATTCGAGTATAAGGGAGCTACGTTTTCAGGTGGGATTTGTTAGAAATTTCCTTTTGAAGTGAAATAAGATTTTTCTTCAAAACAAAACCAACTAGATACTACGTGCCATTTTTAACTGCTAGTCCCTGACAGCACCACACCTGCTCTCACATTTAATTGTAATTCAGACTTAATTTTCAAAAGTCAATTAGAGACTAATCAGTTTCCTGGCTAAGATAACTGAAAATTGGAAGTTTATTTGGTAAATGCATTCAAGGAAGAACTTGTTCCTGAGATTTTTCAAGTTAGCAGAGTATAGGCTTAACAAATTAAATGATAGCATCCTTAAGAACACTGGAACTCTATGTATGAAATAGTTTGTTCATAAATCCAGACAGAAGAATTGTATCATTAGCCATTTCTGAAAGGGGAGATGATGTCCTGAGGTTTTCTACCATCGGACCATCACCAAAGTATGGGTACAAAAATTAAAATACTACAGCAGAGTTTAGCATACTTCTTGATACGCTAACAAAAGAAACAAGTTCAGTTTTGATTTCAGTGCATTAGAAGAGAATTTTGTGCTATTGAGACCTTGGATTTCATTTAGTTGGATCCTGCAGTAGACTGAAGTAGTGGGGGAAAATACAACATTGCAGCTTTGGTTCAGTCTGTGCTGTTGATTTCTCTGTGGTGTTTTCAGTGATTAAAATAGTTAATCCAAGTCGCAAGTCTTACAATTAAATTAATATTCAGCAACAAACAAGAATGAACACGGAGTAAATTCATTTTCTTCAGCAGAAGCGATAATGTAAAGGTATTATTCATGGTAGTCATAGCTGTGCTCAAATGGTTTCTTAGTTCAATAATAACAGAGAAGAATGACTTCTTTTATTAAGGTTTCAGAAGATCAGAGTTCCAAGTCTCCTAACTTTACTTCAGGAAGAATGACAACAGACGTCTCTAATAAAAGCAGTGCTGAAGAGGGGAAAGATGTCCTTCCCAAAAAGCCGGTTTTGTCAGATGGAGTAGTACATGGTACTGAAAATGGAGTGAAGGAAGTGACCCAGGGACAAATTCCCAATGCTATGGACATACTGGAACAAGAGGACAAGAATGACAAGGAAATTAAAGAACTGCCTAGGCCTGGTTCAGTTGAGCCTATGGATCTAGATGGATATTCCAATGACCCTGAAAAAAATGATTCTTCATGTAAGCGCAGTGAGCCAGAACGGCTTCAGTCTGGCAGGAACTCAAAGGAGAGAGCTCCAGAGAGCCGTACTCCTGAACTTTCTTTGGAAGAGCTAAGTATCAGCTCAAAACATCAGCAGCAGACAGGTAAAGGAATCATTCCAGCAGTACCTACAGAAGAACCTGTCCAGAGATCAAGCAGGAAGAGGAAATTACTTGAGGATGTGGAGTCTGGGAAAACACTTCTGCTTGATGCTTATCGAGTGTGGCAGCAAGGTCAGAAAGTAATGGCCTATGACTTGGGTAAAATTGAGAAGATCATGTCTGAAACGTACATGCTGATTAAACAGGTAAAGTGTGTTTTATCATTCATTTTAATTTCTCTATGTAATCTTAGGTGTGATTATAGTATAACAATAATTACCAAACAGAGCAGTTATAGCAATGGCCCCATACCTGTTAAAAAGTTGGGGAGATATTTAGCTTCCAAAGAACCACTCTCTTGACAAGACCACTAGTGTGGGGGAGAAGTAGGACTGTCCATGTTTTGGAAGTAAATTTCTGAAATCAGTTAAGAGCTATAAGACCAATTATGTGGGTTTGTTCATGCTGAATGTCAGTTTGAATTAGAGACTTCCATATCTTTGAATATATACTCCTGAATAAATTGAGATCGCTGTTTTGCTGTAGAACTGTTGCTTCTCCCCCCCTACTCCCATGTCCTCTATCCCCATTTCAACTGAATTTAATTGGGTTTGTAAAGGAGCTAAGTAATTGCGACTTCATTAGTTATGATTCTGTGTTCAGGTGGATGAAGAAGTAGCGCTTGAACAGGCAGTCAAGTTTTGCCAGGTGCACATGGGAGCATCAGCACAGAAACAGGTAAGCTCTGTGATGTCCCTGACTGCTTGTAGCAAGTTTTTATTACATAGTGTGTGCAATCGAGTTTGTCACTGAGTGGTTGCAACAATTGGAAATACCTGCTTTCCTTGTATTTTAACATCTAAGACAAGTGGAGCCATGTAGTGCAGGGAGCTCATCCCTTTTGTTAGGGTCATTGCTACTGCTTATATCAGGCTTGAAGAACAACTTGTATGCCCAAAAACTTTTGTGGAAATGCCAAACAATCTTCACATTGAAACGTCTTAATGTCCACATCATTCCTCAGCATTTCTTGGATGGTAATTACTCCTCTCTGATCCCTGAGGGATAACAACCTCATCAGCTCTTCCCTTGCTGATGTTGCACTCTGTTCTGGAGCTACCAAATATCTTTTCTTTCAACTTGCGTGGTTGAAAATCTGATTTTTAACTCTTTTACTAAGTTTGTTTTTAGTTTGTAATTTCTGGGTTTATCCAGCATATAATTACAGAGCTTTAAAGGGATGGTTATTTATCAATCCTTAATGTGATGTCAAAGCCAAGAAAAAACTGGATTAATAACATGTTTAGTGGTCATTCATTTTGCCAGCAAACTATCAGTTGAAAGCCCTAAAGTATTTATGGTCTTGTACTTTCTGTAATTTTTGCCACCAGCACAAAATAAAGCAGTTACTCTGCAGATTTTGACTAGAAGATAAAATACCTTTTGAAGAAAAATCTATGTTCCTGGTTAATAGTTTGTGTTTTAATACTTCTTGGGCTTTGTGCATATTTTATGCTATGATAACATAGACTATGTTAGCGGTTGTTAGCACTCAAAAAGTAATTAAAATAGTATTTGTCTAAAATCAGTTGAAAAAAAAAAACCTGTTGGAGTGCAACTTGGGAACTTTCTGTTGTCTTTGAGTATTTCACAAGTGGTCTGTGTCATGCTGAAGTGTGTAAAACAGGAAGCATCTCTAAGATTTTCTGCACAAAAAATGTAGAGAACTACATGAATATGTCGAATTGCGTTCAGTGCTGACTTAAAGTAGAGCTCTTTCAGAAATATCTTGAACAAACTTACTTTATGAGCTGCAGAATTTTATTCTCATTTTCTGCAGTCTGTCTCTGCTGTCCCTCGAGTATCTCTTCTCCTATTATTTCATCTTCCCATCATCTCCTATAACTTTATCTTCCCATCGCATGTGTTACCCAGCAGAAGTGTACAAGGGGGAGTATGTGCTATGACTAGTCTAGAGATACTCACACACTGCATCTCAACTTGCCGTTACCAGAAAAAAGGTATTATGGTTGCATGGAGGAGGGGAATTGCCTGCTTCTCCATCACTTGATTCTTTCCCTTTGCCTACACACTGATTTTCATAAAAACGGAAGGACAGTAAAAGTCTTTCAGAATTTCTCTTCATCCTCCAAATTTGGGTGAGGCTTTTCTTCTGTAAAATGCTGCTATCTCTGCTTTGCAAAAGCACGATCTTTTGAGGAGGTACATCTCTTATGTTAGCAAGTTGTTTTAGTGTGAAAAGGATTTGATACACATCTCTCCTGTTCTTCAAAATAAATGCATTTCTTAAACTTCCAGATAATGCTTCTAGTTTCTGAAGCAAATCCAGTAGCTGTCACCAGAATGCGGTCTTGGTTCTGTAGATCTTTTCAACCTAACCTCAAATAATGCACATTGCTTGGTTCTCCCTTCAGTGTGTTAACTTGAATGACAAATGCTTTTCAGAACTAAAGTACAACCATGTTGGAGCTGCTGGTTAATAGGCAGAAAAACTTAGAAGGTGAACTGTCTGTATTATCTGGAGCTAAGAGGGCTTCCTTTTAGGTTTTTCTGCCTAGTGGAGCTGAGGAAAATTGAGGCTATAGGTCAACTCCTGTAACAAGGTTTAGTGCTGTCTCCTCTGCAACTGCAGGAAAAGCAGATGCTTCTGTGTCTTTTGTGAAAGGTTCCAGATATTTTTATTTTTTTTTTTTTCCTGTTTAAGAGATGTGCCTTCCAACGGAGCCTGAACCTTGCATTTTCATGCACTGTTCTCTTTGAAAATACGAATAGTTGCTCTCCCCATTTCATTTTGGTGAATATTGTTATACTGGCAATTGTTGCGTTGTCCACTTGTCTGAGGGTAAAGGGCGTTCAAAACCTGAGGACTGACTCTGTTTTACAGCACTTGTTCTAGACAAAATTATCTTCACACTAAATTTCTTCTTGAAATGGTGTTAGTTTTAGTCCTCAGGAGACATGCCAACCTGTGTTTCTCATGTGCTGTGTAGAAAGTCTTAGTCTTGAGTATCCGTAAAGGTTTCCAGTCATTAATACTGAGATAAAAATTATCTAACTGTGAATTTAGTTAAAATGTGCATTTGTACAGTGGATTTCCTGCCAGAGTAACTGGAGAGGATGTAAAAGGGAGTTTTTCTTTATTTGATTTTCATGGAAGTAGCTTCTCCCAGTTTGTGCCCCCTCAGGAAGTCACTAACATTTTTCCATTGAGCTGTAGAAAGGAACAGAAATGTTCAATGTTCAGAAATGTTCAATACTAGCTATTCTAGTAGAAGTGTTTCTTTGCTCATAGTCTGGTATGTAAGATTTTAAATTTTTTTTAATAAAGAAATATTGGCTCAGCATGTTAAGACTTTTTTTTTTAGTTTATCTTGGGGGGAAAAATAGGAGTCATCACACTGTGATTTATGACTTCAAAATATAAAGAATTTGCTTATAAGCGTCTTTAAAAGGTAATGTTACAGTTTGCTTTTTGGATGTACTCACCTTTTCAAAAACTACTTGACAAACTCGCATGTATCAGCCAAGTTCCTTGCTGGGCTTTCTTGAAGATTCTAAGTATGCGACTGTGCTGCCAGCTCTTCCAGCAAAGCCAGCGGTTCCTCAGGCATGTGGCAGAACATTGGAAGGGTGGAAAACCTGCACACAAACTAATCTTGAAAGTGGGTACAATAGGTGAGCTAGTATTTAGCTGCACTGGGAGGGATGAGATTTCCTGTTGAATCACTTGAAATAAAACATACCTCTTAGCATGATGCACTTTGAAGCCTGTAGCATTCCCTTTTAGGAAGCCATCCCAGCTAATGAGATTATTACATACTGCAGTCTCATTTCTCATCTGTTTCTAGCGGGATCTTGTAAGCTGTGCGAAGCTGCCTTACTGCTAATACAACACTATGAATTAATGTGGAGAAACAGGAATAGCCACTCTCGTAGACATCTGTCTGTTTTCAACAGAGTGAATCCTGTTTTATTTAAAATTGGCAAGTATGTGCCTTCTGTAAACTAATGATGTCATGTATGGAGCTGCAGCAGCCTGGAGAAGTGCTTTGTTATTGGATAGTTTGAGTAGGTTCACAGGGCTCTGTGGTTCTTCAGTCACTTGTCCCAAGAAATTGACAGTCCAAAAAAAAAAAAAGTGAACACAAAACCCACCTTGATATATGTCTTTCTCTGCTGGCTGTTGTATTTTACAGTTCCAGGCAATATATGATTTCTTTATGGAACTTTTCACTTGTTACTAAAATTAGGAATTATTTGAATTATGGCTTTTCAACTTTCTTCCAGACCAATCAAAGCTTTTTAACCTAAATATTTAACAACTCCGTTGAATTCTTTTTATATGCCTCTTCGGGCATAAGCAGGAAACAATATAGCAATCAGTAAACGGAATTTGACAAAGTGGGTTCTTAAACTTCTGTGATGAGATCTAATCTTTTAATAGCTTGGCAATCCAGTGACCCTTTCACTTGGTTTCAGAAATCCTCTGTAATCCTCATGACTGATGCAATGTGAACAGGTATTGAGCCAAGGAGACTCTAGCGTAATCTTCTACAGAGCCAGCTAAATGCATGGGAAAGTGGCATGGAAAGGTTGACTTGCAGCTTTGAAGAGGCAGAAAAAGATAGTGGTACAAAACCTTGCCATGTTAAGTTTCTGTGCTCCTGGAGAACTGCTGAAATTGAGGTATTCTCTGTTGAAATACGACACATCAACATTAATGTAGGTATTTTGTTATGAGATCTTGCATAGCATGGCACAGGGTACCCTACTCGTGCCGTAGACAGAAGACTGTATTTCAGAAAAGGGGTCCTTTGTATGTGTGGCTGCTCCTCGTTGTTGCAGGTGTTGCTTTCTGTCTTGACAGGGTGCTGAACAGTCTGCTTGTGCTTAGACTGTACTGCCTGTAACAGAAAGCTGTATCTACGTGTACTCAGTACAGGCTTGGATAAAATGCATTAGAGCTCTAGCATGATGAGGAACTGTATCAGTTAAAATCACCTGAGCATCATCTTATCAATTAAACATCTTCTCAAACTCTGACTTTCATGAGTAATTGCTATTTTTCCCATAGCAAAACCAATTTTGCTTTACCAAATCCTGCTTTGAGTTTCAATTTTCTTCTGCATTAGACATTAAAAATGGGCTGAAATTGCTATCCTGTAGCGATCAGTGAGTCCATAGTAGATAAGTTACTAAAGTTAAACTAGAGATTAACTTGTTTTGTGGTCAAGCAGCATTTTGAAGGATGCTTGTTCTTTGATTTTCTCAGTCTGAGAATATTATCAAAAAGATTTGCAGAGATCCTGAAAGCAGTCAGCTATTGCTCTGAGTTACAGGGTGTATTTTTAGTCTTGCCAACTGTGATTTTCTCATGAAATTAATGGTCCCTGGAAATGGAATACCAAGGAGGCCTTGTTGAGGGAGAATGAAAGATTAAGAGGCAGACTGGTTTGACCTTGACATAACATTATACTTAAATGTGTGGTCCTAGGGACCAAGGCGAGGACATACTGGCAGAATGCAGTTGTGAAGCTTCTACATAATTAGAGAATTTCTAATAAGCCTTTCTACTGAGTGCCTAAAATTGGTCATATTAGAGTCTTCGTTTTATATATAATGATGACGTCTGCGATACTGTTCAGGACGTGTCGGTATGGGAAAGTTACTGCAGCACAAGCTAGGATAAAGCTTCCTAGTGCACAGAATATTCTATTAATACATGTGGAGATACTTCATCCAAGAACACATCTGTCTTCTATTTTTTTCTTGACTTGCAACTTTAAAAGGTATTTTTATTATTGTGGACTTAGTATTGAAAGCCTTAATACTAAAATTGCTGCTTTTACCAGTGTTGAAACTGTCATGGCAGGTAGCCTAAAGAGGACAAGTAAAACTTCATGGTTGTATGTTAAGCTGTACTGTCTATTGCTAATCCTCAGAACTGAATTTATATAAAACAAATAGCTTAAAACATTGCAGACATCAACATTGCACACAGGGCTGGATTTAACATCTCTAAAAATACAAGAGTGTTCAAAGGCAAAGTTCCAAAATGCCACCAAATCTCTAGTCCTGTGTTGCGACTCTTGAGAGTATGGGACTGTATGTAGAAAGTCCTGGTAATGGGTACCATTGTAGCTGCTGAAATTTCTATTGGTTCCTCGCAGTACAGTGTATCATCTAAATGTCATGAGAAGGGACTGTTTCAACATTGCAGAGTTATTTAAGACTCACTGCTGCCTCAGCCAAAAAATCCTTGCTCTGGGACCAACTCCATCCCTGAAGAGGGAGAGAGAGAAAAGAAAATTTCAGCCACCCTTTCCTGCTCCAGCTGCCAAACCTGGAGCTCTGCCTGCCCCATTCTGACTGATCCAACCCTCCCTTTCACCCTGTGCTTCACACACCACTTCCAAACTCACACATCCACGACCACCTTCTCCTGCTGGCTGATGCCGAACTCCAAGTGCTCTCCTTGTTTCCCTTTCTAAACCTGCCATCAAAACTCTTCAGCAGCTTTCAGTGTCAGATCTAATTAAACACGATGCTTCATGAAGAAGCTGCCACCAGAATCAAAACAAGTGAATTTTATTATCAACACAAAGGCACAATCGGGTTATGCAAATCAGCTGTGCCTTTCAGGCTCCTGGCGGGCTGCCAGCGTGATCCCTCATTTTTATAAAGTTTTTACTGCTTGTGGGATATAAAAGCAGTATTTGTTGAGAAAAGGCACTGTTTCAGTGCTGCTGTTCCTGCCCTTCTCTAGTTGCAAAACAGGCAACTGACATCCTTTCACCAATGTTTAATGCTTCCCAGTGCTGGTGAGGAGCAGTCTTGAACCACATCCTCACACTGAAGAATTTTGGGGGGTTGTAGGTGATGGGCTCGTTGTACAGGGGCTGCAGCTGGAACCGCACACAGCTTCAGAAGTGCCCAGATTGTTTGACTCTGGAACATCCGTCTAGTGATATTACAGTCTCTGTGTTGGACCTGTGTATGTGACATTTTATTTGGAACACGAAAAACTGTCTTTTGTGAGTGAGCTAGAGAGCACTTCAGTGGATTTTTCCCCTTCTGCGGAGGAATGCAGTCAGCACTGCAGTGACATGGTCTTTTAAGCTTTTTTCTTCCAGGAGAAAACTTGAGAATGACTTGTTTGAACTGCCTTGAATGTCTAGAGCATTTTCTTCTCGAATTCTCACTTAAAAACAAAAACAAAAAAAACCACCACAAAAAATCCCCCAAACAACCCACGAAACAACAAACCACCAAGCTGTTCTCTTCAAGAAACAGCTAAAAGCCTTCTGTAAAGGCACTTCACTGGGGATGGGCGGAGATAAGTAAAGTATTAAATAATTAGAAAATAATCATCTTTAGTTCTACCTCATGTGTTTTCCCCCCCTTTTTGTTCCACCCACATGCTGCGAATTTTCAGCTTTTCTTCCTGCACATCAAGACGTCAGAGACTGCTTACAGGGAAAGTTGTTTTTCCTGAGTTGTCTGTATGCTTTATTAATGCAGCAAAGATGACGAGAAAGGGAAGGGGAAGTAGGAGGAGGTGGGGACACGAGGGACAAAAGGGACGAGCTCTTTCATGGTCTCACTCCTACCAAAGGGTGACCATTTTGTTCACTGTTGCATTTGCCAGTTGCCATGGCATCCCCCTCTCACTCTATCCTGGAGGTGTATTCTTGATATAATTAACAGCTCTCCTCCTTCTGTCTCCTGCAGAAAGCAATCATTAAGTGAACGTGAAGGAAAGAAAAGTCACTTTTTATCTTTTACTTTGTCTATCAATGTTTTTTCATCCTATTACCTTACCTCTTTTGGCCCAGTAATGACGTTTTTGTATATGGAAGCACTGCTGAAATATAGCTGCCTGTGTAGAGAAGGACATTAAGTCCCTCCATGTATTTGTGTAAATGAGGGATTTTGTTAGGCTAGAGTGCAGTTCAGTCATATCTATATAAAGCTTCATTATTTTCTGTATTTAAAACTGTAATCTTAGGGAATATAAAGTTTTTCAGAATCTGGATCATGGATATTGCTTCTAGTTCTAATGTACCTTGAAGAAGACTTCCAAATGAGATTTCTTTTGAATATTGCTGCAGAGAGATGGAGAGGAAAAGTTATGAATACGCATAGTTTTATTAAAACACAATATTGAACAGAAGTTGGAGTGGTGTTATTGTGGAGCTTTCAGCCGGTTTGTGTGACAGCTTCCAGGCTCTGTGGTGATGCACTGGTATTCTTTTAAAAGGGTGCACCTCTTTTTGTAGGTGGATTCAGAGCACTATGTGCCAAACTCAGACATAGGAATAGCTTTTAGAAAAATCAAGAAAATGTTATGTAACAATTGCAGTGCCAGCATCTTTCATTAGGAAACTTCTGTTGGGAAGACCGTCGCTTTCCCTTTCTGTGGAACATTTGATGGTTACTTTTTCCCACAGCCCCCGAGCAGTGAGCCATTACGGAATTATTATCAGTAAGGTTCCTGTAGGATTTCTTTGTCTTTCAAAATGTGCTTTGAACACAATAATAAAGATATAAACCCTTCATCCGCTTGTGTGGCTTATGACTTTGAAGATTGAGACCCCTTTCAACCTAAACCATTCTAAGATTGTTGTGGTCCAACCCCCTGCCATGGGCAGGGACACCTCCCACTAGACCAAGTTGCTCAAAGCCCCATCCAGCCTGGCCTTGAACACTTCCAGGGATGGGGCATCCTATAAAGTATAGTTTTCTGATATTTTATCTTAATGCTCAATTTCTTTTTCCTGCTGCTCTTGTCTCATTACTAAAGTACCTCAACTGGGAAACTATAGGGAGCTATTCTTTCCACTAACATCTGTACTTTTGCTGCCACTTTTCTTGGTATAAGGCTATGCTGGTGCTGGCTTTTCTGTGTTTTTGTTTAACTTTTTTTAACATCAGCTTTCAACATGGGAAGGGTTTGTTCGTAACCTCTATGAAGCTGAATGATCTCTTCAAGGAGTATGCTGAAATAGTCAAGATTTTAGCAGATGAGGAGACTCATTTGGACTCCAGTATAAGTCAGAAATGGTCATAATTCATGCAAACATGCATACAGATTATTTATTTAAATTTTGGCTTTATACAGACTTCATAATAAACAACATTTTTAGTAAGTATTTTAAAGAAGAGCAAATAAGATAGCAGGTATTTATGAAAGTAATGGACTATTTTTCTCGCTGTCTGTGACATGTTGGTCAGATATTAATAAGCCTTAAATATTTCTTCTGCCCACTTTGATAGCATAGTCAAGACAAAAGCAGTACTGCACACTCCTGTCTTCGGTGTCCCATTTTGTTTTTAAAAGTCCAGAAGAAAATCTGATCTTGACTAGATAAACCTGCAATTACAACAAAAGATATGAAAAAGGCAGATAAATGAGTTCTCATCTTAATTCAGTTATATGTGCTTGTTCTATGAGTAGCATCCTCATCGGTGTAAGAAAAGATTCATTTCCTCTTGGTGACTAAAGCCACTTTGTAATAGAGCTGCTTTATTTCAAATGCAGAGGTGGTAATAGAGATGTTCAACGTGGTGAGGTGGGCAGGGGTGGAGGGCAAGGAGAATTTCTGTAGTTCTGGCTTCGTGTCACAACAAAGTCAAAAACTGGAGAAAAAGTTCTCCTAAGGAGAAACCACATAAAACACTGGTAAAGTATTGTCACTGCTTCTCAATTTCCTACTATATATTTGTGGAAAATAATCTTTACTGTGCCCTGCTGCTGGTGTAGCAGTAGAAATAGATGAACATAAAGTGCTTCTGGCAAACCCAAGTACTTGCTGTTAATGAGTGTGTTTGGGGTTTATTTCTCAAATGTGGTGTTACAAAGTGTAGTGACTTCCTGGAGGCAATCACCTGCAGGATAATGAAATGTGGCCCTGTAAGTCTCAAGCAGTATAGTGGCATTCCTCAGAGACTTATACCAGGACATTGTCCTCTTTAATACCTTGGATGGTGGGATAGACTGAACCTGTGGTGAGTTTGAGTGACACCACCAGCTTGCAGGGCATGGGCAGTGTGCTGGAGAGCAGGGCTACTGCTCAGAGCAACTTCAGTAAACTGGAGGATTGCATTGACAGGAACTATCTGAAGGTTCAACAAAGAGAAATTCAAAGTCCTGTACCTGGAGCAGGATAACCCATGTGTAACATAACTGACCGGGGAACAGTTCTGTCAAAAAAGAGTTGGAGTCCTGGACAAAAGGTTGAACACAAGTCGGTGGTGTGCCCTTATGGCACTGAATCTCAGAGAGCTGGGTCGCCTTATCCTGGAGAGGAGAAGACTAGTTGAGGGTGGAGGTAAGGAATTTCTATCTTCAGCAAAGAGGGAAGAACGCATGAGGAACACCATTTAAAATTGCAGCAAGAGAAATTTGGATGAAGTTATAGGAAAAAAATGTTCACTGTTAAGGTGGTAAAGCACTAGAATAGGGGCTCGGAGAGTTTGTGAAATCTCTGTCCTTGGCCTTATGTGGAACTGGGCTGGACACGAGCCCTCAGTGACCTGATCAAACTTTGAAGCTAGCTCTGCTTTGAGCAGGAAGTTGGGCTAGAGACCTCCAGAGGTCCCTTCCAGCCAGAATTACTCTATGATGTGGTGCTGCTTCTCTCACTAATCATTTTTCTTCTTCTTCTTTAGACTACTATCTAAATATTGCTGAGTTACTTTCCAAATGTCATCCTTCTGTCTATGGAAATAGCTGTGCGTTTTTATAGAAATACAGTTTGAGGTGCAGATATATTTTTAACAGATACGTGCCTAACTAGTAGTACCTTCATGTATTTCTGCTGAAAAAGTGTTGGATACAGTACAAGCACAGCAATTTCAGGTTCTACATGATGTATTATGTAAGTTAATGAAGTGCATGGGTGTGAAGGCTTTTCCCTCTAAATCACAGCTGCAAACATTTCCTCTAGTGATCTCGCTTCTGGCTTAAGGCTTTCTTCTGCAGCCTGATTTCCCTCAGGTTGTGATCCCATTGTGTGCATCTTGGGACATTTAGGTTTGGAACTGGTGCTTTAAACATCAGAAACTTGCTGCTTTCAGAAGCAGAACAGACTTTTTATGATGCGATGTGGTAATTTTTATGAATATAGATGCTATATATTTATTTTTTGTGTGCGCATAGAATCTGGCAGCTTTTAATCATATGCTTTTTAGAGATTGATTAATCAAGTTCAGGAACTTTAAAAATACATTCCACCAATTATTTAAAAAAAAAAGTAGTTGCATGCTCTCCACCTTTGCATTTTAAATACATAGTTTCTCTAGCTGAGACTTACTCTGTTCTCTGAGTGAAATTCTGCTGACTTTTCTTGCATTGTAATAAATCTTTGGTTATCCAGGACATTAGGGCCCAATTTGATTTTACATTAGACAGCAGAACTCTTTATTTCTATTTCAAACACTCATACTCTATCACCATGGTTAAAATGAGTTTTTCTTCATGGTAGAGGTATGGGAGGTAGAGGTAGGAGACAGACAATTAAACAGTTGAGGATTCCATTCAGCCATATCTTTTATGGTCCAGTAAGTCTCCATTAAATGAAGACTGTAAGGAACATGAAATAAATGCATTCTGTGGCCTCACAGGCAAAAATACTTTATATGGTTGCTGATAAAAATTATAGAGAAGATACTCATTTTATGGGTACTTTTTTTCCCTTCTTTGGTGAATTTATGTCACCCTTCTACCTTCTGTCTATATAATTAATGACACTGCATTAAATTCTTAGCTCTGGCTTTGGAGCAAGCATCCGCTCTTAGTGCCACTGTTCCTTCTGCAAAGGCAACAGATCTTCCAGAGCATTGTTCCAAGTTGGACATGAATGTTACTCAGTTCTGCAGTTATGGGAAATTTATGATTTGGGGTTAGGATGAGCACTTACTTTGCAAGTAAATACTTTTTTCTGCTTTCTCCATTTCTTCTCACATCACTCACTAAGATTAATTTCTTTTAATAATTTGAAAATTCTCTTAAAACGCTGTTCAGGTCAAGGGGTTTTCAGCATATTTTTAAATGAAAGAAATGTGTCTGTCCATGAGAGTTTGTAATTCACACTTAATAATGAAGTTCAGAAATGTATGTTATGTTGTGAGGGATTTTTTAAATAAAGCATTGTAAATGTGAATATGAATAAACATTTAAATGCTAGTTTGATAGACTGTAAAGAACAGAAAAATAATCTGTAAAGGAGAGACATTTCTTTATAATAGTGATTGATTTTTATGTTTTCTGTAGAGAGAGTGTTTTCTGTCTACAGAAAGCTGTACTGCCTGCAGTTGTCACTGAAGCAGGTAGCACACACAGAATTACTGGCATGTATTTTCTCACTGTCTCTGTCTGCTTTTTTTTTTTGTTTCATTTAGTCCACAGGAGAAACACCCACAACCCCAAAGCATACAAAGGACACCAGAGAAAGCTTCTTCCCAGTAACACCAGCCACACTGCATCCTACCCCAGTGAATCCAGACACTGTGACTCCTGAAAATCTCCTGAGACTGAACGATCTGCATTCCAAGTCCAAACCAGCCTCTTCCTCTTCATCCTCCTCCTCCTCAGCATCTTCAGTACCTCCATCCCAGGAGTCACAGAGGGACACTGAGCATCTCCGGAGTCAAAATGCAGAGACTGCTCCCAGCATGAGTGATCTTGCACGTGGTAAGTCTCAGGGCGACAGAACGTTTTGGCCCTCTCTAATCGGTTGGCCGAGGCCACATGGTGAGTCAGTGCCTGAGTTCTGATTCTAGTCCGTTTTCTGATCACTAGACATTGACACATTCAAAAGGCTACTCATTTTGTCTTGGTCCTGAATTGGGCACGTCTACATAGTTACTACGTATTTTAATTGCTAGAATAGATTAAAAGAGTGACCACTGTCTATGTAGCTTGTGTGTGAAATTGTGGAATAGCAGCCTAAAAATATTCATATGTTTTAAATAGAGAATAGTAGCATAAAAACATTGCTTTATTTTCTTCAAAGAGGTAAGGATCTAGTTCTTTAAAATACTTTAAATCTTCAAAAAAGTTAGCAGTGATTGCAGTTGAAATAAACTGGTCGACAGCCTACTTCTGACTTACAAGAATCTCATTAACATAATAAGATGCATAGCTATCACTGCCCTGTATGTGTGTGTGGAGATACATAACACTGTGAAAACACCAAGCTTCTTCATGGTTCATAAAGTTAGCATACCATCACTATTACTTTTCATATTGGAGGGGGAAAAAAAGCATCTGTCAGGACTGGAATGTTGGGAATATATTATTTGTAGCCCTGGTTCTGCGCTAGGTTAGAGTACAGAAAAGGATTGGAGAAGCATAACAGATGTTACTTATTCTATCACGTGGTTGTGTGATTTGTTTAGGACTTTGTTATGTACTTGTTTGTCTAAATGAGGAAAGAATTAAAATTAAATGAGAATGCTGTCTTTTTGTTAGCTGCTGTCACGGTAGGCTGGCTTGTTAGCAGAAGTTGAAATCACCATGCAAGGCAGTACTGATCCACAATGAAGTAAGATTAGAACCAATTTCAGACTTGTCTTGGGTGCCCAGAAGAGATGGTTGTGCATCTTTGTGGGACACTGCTGGTGTTAAGGTGGCAGAGCACCTGCCCCCAACCTGTGCTTTCTTCCAGCCTTAGCAGGAGCACTCTCTCAAAAAGCATTCGCTCCTGCTTTTGCTCTCTCCATCTATTTGTGCACTTGGGTCCTAACGCTGCTCACAAAATGCTGTACACAAATTCCTGAGAGCCCAGATAAAATTATGAATGGACCATATCCATAGAGGCATTGTGGAAAGTGACAGATGAGGTTACAGTGGAAATAGCACCCAGATTTGTTAGACTTAATGGTGCATAATATTAAATAATGATGAATAGACTCTGATCTACTCTGGATGTTTTGTTAAGCTGGTGGTGTGACTTTCTAAATTTTGATCTGTATACTTCTGGTATTTCATTTCTTTCCACATGTAATCAGCCTTGGCATCTAAAGCACACAATCTTCTGAATTCATTAGCAACGAAGAGCAAATTGCTAATCTCTGAGTACAGGGCAAAATTGAAATTTAACATGCAATATTAGCAGTTGCATTATCATCATCTAATTCTCCTTATTCACAAATCCAGGGAGAGATTGTCCTGGGAGGGGAAGAAGGGAAAAGGGAATGATAAGGAAGGCATGGCTTAGTCCACGCATAAAGCATATTTGTTTTTGTCCTTATGAAGCTACAGAATGGAGTTGCATGGTGTCGTAGGATATCTTGGCAGGGTTGTTCAATGGAGTAATTCAGGTTGGTGCCTAGACAACAAGCGAGAAAAATAAAAAGACTCCTCTGCAAAGCTGCTGTCCACTTAGTAAGGAGGCTGTTGGAAATGACAATACAGATAACTCACACATTCTTTTGGTTTTCAAACAAAACTTGTGAGTATTTCTGATGTACTTTCCTCTCCACAGTTTCCCTGTCCACATTGCAGAGATTGAAACGTTTATTATAATCTTTTGACTTCCTAGGTTTTGTTAGGGTTGTGAAGTTCTATATTGTTCTTTCTTCTTTCATGCTTTCTGCACATCATCTTGGTTAAGGGAGATGGAAGGGTTAGCTGCCAGAATTATAGCCCTGAAACTGTCTGAAGATCAAGAGGCTGTCACTGCAGAGCTCTCATTCCAGTGCTGAATGCATGTGTTGTATCTGGCTTTCTGGCTCTCAGACCTACCTGACAGGTCATTTCCCTAGCTGAGAGAGACACCAATTACTGCTGGGTCTTTTCTTTTTCTTTTCTTTTTAATTCTCCTGCCTCTGCAGCCACCTCCTCTAAAAAGAACTATTTATAATTCTGTTATAACCCTTTTATATCTGCCTTCCATTAGCTCTGTTTCTGTAAATCTCCTCCCATTTTTAGAGTAATCTGTTTTCATCTTTTTTGTTTCTTGTCACTTCTTCCTGTATCTATTTGTTCATGTGAAAGTATTCCACATCAGAGAGTATTAGTTGCTATCATTTTCTGTGATTTCACCCAGAAAAAGGAGTGGCATTCCAAGCAAAGCTGATGCTGTCCCACTCATTTCTCAGGTAGATTTTAGAGAGATTCTGTCTAGTACCTGGTACAGGATAAAACATGACGAAGTCCAGCAGCAACATGATGCTAGTGGTAGTTTCAGCATGAGAGCTCCCTACATTTAGGCATAAATGTATGTAGGACTATTAGTCTTTGTGGCTCAGCCCAATATTTTCTCTGGGGAAACTAAAATAGGAGAATTAAGATAAACCCTCTCCATCCTGTCACACTGTTCCAGTTCTTCTAAATTGCTGAAAAATATTGATATTTTCTTCTTTGTTTTCCTTATTCTAATAGTGATTCTTATAAGGAATGAACAGGAAAGGATTCACATCTGACTATTGCTACCAAGAGAAGTTTTTTATACTTGGAATTATTTGAAGTTACATGTTTTACTGAAAGCCAGATATTTACCAAATTGGAATATAAAGTGAGAGTAGAAGAGTAACGTCCCGAGCCCCTTGTCAAATTTATATCCATTTGAGGCCTGAGCATTTCAGTATGAAAACAAGAAGGTCATGATATAACTCTCCAAAATTAGAAATTCAGAGCTAGGGACAACAATTCTTTCTGTATTGTGCATTGTCGAATTCCATAAGCCATGGGAATATCTTGTTATAATTTCACATGTATGTTACTTAGGCACAACAGGGCAAGCAGAGGTGTAAATGTATTTCATCCTGTAGAACTTTTAGACTTTCAGAAGCACAACAAATATATAACAAATGAGGACAGCTGCTTGGAAAGGTAAGTAGTGCTATTTGAACAGTGAGCAATGAAGCTAAATTGCTTCAGTGTGTACGCGGGCAGTGGCAGACTCCCTAAAAGAGGGATGCTAAAAAGAAAGAGGGTTTTGAAGTCCTAAGAGTTTGGTAATGATGTTGTAATATGGCAGTTCATCTTGTAGGCTTTTAACTGTCTTTCAGTCATAAGAGTAATTCTAGGTGTAAAGAGCGCCTTTGACCAGAAGGCTGTGGCTTAGTTTATTTTAACAACTGATACATGACCTTAGGTTGATACTGAGTTCTCAGAAAACTGAGGCAATTTACGCTCAGGAGAGGGAAATATGACAAAGAATGTCAACTCTATAATTTTCCATTGACCTCATCTCTCTTTGTATGAAAACAGTGCATGGCACAAGGGTTCACCTTGATTCCTCACTTTCCAGATAGCCAGACATCAGTGGGCATCCACAGTCCCTGTTTCTATCTGAGTGAAATAATGGAGATTGTAGGTTGTCATCTTTAGTTGAGTTAAGCGACATACTGATCTCAAGTGTCTTCTGAGCTTGCTTGTCATAAATTTCTAAAGAAAAAACATGGACTTAAGAGCCTGCAATTCAGTGTACTGAAAACTTTCTGCTTGACACAAAATGGCCAAAGTATTTGGCCTTGTTTGCCATGCCTTATTTTAACTACAGGTTTCAATCCAAACTTTCAAGTACTTTTTAACTGGCAGGAAGTAGTAACACTCAACCCTCTTAATTGCAATTAGCATCTTACCTGTTTTTTTCTGCTGAATTCAAAAATCATACTTCAGAGCACAGAGTTGATCTCAACAGATGGCTTCAAAAAAAAAGCTGCAACACAGAAGAGGTTAGGCTGGCCAAGGAACTATCGCCTTATGTGAGCCTTCTTTATACTGCAGTTACCTGCCATGAGGGTTCTTTAGTAAGAAACACAAGTGTTATAGAATCATAGAATGTTTTGGGTTGGAAGGGACCTTAAAGATCATTTGGTTCCAACCCTTCCTGCTATGGGCAGGTACCACTTTCCACTAGACCAGTTTACTCAAAGCCCCATCCAGCCTGACCTTAAACACCTCCAGGGGTGGGGAATCCACAACTTCTCTGGGCAATCTGGGCCAGTGTCTCACAACAGTACTGTCTCTGACAGTGAAGAATATCTTCCTAATCTAAATCTATCCTCTTGCAGTTTAAAACTGTTACCTCTCCCTGATAAAGAGTCCCTCCCCATCTTTCCTGTAGGCCCCCTTAAGTACTAGAAGGCTGCTGTAAGGTCTCTCTGGAGTCTTCCTTTCTCCACACTGAACAACCCCAGCCTGTCTTCATAGGAGAAGTGCTCCATCCCTGGCTATAAAAACTCCTTAAATACTTGTAACCCCAGGCCTCTTGTACCATCCAGGGGTAGCAGCTCCCACCCACCTGCCAGTGACTGCAGTCACTAACAAACCAGCCAGGCTGCATTCAGCTGGCTCTGCATTGGCGCTCTCTGATCTCTTGCTGCTTCAGCCTCCTTGGCATTGGTATTCTCACTTCCCCTTGTCTGATCCTGGCTTTTCATGAAGCTTTTGTTTTTCACAATGGGTGCACTCTGAAAACAGCTTCACTGCTGAATGTCAGCAAGGGGGTTCCTGTTTGTGAATGGCTTCTTAATTCCTTTTTGCCTTGTGCTCAGAGGGTACCAGGCAGTCACGTCTTTTTGCCTTCCCTTTGAAAGTATGCTGATTTGCTTTGCTATTGCAGTAAATTCATTCCAGAAGAGTTTTTCAGTGCACTTAATGTCTATTTCTGATCTTTACCCTTCAGATTTCTTAAGTTTCATTAATTCAATCCAACACTGTGCAGAAAATCCCTTGAAATTAAAACTGTCATCGATTTTGCGTATCCATGTTAAATCAGTAAGAACAAATAAGGCAGGAGTAGCAGCTTCCCAGCTGTGACCTGTGAGGTGATGGTATGTAGCCAGGGGTTTAGTGCAGTCTGGGCAGGTCTGTGGTCAAAGATGCTCTCTAGCCTCTTAGATCCCCTTGAAAATCCTGAGTATTCACTGGCCTCTGGGTATCTTACACTAATGGAACACATTTTCTGGAGACCTTTTATAAAGGAAGATGGTAATGATGCTATTTTGTTACAGTATGTTTTAGTATCACTAGTTTTACATTACTGCCAGCAGCATAAAATTTACATATATTCCTGCACAAATGAAGACCGAAGAGAGATCCAGTTGTAAGCCCACTGCACAGTATTACGTGACTTGCAAACTTCTTAGAAGATCATGGGGTATCATATTCTTTTAAGAGATTTTTCTGACAGCTGCTTTTGCTAATTTGCATTGTGCTTAGCTGGCTGTCAGGCCAAGGAAGGATGAAACACTGAAGGAAAGGTCTTACAGCTTTCATTAGATAACGAGTTCATAAAATTCAGAAGCAGTAGGTTGCAAATGAGTGACTGTTAGTATCCACAGGTACTACTATGTGATGTGCTCCAGATTAAACATGCTTGCTGAGTCACGTACTAAAACACAAATACCAATTAGCTGTATTTTTATAATGCCATTTGAAAGTTCATGCAGTTGAATATCAGACTGTTGTCTTTTTTATCTAGGCCCATCGTTTTTCTTTTTTTTATTATTTTTAATTGAATCTTTGTTTTAAAAAGAGAGAGAGGAAGTTACTATTGACTTCAGGGCTTTTCTTTACCAACATGCACACCGGATTTCTGCACCTCTAGGAGACTTGGTAGTGACAAGAAATGCTTTTGGAAATGGGAGCTTCACTATCTTTGCTGTTAGGCTGGCCCCAGTGTGGCTGTTACAGGTACCTGGGAACTTGGCAATTAAGATGGGCCAGGGACTACTGCCTGGCAGCACTTTCAAAACAGCCGCTTGGTTTAAGTTTTAGTTGCTTTAATGTTATTCTGTGACAGCTGATCTTGGCCTTAGGAAGCATTTTGGGCAATATCTCATATAATTGTACAGTAAACTCTGTGTTCAGGACCTTAGCAATAAATATAGCAATATGCCATGCTATTACAGTGCCAACTTCTGTTCACCAGACTGCTCGGATATCTTTCATTTGAAGGGGCAATAGAACTTGTGTTCTGCAGCTTTTCGCCTCCAAAATTACTCTGACGCTTAATTTTTAACACATGGCTTTGTGTATCAGCTTTTAATGTAATTTCCTGAATTTGGCATTTCAAGTCAAATACTTCATTTCTAGAACTATGACTTCGTAGTGGTTTTTTAGAAATAAACTCCATGGCAGGATATTTAGAATTAATTTAGATAAAGAAAATGCATAAAGAAAGACTGCCAAGTATACCTACCCCATCCTGTGATGAACTAGGTCTCACTGCCTGCTGTGGTGTGGTGTCTCATGGCAGATACAGTTGGAGGGGTGATGCCCCTGTTATTTCTGTAGGTCTGCATCCTTAACCAAACCATGTTCAGCTGAACCAACCTGAGTTCCAGTGAGGTCTTTCCGTTGACTTAGTAGCACAGTGTATGAGGAAACTCTGAGCTCCTTCAAATTCAAGCTTTCCATGGCCTTTGCAACTGCCTTATGGGGAAAAAAGCTGTATTAATTCTCGGCACACTGGAGGGTGAGGCAGATGGAATACAGAAAATTGTTTTCACATAAGCACTATTCTTTGGAAATGTGGTCAGATATTTACTCCGCTGTCAGGGAGCCAGGGATCAGACCCAGTTCCATCACTAGGAAAAGAAAAAAAATATCTTGTAAATGAGTAGCAGTCAGTTCTGTGAATAGTTGTATGTGCAATGGGTGGACATTAAAATACAAATTTAACCACTTGTTACTGGGGCTAGTAAAATAAGTATTTTGTAGTGTCTGTAGGCACCAGAATTCAGTCCTTACTCTATTGAAGTGGTTGAAAGGCAAGGTAGTACAGATTTGCTAAATCGTAGTAATGTATTTTCAGGTTTTTTTTATCTTGACACACAGAAATGCTGGGGAAGGTGTTTTTCAGAGGGATGAAGGCAAGTGGTGCAAGTGCTTTATTTAAGCACTTGAAGCTGTTATCTGTTCATTTCTCCAAACATTTGCTTTTAAAAACCACGTTAGTATTCTGTCCTGGAGTTGAAAGCTCAGCTCCTTCCTTTTTCCTATAATGAAATGATCTTTTGTGTATGCACTGTAAGTTACTTGTATCCTGTAACATCTGTGCTATAATACTTCAAACTGCTTCCGTCAGAAACTGGAAAGCATTTTTTTCCAGATGCTAGTCAAATTTTCTCGGCTTGCCTTTCAGTTGTCATGCAGTAGATTTAGTGCATGGCTTACAGGTTTGGGTTTCTTTTGAAATTTCACATAAAATGTTTTATCACACTGTAATGTTAATGTCTCTTCTAGCTGACAGCATGACAAAATGCAGTGATGAAGTATGCAGTGCAGTGCAGGGACCAGAGCAGCTGTTTACTGGCTACAGTAGTACTGCTTTTTAAACTTTCTCCACATCTGCAAATTGCCAAGTGAATATTTTTTATGGTGTTATTTTTCATTTCATACACATCAGAACAGCAAAGTAAATTGTCTCAAGTATAAAAATAGTTTCAGGAGTTGTATAATCTATATGTTTACAGTGTGAGGATGTATGTATATAGTGTATTCTCTGTATAAAGAGAGACTGAGCAAGAGAATATTAGCTGTGATGAAGTCATGAACCCAGTCGCCCGCTATAGGCATCTGCAAACACTGGTTACCCTGGCAACAAGTGGAAAGAGGTTGGAGAGGAAAGCTGGAGTAGGTTGTTGCATTGAATTGTTTTCAGCTTGTTTCTTCCTCACTAAAGCAGGGAGATGTTGAAAGGTATGATGTCCCTCTTTTCTATGTGTATACTATTTTATATGTATTTAGAGAGTTGTTGGGAAAGGAAAGGCTAAAAAAGATACTTATAATTCAGCTCAAATGGAGATAAACTTTTCAATGTAAATAATAATATGCATTGCAAATCCGTGGGGTTTTTCTACGTGCTTAATATTGTTGTGCTGTGTTGTAAGGTGGGAGTGCTAAATGGATCTCCAGAGTACAATACCTGTTCCATCGTCAGCCTTGGAGACAAGTGACTGCTGCGTATTACGTCTCTAGAAACTGCTTTTATTTTAAACTGGGTTTGTAGAGCTAATGTTTGAAAACCTGCCAGAACAGTATAAGAACTAGGTATTACCATAACATTTTTTAAATTATATTCAATCTGAGCTTCGGAACACCTTCAGAATGGGCTGTACTTATATTCTTGTGCTCTTGCACTTGTGCAGAATATTGTGGCTCATGAGTTAGTGGAGTCTTTACCTCCCTGGGGAAAGTTTTTATTAGAAAAACTAGGACATTATGTTCAGGGCTATAACAGCATCTTCCACAAGACAAATATCAAGTTATTCTCTTCAGAAATCTGTTTTTCAGACAAATAATAGGAGATTCAACTGTGTGATTCTTCTTGATTATCCTTCTCTCTTTTGCCCTTTTTTTCTGTAATGAAAAGAGATATAATAAATATATGTGCACTATATTAATGTATAAATAGTATAAATTATTATATATACACCTGAAACAACCAATTCTTGTTATTTTCAAGAATGAAAAAAATGTTCTTCATTAACTTTATTTTTAACTTAGAAATAATGCCACTCCAATGACTATTACAAAAAAAAAAAAAAATTAAAAATTTCACAGTCCTGAAATAATAAAGTGTATGACCCAGTCAGGGGATAGAATTGAGTCACTGTGTATTTAACACCTCTGACAGCAAGGGATTGATTAACAGACAGTGCTTCTTGATTTCTCATGTACTGAAAGACGCAGCCTAATAGAATATTAACAAGTGTTGCTTCCAGAAGTGCAGTGATAGAAATACACACTTCGTGTGCCAGGCTCCTGCCCTTTTGTTTCCATTCACTTCTACATGAGAAAGGGCTTGTGGAATAATTACTAAAAAAATTTATTTACA
Source organism: Thinocorus orbignyianus (assembly GCA_013400375.1). Classification (NCBI taxonomy): domain Eukaryota; kingdom Metazoa; phylum Chordata; class Aves; order Ciconiiformes; family Thinocoridae; genus Thinocorus; species Thinocorus orbignyianus. Next base: position 460,943 of record VXBW01003046.1, read on the forward strand.
TTAAATCTAATTTTACTATACTGTAGAACTGCATATACAAAACTAACAAAACCAACTATTCTGTGTAGGATGGAGATGCTTATGGGTATGATGATTGCTCATAAAAGAACATAGACCGATAGCATTCTTGTAGCAAAAAGCAGAGCTTAAAAGAGCTTTTGTCAGTGGGGCATAATTTTGCTAAAGTAAAGCACAGCAAATCAGCTTAAGCAATGATATATCTTATTAAACAAAGATTATAATCAACACAAGAGGTAGTTTTGTCATTAAATAATAATACAAATCAAAGCTTTAATTCTGAATGGTGAACTAATAAGTCCCTAATGTAATTTTGCAGTTGAGTGCATATAAAACTGTTTTCAGTTAGCCGCATAGTTGAGGCTGGAGGATTTGCAGTTTATTTATCTGCTAAGTTAGTTACTAGTTTTGTATTCTTGGTTAATAGGTAGATAAGAAAGATTCTGTTAGTACTTACCTTAGATACTTAAGACTGAGTCTGAAGTGTTGGAGTGAGTTAAAAAGGTGCTGCTTTCTTAGCTGTCTTGTAGGATAATCTTCTGAAATCATAATTTTCAGTTTGCTTTTCCTTAAATCTTGATGTAATGTTTCTTTTTGTCTTTTGATCGAGTGTCTTGTAGCCATTTCAGTGTGGGAGTCTTCTGGCTTTATACTACAGTTTATCACCAGATGCTAGCAGTGTAATGGGATATGTGTATATTGGCTTCAGGCCACGTTAGGGCTGATCCTTCTTCATACACTCTCTTGTACTTTGTCAGTATGTGGTTAAATCATACATGGAGCTGGTATAAAGGGCAGTTGAATACAGAAAACGATCCTTCAGCTATCCTTTGCTTCTCAAACAGGGAAACTGTGAGATATTATTTTCCTAGTCAAGATTCCTGTACTTAAGTACTTCCTTCTGTGGTGTTTTTAAGCTGTCCGGGTCTATTTGTACATGTATAGATGCAGCTATTATTTTCCTACTTCCAGTGCTGTATTTTGAAGTATCCATAGAGAAATGTGTGAGAGTGCTGAGAATGAGAACTACGTTCTTCTGAGTTAGACCTTTCCGTTTTGTGCTTGATAGTGAGTGGAACATCACAGAACAGAAGCTGCCTGTGATTTGTGCTGTAGTGTGTGACCTTTCCTTTTTGGGAACTATTGGAGAATTCTCTGCAAGCAAACCCATTTATCCTAAGGCTTATATTGGCTGTCAGCTACAAGTTTAGATGATGGGTTCTTTTCTTTACCGACGAAAATTAGTGGATGAAAGGGCCTGCCTTGGTAAGCCTTTTTTTGTACAAATTATTCAAGCACCCTAGAAAAATTTAATTAATTTTACAAGTTGCATCTTTCAGACTGCATCAATCTGACTTGTACCAAGCTGTTCAGCTGTAATGTTGTCTTAAGCATTTTCTGCAAGGGGAACTCTTGTACAGGAGGATATTACCATGGTAAATTCCAAGTTCTTATCTGCATTGGTGAAGATGGAGAAGTGCTTTCAACACTTGAGGGGGTGGGAGTATGTTTCCAGTGAGGAAGAGTTGAAATATATATTCCTTTTTAAGACATCATACTGTCAAAATTCTAAATTAATTTAGAGCATGGACATACAAAGAATTTTAGAGCAAGTTAGACTGGGAATATGCATTGCATCTGCTGGCCTGAGGTAGCTACCCATGCACACCTTTGCCTGTGTAAATATAAGGTTGTTTAAATTAGGCTAGACAGCCCTTTGTTTTTTTAAGGATATCTTAATTTTTATTGGAGAGTAAGAGCTGGTTTGTGCATCTGTAGCCTTGAAAAGCTCGTTCTGCTTCAGTCTGCTCTTCCCAGAAAGGGCACTGGTAACTCTCAGTTAGTTCAGTGACAATGACTCCTGTGAGGGACAATACGCAGCTCAGTGGGTAAGAGAACTGGTTTAACACTGCATTAATTTAAAAGCAGATACAGCTGGCTTCATAATAAAGAGGTTGTACACACATATCCATGGATTCTGGGTTATAAGCATCCCAAGTTCTGGAATAGCAGAAGGTGGGAATTTTAGACCTGTGTATTTATAGAGGCACAGTGGATATAGCAGGGAAAAGCGAGCTTTTAGTGTAACTTGATATTAGTTTAATAAAAAGCAGATTTGGCCCTGTTACTGGTGTTCAGAGCCATCAATCTTACTTACCAGTAAGCTGCACTTCAGCGTAGCATGTACCTGTGGCTGCAGGTCAGAGAGGGACCTGTTGGTCACAACTGCCTCCCGTTAAGGGTGATGGATTTTGCTGTCTGTGTGTGGCAGGTGTTTGAACCCTCACGTCTCCAAAAGAGAATGATCAGTTCCATGTATTTTTCTTGCAGATGTGCAGAGATAACAAAATGTCATGCACAAGAATTTTTCTTTTGTTTTTTTTTTTTTAATGACATTTATTTTTAAGAGTCGGAATTGATGGCACCCAGTATGAAAAAGCTGGTGTTGCCATCTTAGCTTGCCAATATTTAATTTTGCTCAGTCATGTTGCAGTTTAGAAATAGAGCACAGGTTAAAAAAAAAATAATCTACCAGTTAGTTACACAGCAAGCGGATTGAGGTTTAGGACAGAGATCGGGATGTCTCTTAATCTGTTAATTGTATTTCATTACCAAAGAGGAAGAAGAGCTTGAAGTGCCTTTGGAGGGGCTTGGATTTCAGCAGCAGGAGTCACGGCTTTGTCAGCAGATGAAAATGGCTACTGTTGCACCATCGCCAGAGCCTGTTTGCTGGCAAGTGGAGTCGGTGACCAGCACAAATTCAGGACATGTTTGTACCCAAGGTAGGAGCTTTCTGTGCTTCAAAGAATTCTGAAAATGGGTGATTAGCTGCTGATCAGTCTGTAGGGGTTGATTGATTGATTGGATAGTTGTGATTCATATTCCTCAGTCTCTCTGCCTGCCTTTCAGTCAAGTATTCCAGAGTTTGGAGGCATTCCTGGCAATCTCCCAGCTTCCTGGGAAACTGCCTTGTCGTCCCTTAATGGTTATTCTTTTTGGTGCGTGACTCACATGCTAAATACCACGGCAGCAAAGCCAAATAAAAAACCTCCCAGTACCAGACTATCATGCTATATAGTTTGCACATCCTTTAAAGAAGAATTTTTCTTTTAATTGAAATCTTATATGGGCCAATGTGACAACCCTTTGGATTACACTATTGGAATATTTAACAGAAGGAAACAATTTTTCACAAAAGCTGACTCACTCAGTCTGTGTAAACATAAAAAAGCAGCAGTTAATCTTTCTATCCCTCTTCTGCCCCCTTCTCAAGAGAAGTATGAGTTGGTGTTTTAATTAAAAAAATGCAAAACTTGGTATTTCAGGCAGGCATAATCTAGATGCTTATGTTTGGAGGTATCTCAGTTTTTGTTATTTGAGAGAGACAGGTTATCCTGTGTCTGATTACTGCAACATTTCTGGTACTCTCCTCTGAAATCATAGGCTGCCCATGGAGATGGGTCACTGATCTTGACGGAAAGCTGTGCCTCATCTGTTGTGGCAGTTCTTACATTCTTGTGTACAGTTGAGAACACACAATTCAATTTTACGTCCCTTAGTAGATAGTTCTACTGCTGGTTATTTTTCAGTATGGCATCAGGAAGATGCATTTTATTTTGCTGTGTTTAAGTGGCCACGTCAGTTCCAGAAATCTGCAAGAGGTGGATTTGACAAGACTAAAATTGAAAAAATGCCTGTGAATGCCTGTCATTATTTTCAGTCTGAGATAAAAGAATGAAAACGCTGGAGACTAACTTTTCAGAAAAATAGTTTTGACTCCATATGAAGCAGCATTATTAGTAAGAAATCAAGAAATCTCTTTTAAGATATTCTCTATTTTTAATGTGAAAGCATTGTCTTCTACTGGGTATTGTTGTGTTTATGTGATTTTGTAACGCGATTGTGCCTAGGGGAGGGCTGGATCCCGTTTTGCTTCATGATATGAGCCCAGTCTGAACAAGTTTGCATTGTAAAGACCATAAATGGGACACTTGGGAAGTACGTGGAAGTAATGCGAACTACTGTGGGAGACAATGGCATGAGCACACCAAGGAGATTTTTATGGCAGGATTTGAAGAAAGTAATGAGGAAATGTTGGCGATTGTTACCATATATTTTTCTTAAATTGTTGAGGAGTTGCTATCTCAAGAATTAAACAGACAATGTTACAGAGGAGGAACTTAAGACTCATAAGTAAAGCTAAGTAGCTTTATTTGTTGCCTTACAGAATGGAGAGGCAGTTAGAGAATGCAAAGCTAAGATGATTGCACCTGAAACAAGTGGGAAAGTGGCGTTTGTAGTAGACTTCTAACTAGATGTAGATGGGTCAGTGCTACGCTACCACTTGTCATGCTTGGTCAGATTGAGTTTCTGCTGCCCGGTAAGTTTAGGGGGTTTTTTGTTATTGCTGGTTTCCACTTCTCATAGATTCTTGAGGCGCTTTCATCTTCTGTTTCTGAGCCTTAATTAAAGCAAGACTTGAAGAAAGGCCTTTTGAGCTAGCCATATGCCTAACAATGAACTGTTCCCTCATATTTGACATCTGAAATCCTAGATGGCTTCCTAACGTGATTTTCTTATTATTTTCTGTTTAGCCTCCAGTTCCAAGCCTGAACTCAGCTGCAGTTCACAGACTTTGGGAAGTCAGCAGAACAAGACAGATGGCACCCGAGTAAAAACGCGCATTCTGCCCAACATGCCAAAGCTTTTCATACCTTCATCTGTCACCAAATTTCCACCTGAGATCACTGTCACTCCACCCACTCCCACCCTCCTTTCTCCAAAGGGCAGCATTTCAGAAGAGACCAAGCAAAAATTAAAGGTAATAAAAGGGAAACAGTAATTTTTTAGATTATTGTTTTTATCTTGATTCTCTCCTCAGTAAAATACTTGTATGAAAGGAGCAACAGTTCTTGTCCCCAGTTCATAACCAGAGATAGAGTAAGTAGTGGAAGAAGATTATTACAAGCAGAAGCCAGTTGTAAAGGACTGATAAGTATTAGCCATGGATGAAATCATAACTATCCTACTGCTGAATCCTTTTCTGAGAGAATTAGAAAGAATTACAAAAACGGGTGAAGAAGCTGCTGGAGCCATTGCAATTCTTAGGTTAGTGGAAGCTACCAAAATATTAACGGTGGGGAAGCCTACTGATAAACGTTATGTTGTTTCACATTCAGGTGCCATATCTTTTATAGAAGTAAGAGAGCTATTGAATGTGAAGGAGTAGCAACCAGGTGACTTTTATCCCTGTGATTATGGGTTTATCCTGACTATTTAGCATATTTTATATTCTCTCTCTCTCTTTTTGGGATCAGTCTGCTATTTTGTCTGCTCAGTCTGCAGCGAATGTAAAGAAGGAGAGCCTTTGTCAGCCAGCTTTGGAAATCTTAGAGACCTCAAGCCAGGAGTCCTCACTGGAAAGTGATACTGATGAAGATGATGACTACATGGACATATGAATGAATTCTGGCCATCATCAACACCAACCATATAACCATTCTTCTTGTTGCCAGGATCTCTGGCACTTGGAACATCTTCGTTGGCATTACTCTCCATTTATCAGCATCATTATGTTCTTCACTTTCATTACCTTTGTTATCACCACTACCACTTGTATTGCCTTCAGAATCTTTGCCATTCTCCCCATCATGGTGCTTGACGGAAATGATTGTCTACCAGGCAGTTAATTAATTTGGACCACGCTATCACTTTTAACTTCAGTAGGCACAAGGATGTTTTGATCTGCAATTCATATCTCTACTGTTCCTGCTTCTTCAAACCAGAGTCTTGGAAGTCACTCCAGTAGCTCTTTTCTGTAGCATTTTCTTCCTATTACTTGTCATTTTGTATCTTCCTCACTAGTTTATCTCCCAGTAATTCAACAACCTAATGTCTGTCTAGCCATGCCACAAGTCCAATAGCTTCTTTTAAGGCGAATGGAGTAGGGAATATTTGCTGAGCTGGTAGAGGTTTTAATTGCATCTAAATCTGTGGCTTTGTTGCGGGGCAAGAAGGGTGAGCTGAGAGTGTGTCGACTCCTTAGCGCTGCTGAGCACTTTGTTGGAATTTGACTCGGTGACAACAGGCAAAGGACCAGCTTTTCCAGAGAGACAGAGAGCTTGGCCTCCTGTTTGTGCTCATTTCACACCAATGTATGAGGTCCAGCAAGAATTATCTACCTGAATGTTGGCTTAAAGAACTGATCTTTCCAGAATTGTCTTACAGTCCTTTCTCTTCTAATGCCTTGGACAAGCATTTTGAATTGGGGGCTAGATGATATTTTTATGGTGGTATTGAAAAAAATTGAAAGGTTTCAATACCATTTCAGTAATGTCTGTTTTTTACAGAATGACACGAAAAGGTGTTTTTTTATCTATCTGCAGGAGGACTGCTCACAGTTATTTATATGAGAAAATAATGGTAACAAAGATCCTTTTTTTTTTCTACTAAATGTTAACTTTGTAAAATAATGAATGCAAACCATGCAAAAAAAATGTCACACTATATATACACGCGCGTGCGCCCACACACATATATATGTGTATGTACATATATATGTATGTATATGAAAAATGAAAATGCATACAGCTTGCAATGTCGGATTTCTTTGTGTTTGGGGGAGGTGGTTTTCTGTAAAATGCAGAGCTTTGTATAAACTTTTGGGTTTTTTCTAATAAAGTTGAAATGTACTGTTGTCTCTGTTCATCTAAGAGGGCAAGGTGCCGTGGTTCTGGAAAATGTACTGCTCCTCCCTTCCTTTTCTTTCTTAGATAAGAAGGTAGTGGAGGAAGGGTATGGAGGGAAGCCTCTGCCTTTTCTGAAGATGGTCAGAATTCTTTGGGTGGGTTTGGTCTTGTGTGACCCAGAGTCTGGGTTAGCCAGTGTTGTCAAGATTGCCTGTAGTGGGTTCACTTCCTCATAGAGGCGTGATCTGAATTCTTTTTAACCTGTCTGAGTATCTTTGAATGCTGATGAACAGCATTAAGGGGTAGACAACACATAGTGAACAAGATCACCTAGAATATTTGCCTATACAAATTAGCATTTAATCCACTGTTACAGTGATCACTCTCATTCACTGTAAGAATAGCGAATGGACCTTGGATAAAAAGAAGCAGTATCAAACTTTGTATTGCAAGTTTATTCTAGTATCCTGCGTTATTTATTTTGAACAAAAAGTAGTTTGCAAGCAAATGAGCATGTCTATCTTGGCTGTATTAGCAACTGATGATGTGAATTGTTCACTTACTACAAGCGATAGGTGAGGTGGAAAAGATGAGGTAACTGAATAGTAAATGGGTATTTTCAATAGTAATGTGTTTTCAGTGTTTGCTCTTTAGTGTAAGTTGTTATAAATACAGTGTATAACATACTGTGTATAGTCATTGACTGCAGTAGGCTAAGGTAACTTTAAGATAATCAAGCACGATCTTTATTTTTTTTAGAAGATGGCACAGCAAAAAAGAAGTCAGCTTCTTATGAGAAGTGGAACACAACTTGGAGGATGTGCATCTAAATACAGCTTTGTCACCCAAAAAGTAGATACATAGGCCTTTTGGTTAATGTATATTCTTAAATGTGTGGCTAACTTTAAGATCACATTTAAATTTTTAGGTCCACGCTTCTAGCATGGGTTTGATGCATGCCAACAGAGCATTTGATTTTCTTAATTGACTTCAGTCGCTGAAAATGGATGTTTTCCTTTATTATTCTTAAGGATTCCTGGGCATAAGGTGTTTGCTCTTTTTTTTTTTTTTTTTTTTTTTTTTTTTTTTTCCCCCAGAGCTTGCTAAAATAACTGATCTTGAGCTTTCTTTGATTTTTAGTCCTTCTTTGTAAGAAGGATTTAAATTTTTGCTGGTTAAGGAAAGCTAGAACAGTAAGTGAAACCTCTCCTGTCAGCAGAGCACGATGAACTTTGCTCATCTGCTCTAAACTCATTTCAATCTTCAGATTACACAATTGTGCATGTTGTTTTATCCTATATTCAAAACTCTTACCTGTTTTTCCTTTTTTTTCCCTTTAAATCTATGAACCTGTATTCACATTGTATTTTTGAGTAGCTCAGGGACTTTTTATGAAGCTCAAGAAAGTACGGAGAAGAAACTACACAGGTCACCTCCTTCAACTCCTACCCCTTCTGCTAATGGCTAAATAGTGCATTGCTCAGCTGTGGGCCATCTTCTGCAATGGGTGATGGGTGTTACTCCTGATTTATGCCAAAGGAGCCATTCTTCTATATGTGTGAAATCATCTCTCTGTAAGTACAGTTTATGTAGTTCTTCAGTTCAAGGAACCATATTCTGGAATGAAGATGCCAAGACCGATGGATGCATTTACATACAATGTTTGACTGAATCACCAGCCCTAAAGGTACTTCGGGCAAGAACTTCAAATCTTTACATGCAGAAATACTATCTTAATGTGGCACCTTCTGAAGCCTGGCAATATAATTCTGTGGAATTTTCAAAAAATCCACCAAGCATTATGACAGAACTGCCATTAGCTATTAGTTTACGTGAAGTAATTTCTTTGATTTCAGTCTAGTCCTAGTTGTAATAGCTTGAAATCCCAGTATAGGGATTTCAAGGTCCAACTTGCTAACTCTCCCCTTTCAGAGCTGCATATCGAATGTAAACACACTTGTTTGCAGGATTTACTGGATATCTGTTGCTTCTGAAATCTCAATTGCTCCGTGGTGCCTTTCTAATGTGGTGGACAAATAAATGCCAGCTACTGAAGGACGTTGGTTTTGTAATTTTGTTCAATTTGGTTCCACTTTCCCCTGTGATTCAATGGGGACAAGAATGTCTGATGCCTAAAGTAAACTTAAAGGTAAGGTTTGTGACCAAGTTGGGTGCTTGGGAGGCTTTTATTACTTTTTTTGACTCCCCCCTGCCAGTAATTGATTAAAAAGCAAATCCTTTTTTGGCTATTGAAATGCCAAACTGCTAAGACTTTCAGGCAAATAAAACCATTTTTGTTCCAAAACAAATGAAAAAGAAATTGTTTTGAACTTGATATCAAGAGTAATTTGTGGGTAGTTGATACCCTTTTTGGGATTGTTTTTACACATAGTAAGGTGTTTTTCACTGATCACCATTGTTAAGGTATGTGTTACTGGGATTTGGTGTGTTTAATGCAGTTTCATTTCCTGGCACCAAGATTTTGTAATCCACATATAGTTAAAACCATTGAGAATTTATCTCTCTGAGGCGAGGACTAGTGTTTTACTAAGGATTAATTTTGTTGAGCACAGCTGTCATTAATGGCTTCTGCCCACTGTCTCAGAAAAAGCTAATAATACTTCATTCTACAACCAAAATACCAATTGAGGAAGATACTGATTATCTTCCTTAATTTTATCATGTGCTACGGTTTGTCAGTTGTTGTCTCTTATTTTTGTTTTTGATGTGTTTTTTTTTTGTCTAATTAGAATGAGATTTTCTCATGAATAATGAAATTAATATCTTTTGCAGCCAAAATAAACACCATATGGTCAGGGAGAGAGGGACCAAGAAAAGATGAGGAAGGCAGCCGGAGCTGTTTAGGAGTCAGAATGGACTGAATGGAAACGGAGGGGCCAGGTGAGAATAGACTGCCTTACCATCCAGGGTGGGATCACACCCTTGTTAAATTCAACACTGGTTTTGGCCCTGGTGTCAGTATTTCAAGGAAGCTGAAAAATCCACCATGTACATAGCTTGTGCATACGGTGTTACATGCTGTGCAAAGCTCACTTCTGTTCTGGGAGTGCTTGCTGCATTCTTTAAGGAAAAGGGTAGAGTAGATGAATTGGAGTGCTCAGAAGAAAAAGCAGCAGGCATAAATTTTATGATCTCTTCCTTAGTCATGTGAGGCTGGGTTAAAGAAGCTTTGTTCTTGCAGTTGAAGGTGATGATAAGAACTTCAGTGTAGGTGTTGAGTGCTAATCGCTATCTTTCCCTTTCTTCTCGCTGATGACTAGAATCCACTGATGCTAAGCTTTGAAGCGTGTGTCAGGGTTTGGGAAGTAACCTTGGGGTACTGTATCACAGGCTGCCTGAACCCAAGTTATTTGTGAGAGCTTCTCTGTGTGGGACTGAGCTGTTGTTGCAGGACAGAGTGCAATGGGTAGCACTGTGAAGGGTAACAGACCAACATCTGAGGGTAGTTGGCTTCTGTGGGATGACTTGAACAGGTTGCCCCGAGAAGTTGTTGATGCCCCATCCCTGGAAGCCTTTAAGGCCAGGCTGGATGGGGCTTTGAGCAACCTGCTCTAGTGAGAGGTGTCTCTGCCCATGGCAGGGGGGTTAGAACTTGATGATCTTTAAGATCCCTTCCAATTCTAACCATTCTATGATTCTATGACTTCTATTTGCTCAAATGGCTCTTTCACATTAATACTGGAGACTCCCTGCAAATCTCACCAGAGATTAAGACACATCTCTCCTTGTTACTCCTATCTAATACATCTATGAGGATGACGCCCCATCAGCAAGCACTTGTTAGCCAAGTCCAGAACCCCTGTTCCATAATCTTTGAAACTGTCTTAGAGCTCACCAGCTTCTGTGCGGCTTTGTTCACATAATGTGGGTATCTTGTGTCCGGATTTCTCTTGGCCACAGCTGACGCTTAAAAAAACCCTGGGGCTTTAGAGACTATGTATGGAACGTGCATGTTTGTTTGATTCCCCCTCCAAACCACAAGCCATCTATTCCGAGGACACGAGCTGTTTGCTATATCTTTAGAAGTTCAATACTTGCAGAGACTCTAATGCAGACTTAGATGCAAGAGCACAGTAGCCATGGATGTCAAGGGTCTCTTCTGAATATTGTCTCCAAAATATTTTGTATTGTGTGGATGGACTTATCCCTAATAAAATGTCATGTATGAATAAGAACAAGGCATGTGGCAGGTCTGGCTGAGGTGCAGTCTCAAGGCTGTGAGTCTGTTGCTATATAGGCTTGGGCCCAAAGTTCGTCCCATGTCATGTGGGAGCTACACGGTCTGCTCTGGTAGCACTAGAGGGGGCCCTAGGACAGAGAAGAAGAAGAAAATTAAAAAGGGGTTAAAAAAAAAAAAAAAAAGGGGGGGGGGGGGGGGAACCAACACTTAACCTGACTCCAAACCCTAAAATGGATGACCAGGATCTATCTTTAAACTTCTGAAAGTCTAAATTATGTTGCTGTTTTTGACTGTCACCTATTTCTAAGAACCTTCTACTACAATAAAATATCTCCTTTTCATAATATATAGTCTGATTTAAAGCAGAAGGAATGAGAATCCTCACAGTCTGTTTACAGGTCTCTGTCCCGTGTTCCTGGCCATAGCAAAGAAAAAGTGAAGAGCTCACTTTGTTACCATTAATATTGCAATTTAGCAGGAAAACATTTCCACTGTATACTTGCTTTTCACACAAAATCTATTTACCCTGTAACTATATTTTTCTTTTTTTTTTATTCCCCTATAAAAAGCCGACTGGGTATTTTCCATTTTTTTAATGTGCAGCATATTATAGTGGGGGAGAGAAAGTATGTTTTGAGAGCTGATCTTGTGTAAAAAGGACTCAATGCTTTCAGCTTCATTAGTGTAAATCCTGATTAATTCAGTCCTAGTTGATTGTGCAGTGACATAGGGTTTGTACTGGTGTAACTGAGCCCAAGAGTAGGTGGTAAACATGCAACTCGGGGATCTGTAAAGTCTTTGAGATAGTTTCGTTAAAGTAAAATTCTAATTTGGGGAAAAATGTGTATGAAAATGGTGGAAAAAATATGTAGCTTTCAAGCTTGGAAAAACTTATATAACAGTCGCTGTTATCTAAAGTAGCCGGGAGGCTACTTGCCCAATTGTGTGGGCATTGTACAAAAATGCACATGAAGTGAGATAGTGAGGTGGAGCTCAGGCCACCAACTATGAGGTCATTTCTACAAAGGGGAGAAGTAAAATCACACTTCTGCCTGCATTTAAGATTTATGTGTGCAATTTAATGATTGTGTATGTAGTTTGGTGCAAAAGTATTCCATTATATAACCCCAGTGGGAGGAGCACTTCACAGTATCTCTACGTATATTGTCTTATTGAAGGAAGCTGCCTATCCAAAACTGCATCAACATATATGGTGAAAAGTAGTTTTTGCTCTCAGAATAGACACTGATATCCCTCTCTCAGTTTTTATTTCTCAGCCTTCCTCTCCCTTCTCTTCCAGAGACCCTGTAAACATCAGTGAACTCCAGTATAAATGACATATAAACAAAGTTCATATTGATGTAAACATATGAGACCCACATTGGAATGGTATTCATTTCATTTTAGAATGATGCCATTCTAACTACAGGTGAAAAGCCATGGTGCAGGCCAAAGGCATTTTAGATGTAGTAATTGCTGTGTGAATTCTTAATTGTGTGTAACTGCAATTAGCTGAAGAATCTACATATTCAAATTCATTCTACTTCTCTGAGGTTTTTGACAGATACGGAGAGCTGTTCACAAGGAGGGATATGCAACTGAGTTTTATTTGCAAATATGCATCACACGAACTGTTATCTAATACAGCACTGAACATATACTGTTCAGTAATGTTTAGTAAAGGATGTTGCATGAGCTGAAAAACTTCATACTTTGGAAATGTTTTTGATTCCTTGTAACATAAGTCACACCAGAGATTTAATTTCCTTAAGTTACACACTAAAATGTATGAAGAGTCACATTTTTTCCTTCTAAGTGTGTGAGTATATATAAAATGTAACTCCTTCAATAAGATTGCAATGATCATCTTCTCTTCCCCTTAAGAGATGGCACTAAGTGTATCCTCAATAGCTTAACTTGCTAATTGAGTTGATGTATAAAAGCCCCATGCTATATGAATGTCAGAAAGCAGTAGTTCGAATACGAAAATTTGTCACCTAGGAATGTCTAGACTATATATTAGATTTCCATTAAGTTAGAGTGGTTTAGGAAAAAAAAAATTAAGGCTTAGAAATTCATAGTGGAAGTTACTGAGCTTACAGCATTAATTTGCAACGTTATGCCCTCAAGTAATCAATGCAAGTTCAAACAAATAACAGTGCTGCTATGACTTTCCCAATAGACTGCACTGCTGGAAATTCTTCCTATACTTAATAAGTAAATGGGCTTTCCTGGGAGCAAAACAAAGGATCTGGCGTGTTGTCTCGCAGCAAGCAGCAGCATACAAGATGTTTTTTCAGTTTGGCTTTTATGAACGTAATAACAGCTTGGGATTGCATATCGTAAAGCGTTGCTGCAGGAAGAAGTGCAGGAGTTTCTTGTTGATAACCTGGGTCCATTGATCCCCTTGCTTTGCCAGCATAAAGAAGCCTTGCATTTCTGCCAGTGCAGTTAGAACTTGCCATTGGCATCTGGGCAGTGCTGTTGGACTGTTCACATTTTAATTGTGAGAGGACAGGGGCTTGGCTCTTTCTATAGGAACCGAACAAGTGGAATGCACTGGATGCACCACGATGCTCTTCGTTGTCTCTAAAATCAATCATCCAGGTGAACTGAGCAAAGATTCTCCTACAGTGGCAAGTTTTGCCAGGCCTATACTTCTATTTGGAAGTTGTTGATAGAGTGGGTTTTCTCAATGTAAGAGAAAAACAGAGAAAGCAATGCAGGATTGCTGGAAAATCTGCAGTCTCAGAGCCATTTTAATTCCTCTGTGTCTCCCACTGCCTCCCCCTCGGCTACAAGTGGGTCCCCGTGGGGCTGGGGTGGCAGGTGCTGGCCTGGGGCTGCCTCCCTCCCTCCCTCTGCAGGAGCAGAACCCAGAAGTCCCAGACTGAGCCCCTCTGACGTGTGCTGGCAGCTGTTTCGGAGGCAGACGCAGGGTCCTTCAGCAACTGCACATAATTCAGATGACTGCCCTGGACATGTTACCATCTCAATTAATGAGTTTGCTTTTAGACAAACAATAAGTGAATTAAAATGTAAGAGAGAGTAAATAGTATGTGCTTATATGCACTCCTGCTGCATTTCCTTTTTTAATATTGTGAACTTCCTGCAATTTTGGTGAAACTTAGAAATACTTACATTGCCATTATATGCTCAGTTTTGTGTACGGTCACATTTCAGTAATGGCAACTCAGATACAAAGACAGCATGGTGCAACAACTGTTCTGTTACTAGTACTAGGAAGAGAAACAGAAAACATTAAAATCTGGGAACATTATTTCCAAGTGCAGAAAGTCTGCTGGGCAAGAGGGAGAGAGGAGTAAGACAGTGTTTCTTCTAAAATATGAGCATGATACAACACAGTGCTTAAATATAAATATAAACGACTGCTGCTGATTTCAATGAATGTGGCAAAGGGCATCATCAGCTTATGTTTCACTGTAGGCTTACATTGTGTTCAGTTTCTTTCATAACCTAAGATATTTCTACAACTAAAATTTTCATTGAAAATGGATGCTTTAAAATAAATAGACTTAACTTTCGTAATACTTATAAACTCAGAAGTTCACAGGTAACTGCTGAAAAATGTAAAAGGCAAAGAAAAGTAGAAGTATCTGCTAGTAAAACTTTCAGCCCAAATGAAATTTGTGGGAAGCTGAGTGACTGTAAATAATAGGCTTGGATATGGCAGGATGTGCAAATAAAATGACAATGTAATGTGAGGCTTTGATAACAAATCAGTTAGGGTAAACAGGAACAAACTATAGTTTTTAAAATTGTGCTACATTAATTTGAGAGCAGTATGAAGGAAGGCAAAATTCCCCCATTAATTCTCCCTGAAATTATGATGGCTATGGCATGAACTTTGGAGGGCAATTGGCATTATCTACATAAGTTCCAGGAAGGGAGATCACAAAATGAAGTTCCACTTAGTGATACCTGTCTTGGTGTAATCCCTGGGACAAGGTATTTATTAGGAATGTTATTTTCTTTAACAGCTTTCTCTCCCATCCTCAGCAACTGATACTGTTCCAGGGAGGAAATCCTGGGGGTGTTCAGAACAGCAGCAGCAGAGCTGGTGATATTTACTGAATATGATGGAGTAGAAGCTGGCTCATTTTTGGTGTGTTCTCTGGGCTTTGCCAATACTCAATTTCTGCGCCTATTTCGTATTAACACCATTGATTTATTGGTTAAATCACAAGAGTCAAAAGAACTGAATTGTGCATCAGAGCTTTTTCACTAGCTGGTGAATTTTTTGATTAATCATTTATCTTCCATTTTCTCTCTCCATAAAATGGAAATTACTTGTCCCAAACCCCTTTTCCTAAATGGCCACTGAATTTGAAGCTAGGACATTTTTATGTATCTTAAATTGTTTATAATTCTATCTTGTAACAAATTTTATTTAAAACTATGGCACTTTTTTTGTTTGTTTTTTGAGTGAATGAATATTAATATCCAGTAGAAGCCACTCCTGTAGGTGAGTTAGACAGAAACAATCGAAAGTCACCTGGATTTTTGTCACAGTGAGTAACACAGCATTTCCTAAGGGCAGAACTGTGGAGAAGACTAGCAAGTGTCTGCTCATGTGAATGTAAAACATGCTTGTTTTTTTGAGAGTCCTTAGCTCTGATTGCTGAGAAATTGGGTAATTTGGTGTGGCAAAACCAGCTCTTTTTTCCAATCAAGACTTACTTGGATTTTTCGGGTTTCCTCATTCCCCACTTGAAATTTCCTGTGTCTTGTAACCATTTAACAATATGTTACTAACCATCCATTATGTCCTGCCTTACTCTCTTTTAGATGAAAGAGTCATGTAAAAAAAGAATTCACCGACCCCTGTGACTGAATTTGAGCGATAATGTCAATGGAATTAACACATTGCCATTGTTGAATGGTCTCCTGTGGCTATATAAACATCAAGGTAACACGTTTCCAAAGCAGAAGATGTTACTGCTGTGATCCTGTTGTTTTGAGAATATTTTTTTGCTGCCGAAATACTGATGTCGATTTAGTATTTTTGCCTGGTGGAGGATGATGTTAAAGCAAACAAAAGAGAAAAAGGTTGATTTTGCTTCTTTTATTTTTTGCTGAGTTCTGCTTTATTTGCTGAATAAAATCTATTACATTGTTTGGATAAACATGGAGTACGAAGTATGTTGAGGTTTATTTAAGATGGCCTCTTATTGGCAAATGCATTTAAATGATAGCTCTTTTATGGAACTAATTCCATTTCTGAAGAAGACCTTCTGAAAAAAACTGGGGCAGACCTGCCTTCAGGAAACCCAGGATTCTTCAGCCTGAAAAGGGTTGTTCAAGAAATAAGCATCTCCCACACTGGCTTTAGCCATTAGCATAACTTTCATCTCTGCGAACAGAAATAGACTGAGGCTTAAATACCTTTGGTATGTTCCTGAGTAAAATGTAAGATGCAAGTTTCCGTTTTAACTCTGAGGATGGCAAACAAATCATGAGGCCAGGCTAGTCAGAAAACTTTTAAACTGTGATTATGCCACTGTAGGCTCATTGTCACTGGCTTACCTAATGCAGGAGAGGAATAACTAATGTGGATGTTGCACAGAAAATGTTTCTAATTCCTTGTATCACAAGATCATTGACAATGACTGTCCTACAGGAGCCAGAGCTGATCGGTTAGGGCATGCAGGTAACAGGAATGACTTCCTTTATTATGAGTTTCCTGATCCCGGTTGCATATGGAAAAAGAATGTGTATTTCTGCAAGTATATTTTCATTTGACTTCAGGCAAGAAAAAATTCAGTGCTAACCTAGAGCCTGACAAGTTCCCTTCCTAAATACCCCCTGTTTTGTGAGTTTTACTTCTCTGCAGTTACCTTTAAACAGTAAGTCAGCAATTTGTTGCATTTCTACCAATCAGAGACCATAGCCCTGGTATCAAAAGGTGGGAGGTCAGTCTCAAGGTTGACCTCACCAGGGAGACAGACATACATCCCTCTCCAGGGTCCGTGAGACATACCCACTGCCTCTACAAGAGCTAAATCAGTTCTGAAAAAAAGGACTTCAGTTTGCAAAGCTGAATCTGGCACTTTCATAAACGTTTGGGACAAAACAGAAGAGGGGGAGGTATTGCCCATCCTTGTTCTTTGTTGCAACAACATCCCTGAATTTGATTCCTCAAAGAAGACTTTACAACAGGGGGAATGTTCTGTTTCTGGACTGCTTTTGGGTAACAAGGGATAGAAGACAAAGTTGTGATGGAAGGAGGGAGGAGCTACCCATGGCAGGAGTTTGTGAGAACATGGAGAATGACTTGGTGAATCATGAACACTCTGCACGAGTTAAATAAACTAAGTGGACATGGTTTGTGTAAACTGATGTCCTTTTTCTCCCTTGAGGGCTATTTCAAGGTCTCTGAAAACAGACAGGAGAACAGCTAGTAAACTTTGTGCTTCAGAATTGCAGAGAAACAGCTTCTCTCACCCATGGATCAATTTTTTGTCAGCCCTAACACAATGGCTGATGCGTTTAGTGTATCTCCACTGTGACCCAAAGGCACTTCTTGGGAAATGAAACCCAGTGGCTCAATAACTTGACACTTTTCCCATCACTCTAACCTAGACTTATGAGTGGGGAAGAGGAGTGCTCTACCAGGCTCAGCAATATTTAGATTTCAGTCATGCCTCCCTTAGGAGTCAATAGCTGGTCTTTTGTGAATTATGATATGTGGAAATACAGGATTTTATTTTTGTAAATCCTCAGCTGGGTACAAAAGCTGATGGCAGGAGCCCTGAGCCCAGCAAAAGGATACTAATGGCAGAAGCATGTGCAACTCATTAGATTGTTGGGGTTTTTTTCTTCGCTGTATCTTACCTTGCATTTCTTCCCTTCTTTCTTTCTGCCTCCACTTTTCCATACATTTTTTCTCCACTCACCCACTTTTTCAAGTAAGAGACCACTCTTCTGAAGGATAATAGTTACGCAGCTCTTCTGCACTTATTCTCTAGGGTTCTTAAGGAAGCCTCTCTGTAGATGGCTCACAGCACCAGTGCCAAAACAGGCACCAGCCTTGTGATCGCTGCAGCTTTGGCCAGCAGCAAGTAATACCAGTGACAATGCCAGGCAGGAGAAAATAATCTATCATCTGAGTCACCTTAAACTCTCATGATTTTATCATCTCAGACTGTAGTAAAGTAACTCTGTATATATATACTGTGAGACCTAAACATATAGCAGAAAATCTTGTGAGGAAAATTCCGCGTGATTGCTGTAGTTTATTTCCTGTTAATTGACACTAGGTCTCTGTTGTCAAGATTATGAACAAAAGGCAGGGCTAACTTCTGCTCAGGGTGGTTGTTGGGGTTCAAACTCGAGCATGAAAGATGCTTTTTGCATTTCATTTGATTTGCGCTTTGACTCCCTTCTGTGGATGATCAGTGTTTCAGCTCTGGAGCCCTCTTTACAGTTTGTTTTATAGCAGATTAACAGAATGAATCACTTCCCTGCTCACCTATATGCTGTTTTCATATATCCGTCCTATGGTTATATTTGACTGGAAACAAAAGCATCACACGTAGTGCAGAAAACCATATGAGCAATCTCCCATTTTGTAGCCTCCTTAATATTACCATGTTTTGTGGGTTTTTTTTGTAGGTGGGTTATGGCTGAACATCACTGTCTTTGAAAGAAAAGTATAAGTGATACTAAACAACTCTTAGGGGAAAATCTGGAGGCGGAAACAAGAAACTGCAGAAGTCAGCAGTTCCTCCCTTGGACAACTCCTTGACAATATGATGAAAAGGAGGAGAAGGAGTAGTTCCATCTTTGAGAGGAAATACAAAACAAAGAGGTCAGAAAGACATAATGGGGGACCACAAGTGGGCTTAGAATTCAAATGTTTGCCTCAGGTTTCTGGTAATCTAAATCAATCCTCCCAAGCTGCTGTCATAACTCCTCCACTCTCTCCTGTAAAGCACAGGCACTCTTTAAATCTAGTCGGTTCCCTCTGGTCAGTGAGTAATTATTTGAAAATTAAGTAGAATACTAGCAACTTCTCCAACAGACTGCAGGGATGCAAACAGGTTTGATACCATTCTTCGGTCCTCCTGGTAGCTTATCTTGTCTTTGGCTCCAGTTCATTTTGCACTTGGTGCACAAACACCAGCCCAGGTTCCATGTGGTGCTGACCAGCGTGGATGCCTGTACCTTACCCTGGAGTACAGTAGATACCTTTACATCCCTAGAAGTGATTCTTTTGGCTGTGAAAGCGTATCACAATTACAAGGAGACCTTTTAAATCTCCTTTTTTCACTCCATCGATCTTTCACTTTGCATGTGGCAAAGAAATGTCTCTCAGTGCAAAATGTGCATAAGCAGGGAGAGAGATGGGCAGAACTTAGGCTCTAACAATGTTAAGTTAGAGTATGCACAATTTAAGTTAATTAATTTAAGTTAGAGTGTATATACAATTAGTATAGTTGGTCATTTTTCCTACTTTGGACATAATAGAACCCCCTAGAATTCTGCAGTGGAATTTTGCCACAGCTTTGCCCAGTAGAAGCCTTTGAAACCGCAGAGCATTACAGTGGGATATTCCCCAGAGTACAGTGGTGATCGCAACATTTCTTCTTCTGAGATTGCATCAGGTTAGCTTTTGACCACCTAGGATTCGTGTGGCAGGAACATCGTGGAGAGGCAGAAAATTAAACGCTGAATTGTCCTGTCTCTAACAAGTAGATGTGAAATGTATCTAAAGACTTGCTTGACCTTGCTGCCTGTTTTTCCCTCCTAATAATTTTTTTTAACCCAATGTCCTGATTTCAGCCCAACTTGGCAGAAGCGTGGAAGTCACACAAATGTGTTAGGTGCTATAGGTTTCCTGAAAATGCTCTTTCTAAGGGAATGGCTGCGGTGTGAGTTACCATAATAGTAGACGCCAGAGAATCCAAACAGGAAAGTTCCTTTTTAAATGCCTCAGTTTGTGAGAAAAGCATCAGTCGAAGCCCTGGATGGGCCACAGGGTGCATGTAGTAATGCACACATGTGAGTATTCCTTGCACAGTCATAATCTGCCTGGTTTGGGTTTTTTACTTAGTACTTTAGCAGGGGAGTTGGACTAGATGATCTCTAGAGGTCCCTTCCAACTTTGACAATTCTGTGATTCCATGACTAAGAGGAAGGAAGTGAGCAGCTCCAAGCCAACAAAGCTGGCAGTGAGGAAGAGCGGAGTGATGAGCTCCTTGGTGGTGAGTCCAATCCTCCATTGCAGGCAGACTGAACTCTCACTGATCTGACCTGGCAGTAGCTCCTTGCAGAAACTTAAACCGGTAACTGCAGTATTAGGGGGTGGCAAAACCAGTGAACTCATTATTGATAAGCATCTAATCTGTGCTCAGAAGGAATGCTTGCTCTCAAATGCAACTTCTGTGTGCTCCTCAACACTCTTCTTACCAGAATTTAAATATTTCTGTTGAATTTACATTATATTGTGGTTTGTGTCTACATTTGGTTGGCAGGCACAGCTTGGGTTGTAAATTGTCAGTTTTGCCATCACAAAAGCAAATATTGTGTTTTTAAGAACAGTACCTATTATGTGTGTGTTAGTGATTGCTAGGTTAGAGGGAAGAAGAAATCCAAATCATTTATGCCTAAGTAGAAGAAATACATTATTTTCAGTATAATGCAGACATTGCACACCTCCGTTGTCCTCAGTGCAAGTGGAACTCGTCTGTATAACTGTTTGGAGAGCTCAAAGCCGTGGGTCGTCCCTTGGGTTTCTCAAGGAATTGCAACCAATGCATTTAAATCATTCAAGTGCCTGATGTTCTCAACAACTTAAAAGCATTTGTCTGCTATAGTAGGGCTAATTTTTAATTTATTTTTCTAAACACGTCTATCCAAAATGATGCTAGGCTTTTATATTCACAGCAGGGAGCATTGTGAGGTTTAAATGTCCCTTTAATCACTAAGGATGTAATAAAAACAAGAATTGTTCTTTGAGCTGCAGAGTGTTACCCAGGGAAAAATCTACTCTGGAGCTTACAGATGTGAGCCAAAGAGACAAACTGGGCAATAAAATCCACAACTACGGACCAAACCGGCTAGAAGCTGGTCTGTAGCTGCCCATCAGGAGTTGGGACTCTGAGGGGGGAAAAGGCCATTCAGCACCTCTAGAGCCATAAGAGCCAGGTCATAAACATTTCACAATCTGCTGGGTAGGGGGAGGGAGCTGGAGGGCTGTGATCCTGCCTAGAGTTTGTGCCCTGGCCCATGACTGGGACTAAGAATGAGTATGAGGAATTTTCCAAAATGAGAAGAATGGAGGAGAAAATCTAGAGGAAAAAATTAGCAGGAAAAAGTGGTAGCTGTGATTGATTATGTCCATTCATGTATGTTCATGACAGCTTCATTCCACTGCTGACTTGAGGAATCCGTGAAATCTGACGTGCTTTTTTCTATTATCAGTGATGTTGAAGGATTCTTACCTGAATATTGTTTCTGTTGACACCAGTGTCATTTTGCTGCCAGGTGATGAATGTGTTGGGGGAG
Source organism: Thinocorus orbignyianus (assembly GCA_013400375.1). Taxonomy (NCBI): domain Eukaryota; kingdom Metazoa; phylum Chordata; class Aves; order Ciconiiformes; family Thinocoridae; genus Thinocorus; species Thinocorus orbignyianus. Next base: position 482,381 of record VXBW01003046.1, read on the forward strand.
ATAAAGTATTGCTCAGAGTTTATCCAAGGACTTTCTGCTTGAAATGAATACAGATTTCCAGCTCTTTTGTTTCCTACAGATTATATAGGTCCCATCATAATGCTCTATATCAGCTTTCAAAGGCTGTCTTGCAGGATGTACTGCGTGAATCTCTCAGCATTCATTTTGTTTTTATGGGAGATCCTATAAATAGCTGAGCTCAGACACTACAGGTTAGTTAGACATCCTGTGGGTTTGAGTCCCTTCTTCCTGTGTGATGTATGCACAGTTGTATGTATCCTATGGCTGTATAACTTTTATAGTTCTTTTTTAGAGAAATGATAAATTGCAATGTAAAAGGGGGAAAAAAAATCTTAATAAAATGAAACGTGATTTGTTGTAGAATGCTCTGAATCAAAACCTCCTACGTATGGTCCAATTTATTTGTTCTGTCGTGCTTTCTGGTAATGTTAGTTATCTTCCTCAAAAAGTTCTTTAGGGTCAATGTTGATGTTGGAGGATCAGAGCTCTGCTCAACTCTGTAGAGCTCACAAAAGCTTTTTTTTATTTTTAAATTCCAAAACCTTTAAATCTTAACAATTTTCATTTGCACTTTGAAGATAGTTCCTTTGATTGGGAATTACACTGTTTATTGATTTCCTGTTTTGATTAGAACCTCACTGTCATGAACAGTGTATGGAAGTTTCATTATGAAACTGATAGAATAAATCTGTGTTGGCAAAACAAAGTAACTTGCAAACCAACTTGCGTGATTGGAGCCTGCTTTTTATCTGTCGGTTTCATGGCTTGTGCACCAACAAAAGAAAGATCTTTTGCAGAAACCAAAGTAGCGTAACATTGTGTCTGTAAGTCTAAAAAGTTAAGATACAAGCCTCAGAGTTCGGGCTGCTGCTTTTTCCTGAAAAAACGGGCTTTTTAACTGAGATTGCTGAAGCACTGTCAGATGGATTTCCATTCAGCACAATCCATTCTGCCCAGGATCTTTTCTGGGCTCAATTCAGGTTTAAGTAAACTGCTGGCAATTTTTAAGCTCTACATGATGCTTCTCTTTCCATATGAGTCTGCATGCATGTGTATAAATATAAAAGCATATGGATGTTAAGCCAGAGCTGCTTGCTGCCTGTTTCCTAAGGCTGATCCTTTTCGGCTGCTGCTGGAGACCAGTGGGTTGGGGTAGGGTTGCCTGTCTCCAGGTGCGGGGAGGAGGAGAGCCTTCCTCAGCAGGCACAGGAGAGGGGAGGCAGTGATTGCAGCGTGGTGCCTGGTGGCCCTTCCCGGGGCTGTGTTGCAAAGCTGTTGTTGCTGCTGTAAAGTCCTTTCAGTATGTATTTTTTGTGGATTTGAGTGGGACAGAGTGCTGAGCTGTGTCTGGGAAACACAATGGGTTGACAGGAAAACAGTGCACCTAACATCAGGAGTCTGTGAAAACTTGAAAGGGCTCTAGACAGAAATATTTTGCATTTGACTCTGGACTGTAGCCTTTGAGGCCAAACTCAGCCTTCGGTGTTAAGTGGCTGCTAAATCTTTCCCTTCTTGTCTCAATGCTTAACTAACTGCTGGGAGAAGGGTGCAGGGAAGGCGGATATGGGAGACAGGAGAGCATCCTCTTTTCTTTAGTTCAGGAGCACAGCTTTGTGGCCAGATACCTCAATCCACAAACCTGCAAGAGTTGCCTTGTGTTAAACTTAGAATGCACAACTTTTCATTTGCATGAGCCACTTTCACAGGTTCCCTTCCAAAACAGATACATCTTCCTTCAGGCTGTGCACAGGGATGTGGCCGGTCCCTGCAGCACACTGTGCCTGGGCCCAGGGATCCTGTTGGGAATTAACGTTGAGCTGTTACCAACAGGCCCTCTCCAACCTACTGTTTTCTTTTGCCAAATGTGATTGTGGTTTTTTGGTTGTTGTTTTTTGTTGTTGTTGTTGTTGTGGTTTTTGGTTTTGTTTTTGGTTTTGTTTTTTTTTTCTTTCTGAGAGCTCAGGGAAGATTTGGGGGTGATGCAGTGTGGGGTTTTCTGTAGAGAGGTCTGCCTTCTGCGGAGTTTCTTGCAGGGGACCCAGCGTAGTGGAACACAGTGCCTGCATGGCACTGCACATACATGTAATATGCCTGAAGATGCCAGCCAACCTTTCCCGTGAAAGCAAACACAGCTGTAAAAAGGAGGGTGTGGAAAACCATTTGCCACCATCAGAAGTGTTTTGTTACATGAGCTGCTGTAGGGAGCTGGGAAGGAACCATTTCTCACACTGCCGCATGATAGGGAATTATATCTAGTACTTCTCAGAGGATCTCAAAACATTTTGGAAGCTTTTACCATACCTGTAGCCACCCACAGAGACTTCCTCACAAAATTGCCCAGATTCAGGCAGTGCCCATGCTGCTGGAGCTCAGCTGCTCTGTCCTGACCGACCCTGCTCTGCTCCCTAGGTCAGCTCAGTGCTGTCTGAGGAATTGTGCTTGTATTTCTTTTTTTTTTCCTGTATGAGACATTGGTTCACTAACAAGGAGAAGGAGTCAGTGCCTTGAGGCTGGCACAGCTGTAGGAGCAATAGTTTCATCAGGCTTTTTCTCTGGAAAAACATGACTTTTCCCCATGGCCCTGTGTGCATAATCAGGCCCCGTTTGCTCCACAACAAGCTGAGCCTGTATTTAAGCGGCAGATTCGTGTATTCTGAAGCTGTGTGGAGAGTCCGAGGTCACTTCTTTTTTCAATTAAGTATGAAAATAAGTAGCTATCAGTGTAGGGCTATCTGTTATTTTATATTGGATCCTGTTAGTGACACACTGTCTTTCCACGTTTTCAGTATTTGACCTGTGCAGATGGCAGAGTATCCCTCATAAAGAATTGACAAGATGCTCCAGGACTGTGGCCTTTGTGTGCCAGGTGGGAGTCTCTAAATGTGTCAAACGGCAGTAAAACCGTCTTCATGTTTCAGAGGAGAGTGTATCTTAAATACAGTTTACACTTCTCCTTGTTATTTTTTTTCACTTGTGCAAAGTCAGGCAGACAACACTGATTCACTTACGCACAGATTTACTGAAGCTGATATACCACTTTCTCACAACTGTGTGCACAGAGGGAAGCCTGCAGGGGTAGGATCACTTGCTAAAGCCTTGAAGTGTTGCTCTGAAACCAGCTCTTTCAGAAGATGAGTGTTAGTAATCTGGATTTCTATTGCATTTCAGCAGTTTCCCAGACAGTAACTTTATGCCTCACACTTGAGCTTGCTCTTGCTCGCAGGGCAGAATGCTGTCCTGGAAGTTCTGCCTGGACAGAGCAGGGGAGGTTTAGATTGGATATTAGGAAAAAATTCTTCACTGAAAGGGTTGTCAAGGGTTGGAACGAGTTGTCAAGGGTTGGAACAGGTTGCCCAGGGAAGTGGTTGAGTTGCTATCCCAGGAGGTATTTAAAAGACTCTGTCTAGACTGGAAATTAGGAAATGCTGAGGGACATTGGTTTATTGGTAACTTGGCAATGCTAGATAATGGTTGGATTTGATGATCTTAAAGGTTTCTTCCAACTAAAATGATTCTATGGTTCTGTGATCTTGCACAGCGCTTGCAGACTTGGATCCTGTGAGCCGAAGTCTTCTGTGAGCTGACACACGTAATCTGCTCTCCTGCAGTCTGAGAGCCCCAGTTGCCAGCCAGTAATGGCAAGATGATCACCCGCCTGGGGAGAGCTCCTACTTCAGAAGGTAGGAATGGGGATTGCTGTGTGTCAGAGCGGTTCCCTACAGGGTCCTGCTGAGTGTTAAGGGTTAAAGCTTCACATGGGGAGAAGAGCCAGAAAACATTTGCCTGACTACAAAACCCGGAGGGGAATATTTCTTTCTAATCACCTCCTCAAAGAGATGCAAAGCGAAAGCTCCTGGACTCTGCTTTTGTCAAACATCCCCTCCCTTCTGCGCTTCCCTACCTTCGGCATAGCGGGAGAGCCTACCGTTAGAGCTGGGCACAGCAGGATTTTTACCTGCTGCTGGGAACGAGCTTGGAGCAGAGCTGTGTATGACACTGACTTACACATGTCAGATCCACTATCTCTCCCATCCCTTTCCGCCCCACCAGCTTCCAATTTGCCAGTGAATTGTTAGACACCAGCACATTCACTTCTGGCTTCCCAGCAAACTGCCCGAGGGCGCTCCATGGACAGACAGGCAAGAGGGTAATGTGCTAAATTCCCCCTTTGCTAGTAATGAATTTACTGGGGATTGCTCCTGTTAGCCACGCTTTCCAGCAATAGTAACAAATTCACTTTTTTTTTTTTTTTTAACTTTTAAAACCTTTGCAATGCGACTAGAATGACTAGGAGAAAGCTGGTTGTTAACCAGTCATGGGTAATTAATGACCCCACCTTCCCCATCAATCAGCTGGGAAAAGCCAAAAGGATTTGAGTACTTGCAGCAAATGTGTGTTCTCTAGAGGTGCTGATACACAGTGTGCAAATGAAGTGGCAGCAGGAGACCATCTCGTCCCCTTTTCAGGGAGGAAGCAGTAAGTCATGATACACATCCCACGCTCTTGTCAGGTGAAGAGTCTGAAATTCCCAGTGCTGCTGCTGCTGCTGTTGTGCAGTTTCATACTGTGTGGGATGTGGATCCATCTTGCTGCTAGCTTGAATATGACCCAATTTTTGTTCTATTTTTCCTTTTCAGATTCTGATTATGCTTGTCTTTTCCACTTTCTACAATTAAGATACTAGCATTAGAAAAGTGCAACATGGAGGGGGCAGATTTGATGCTGGCTTCCCTTTTGTAGCAGAGCAGAAAACATTTCTGCATCCTGTTTCGTTTGGGTTGGTAGTGGCTGTGCAAGTACAAGCAGAGGGGATTTGATCTTGGTACCATTTTCAGCTCATCTTTTTCCTTCCAATTTATTTTTGCACGTATGTAATAAATAATCTCCAGTTGGGCTACAAGTTGATGTTCCTCCACAACATGATATTCTTCTCCTCAGTGGTACTGAGACTCCCCAATTCTGGATGTCCCCAGGTTAGCTGAAGGAGAAGAGCCTGTGGTCTTTTGTATGATTCGGTAGTTTTAAAGGGATGTCAAGAAGGCTGGATGTGGTCCTTTAAAGGTGCCAGGAGCCAGTGGACCATCTCCTGGTATAAAATCCTCCTCAGGACTTGTCAAACTCTCCAACTCTTTTCTTTTAAATGTCCTTCCTTGCCATACTAAGCATTGCCATTTCTCTCCCTACCTGGTCCTGGTATGCCTAAAATTAAATACACTATTGAAAAAGAGCCAGTCCCTCCTCTGATTAAACTCCTTTTCCTCTTTGCATGTCCTCACTTTGCCTGTTCCAAAAGGCAGTAAAAGCAGAACTAAAGGGATGTTGTTCAGTTATAGAAACTGACTAAATAAAGTCAGAACATGTTTTGCATGTCAGACTAAAAATCAGATGTCCCAATAGCATCACTGACAAAATTATAAAAAACCCCCTTTATTGGGAGCTAAACTAGACCATGAATCAAATGCAGCCTTATAGTAACGGTCTTTGAAATGAACAGAGCTCCTAAATTTGCTCTGCAGGATCCAGCACTGGCCCATTAAGATTGATACCCTGCTTTTGAGCTCCTTTTTTTGATCATCTTTGACCTTTAAATGTTAGTATAGCCATTTCTGTACATGGATGCATAGAAGTCCCTTGTTCACCAAGGTGCAGTGGCTGTTTTGTGCCCTGAAGCATGAGACTTGATTGCTGTCTCTTAGCACTTGTAAGTACAAAAGCTAATGGTCACACTTGCAGAATAAACTAATTAAGGGGAAACGCTCAAGTCCTTCAGTTTCTGCTCAGCCTTCCTTTCGGTGAGAGTAGTGCCTTGAACAAGGCCTAAAACCAGTGCCTGATCCACCATGAGACTCTTGGATCACTTGCACTAGCCCGGGAAAGAGCCAGCCAAAGGAGTTTGGGGCCAGTAAAATGATGTGCTAGCATGGCTGTGCCATTGAGTAATTGCAACTTTCACTCGTAAAGCTCAGCTGAAAGGATGCTTCCTGTAGAGCAGCCTTGGTTCTGAGCTTCAGAGCAGATGTGATGCAGCGATGAGGACCCTGCCATAGAAAAGCAGTGCAGAAGGAAATTTAACTGTGCAGTTGAAGAACCTCAGTGAATGCAGAGACTGGGTAGGTAAGTAATGTTTTATCAACAAATATGTTTATTTTAGTGGACAAGACATCTGTTGGTGAATGGATGCTTTGCTGCAGCATCCCACTTGTGAGGACAGACTACCGCAGGCTGTTACTCACCTGCTTGGGAAGGAACAAGCTCAATACAGGGATGACTTTTGTATCAGAAATCAAGAGTGAAATTATTCTGGGCTCTGGAGATGAAAATTATTTCGAATCTGTGGAATAGGCAGAAGGAAATTTTTCATGCTTGCTGTTTAAGGGATTTTTTTTTATTATTTTGTAGGTAAGTCTTCAACTGATGGTTTTGGTTCTTCTATTTGTTTAAAAAGTGCGTTAGCAGTAAATCAAGGTGCATTTCCCTTGTAGGGTTTCCTGTATGTCAAAGCCATGTTAATTCTCTTTGATTTTCTTCCCTTAGCCCCAGCCATTGCTGCAGATCCTTCCTCTCTTTGTCCCGTTGGACATCAAAGGGTTGCAAGGGGACAGCCCTGGCGAGAAGCTCCTCCCTGCTCATTAGCCTCCATAAAACAGGAACTCACCTTGGCTAGCTGTGCTTGGGGTCCCATCCTCATCCCGGTCACTCTTGACACTGGATCTCAGAAGGGAAGGGCTTTTGCTTGTTTCAGGAAATCAGACCTGGTTTTGAACTGGACTATTTTGGCTTCCCTTGTAAGAACTCTGGTGGTTGTCTCAGCCGTGCAAGCTCCTAGACTCTACGGTACATGGAAAAATGCAGGCTTTACCAGGTAAGTAAAGGACTCCCTCCTTTTCCTTATTGTGTGGAAAGATCCTAGTTGTACTCCAAAGGCATACAATCATTTTAGAAAGACAAGATGTGCTCCTGAGGGGTTAGTGGCATTTATAGTAATGTGTATGTGGCTGGAGAGGATTTCTAAAATGAGAGCATTTTATAGGAATAGATGAGAAACTGTGGTTTTGAGTGTTGTGAGCCTTGGAAGATCTTTTGTAAGGTAGTGAAGGTTTGCTCACAATTGAGCCCCAAACTCCCTTATTCTTGTCACCTTGTGCAGCGAGATTGTTCACTGAAGGCTGGAGGTGTTATTTGTATATTGTCTGCAAAGTACCCTGAGTTCCTTCAGTTTGGAGGCTATGAAAGGTTTGGAAATAATTGTTATGTGCTAATAATAGTTCTGGTACAAACTATCTGTTTTTTCTCCACCCTTTGAAAGTATAAACTCCAAGCAGGCATACTCCACCTCTACTGCATTCATGCCCAACCATGGGATTTTTGTGATTTCCTTAGGGTTTTATTTATGTTTTTCAGCCTGTCTCATAACATGCTGTTAACTTCTGTGTGAGGCTTGATCAGGTTGGCCACAATGAGAGAGATGTGTTGGGAAACAAAGGGCCAGTCCAGAGGAGCAGCATTTGTCATTATAACTGAACCTCAAATTTAGTCTTGGCCTTTATCCTACATTGGAAGGAAACAACTATTTACCTAGATTAGGTGGCTGCGTATTCTCTGCTTCCTTTCTCTACCCCTGTGATGTGCTGTTTCATTCATAAGCAAAATACACGTGCAGTGACTCAGATAATCTTCACTTTCACCATTGTTTTGGGTTTTTATATAGCAGTGCATACTGTATTGATCTGATTCATACTATTTTCTGCCACTTCAAGAGAATTTTGACTTGAAAGCAACAAGAAAGAAAACCACAGACTGCAGTACGGTATTTCATCATGTTAAAGATTCCATCTACTGCAGAAGTTACCTCATTTTCTTATTGAGTTGTTTCTGGTGTATGACCCCACACGGCAGAAAATATTCCATGATGACTGGGTGCATTTGGGAGGTGAAGTCATTTTGTTTGTAGAAACACCGTTCTTTAATCATTGCCTAAAAGCTTCCTGGTTCTGAGAAAAGAGGTTCCCTCCAGACAGTTGTGGTGTTTCTACTGACATTTACAAGATCAGAGAACAGAGAGGTGATTTTTTTTTTTGTTTTGGTCTTGGCAAGATTAATTTCTCAGATAGCTTTATATATTGACACGCATTTCTTCCCTGTGGGCACTGGATAGCTGTTAGTGTTGGACTTCTTCATGCAGAAGATAACAGTGACAAATGTAATAGTAACTGATTTTAGTGAAGGTAAGAAGCAAACCTTTTGCCTTTTTGGAGTTTTCCCAGTATTGCAAACTCAATCCCATACTTCGTGGGAAGTCTATAAAAGACTTTTTGGCATCACAACATTGTCTCAGTAAATGACAATTAATTGAGGCACTGCTTCAGGTGAGTGGTTTGTACTCCAGCATCTTCTACGCAAAGATCTTATCCCCCTGCTAAGCATTGCTGAATTGACTCACATTTCTCCTTCTCTCCTTTCCATCTCCAGGGTAGGACAGCCTATTCTGTACAGCTTTACCTAGGTACAGAAACCAGAGAACAAACTGCTGTTATTTGCATAAGGACTTTAAAATCAAGCATGGCATGATGGAAGATCTCTTAGTTTTCAGTGCCTTTATCATAGCAGCTATCTTCCTATTCAAACTCATCTTGGCATAAATGGTATGTTTTAACATGTGCCACATGTGGTGCCACCACCACAAGATGATAATAATGGATAGTTTTAAAAATAACTTACAACTAAAATTCCCTACTTGAAATAAAAAATAAGTTACATAGAAGAGGAAACAATAGAAGTAGAGATCTAACATTTTCAGTTCAGTGCTTGGACACCATGCCACAAACCTCTTCATGCTGTAGTTCCAACGTGATGGTATCTTTGTGGGGGAGATGTGTGTGTGAGTCTTGGCATTAGTTCGGCTCAAACTAGGAGGTAATTCGAAGTGCCTTGCAAGCCAGTCTTTGGCTCTGCAAAGAACATCCAAAGTGGATCCTACAAATGGACCCACCACTGCAGAATCCTGCTGAAGCCAACTGCGCGCGGATGTGTAGTCAGCAGTATGGCTCCATTAACACCCTTCCTGTGGTCCAGATTCCCATGCAAATTGTTAATGTCCTGTTTTTCAACCTTAGAACATGCACACAAAACCTACAGGGTGAAAGACGTTAACTAAATTTTAAAATCTTTGGTGCAATGTTTACTGTATGTGCAGCAGTTTTTCCCTGTCTCCTGTAGCATCTTCCTCACACAGGTGCATTGTGGACTTACTTTGTTAAAACCCAGGTTATAACATCTGCGTTTGATTTTTAATTCAGTATTGAGCTCCTTTCACTTCAATTCCTCTTCATTTCGTTGGAAGTCTCCCCTCAATAAGGACTCCTGAGATCTGCCTTGTTGTAGACTCCTTTAATGGCATTGGAATTTGCTTACAAAAATGTTAATTGTAAAATTCATTTGGGGAAGAAGTGAGCATCTGTCTAGCTAATCAAAATCTGTTTGCATGTATTTGTGACTGGATGACTCCTGTGGGAAATCAGCCCAATTTTATTGTAACTCCTTTTGATACATGTGCTGCACTGAGCTACCGAATGCATCGTCCCGTGGCAGCTTTCATGTCTCGGCGAGAGGATATGGGGGAAGCTTTAGTAAGAAGATGTTAACAAGCTAATCTTAGTGAGCAAACTAGGTGTCACTTCTTAGCCAGTTCATTAATGTTGGATCAAAGCAGAAAAAAGGATTGAGGATATTTTTTTTTAAATGCCTTAGGACCTTTACAAACTGACAAAATTACGTTTAAAAGTTTTTTTTACTTCCTAGGATTGTGGGACAGACCTCTTAGGCTTGCATTGGGTTGTATTTGTGGAAAGATGTCACTTTCTGGAAAAAGCTGATTTCTCTGGAAATGGTTGTCTACTTTTCACGCTTATTCTTTTGAAGATGTTACTCAGAAAAGCTGTAACAAGGTGGAAATCCCTTATTTCTGATATGCTGTGAATAAGGCCTGATCAGGCTGAGGGGCAGAATCTCCCTTGCAAACAAAGCTGTGCGTGGCTGGTATGGCATCACCCAGCAGAAGTGTCCTGCTGGTGCTGAGCTGGGGACAGCACTGCTGCTGTGTATCCCCAAACTGCCCCGAGTTGGCCAGGCTGCTCCATACCTCCTTCAGACCACAGGGTGGTGTTAGTAAAGCCTTGCTGGGTATGAAATCAGGCCATCAGTAGCTATGCCAGGTCACATTTTTGACCTAAAATGGAACTGGTTGGGGTTTTGTTTCTGTTTTGTTTTGTTTTGTTTTGTTTTTTCCTGGACTTTTCAGTATGGCAGCAGTAATCTTGTGTTACAAAACAGTTAAGAGCACCTATAGGAGGTTTTTAATCCAAACATCTTTATGGAGGTGGTATACCACAGATAGTTTCTCCAGAATAGTTTCCCTTTCCTCTTACACAAGAGCCTAGCTAGTCTTCTAACTCTGCCTGGAATAAAAAGTGCAGCCATCTTGCAGGCATCTCCTCTGATCTGCCATGGTGTATAACTGACGAGGCACCTTCCACCACCATCACAGGCTCCTCAGTCATTTCTATCTCCAAGTCTAGTTCAGACCAGCCAATTTTCAGAATACTCCATGGTCTGGCTCTGTCACCTCCCTTTTTTGCCCTCTCTTACATTTGGGTCTCCTGTTTGTCCCTTCTTTGTCCTCTGAAGAGGTTTTTCACCTCTGCTACCACCTACCTGTCATTTTTTCCCATTACCCACTGGTACACTCAAAATCTTTCCAGTTCCTTCAGCTTTCATTTTATTCTCTCAGTAAAGTGTTTTGTGTAACCTTGATCATACCAGAACAGGCATGAAAGTGGATGGTGACTACCTACCAGTATGAGTTTTGGAACAAAGAAAGTCAGATTGAGTTTGTTCAACATACAAATCTCTACAAAAGAACTTAACAGCTAAAAAGAAACCTGTTGGAAAAGCCTGTATGCCTTCTGAGAAGAAAAGTAACTACTATGACTATGTAACAAAAAGCCTTTGAAAGAAAATAATGAGTTTTCTTCAAGAGATGTATTGTGGCACAGACTCCCTAGTTCTCAACAGCACCAGGGACCTTCATGGGTGAAATCACAGCATTCAGCTCCCTGAGCTGAAGCGGCGCAGAGCTCAGCACAGTGGTTTGGGGCTGAGACATGCCGTGGCCAGACGGGAGAAGTGACGGCCAGATGTACAGACCCTGTCTGTTACAACAACATGTGAAATTCATTAGCACTGGAGGGTAGTGGGAGGGCTGGTGTGGGTGATGCGTCTCAGAGCCCTGTCTCAGAGCAGGAGAGGCAGCTCCTCCCTGGCTCCCCTCCTGCCTGTCTGAAGTTACTGTTTTCTCTCTCTCCTGGTAGACATGAAAGCACCCTGTGAGGCACTTCCTTCCCCCAACCTGGAGCCGTACCCACAGAGCTCCATTGTGGTAACCCTGGAGGACATGGGTCTCTGGATGAAGTTTCATCAGATAGGAACGGAGATGATCATCACCAAATCGGGCAGGTGAGGGGAGCAGGACAGCTGCCTACTCCACACCTCTCCAAGCTGTTAACAAAATCTCCAAGAACTCGGTTTTTTTGAATGGTGGCCCTTTAAACTAGTTTTTTAGCCAATCATGCGCATATCCTTGCCTCTGGCAGAAGAATTGCGCTTTCAGGATGCTGTAGAATTCCAAACTGCAAAGTGCAAAAGGTCACTATGGGGCTGATGTGCTGAGACATCTTCTTTACCCTTATCTCAGCACTTAACACTGATGTTCTTCCTGTCGCTGTGAGGTTGCTCTGGAGAGTGCCCTGGGCTTCCTTTGCCTCGGTCACAGGCAGCAGCAGTTGGGCAGTAAATACCTGGTTTTGAGACTGCATTTGCAGACAAGAACATGGCGTAGAATAGTAATGAAGTTTAAATGAGTCATGCATTGTGGAGCTTGCAGTGAAAGAATATGAAATTGTGAAATGTAATGTATTATGTCAAAGCTGCTGTGAGCTGAAATAATCCCTTTGGGTAGGGAGGTAGGTGTCAAAGCTTTTTTGCAGAGTCAGAAGATGAAGGTGGTGGCAGGGAGTACTGGAACAGAAAGCTAGATGTGCTCGTTTTCTACCCACGCTGGAGAATGCTCTAATCCATCCGCCAGGTCTGCGATAGCTGGAGAAGGCGCGGAACTGTGCGCAAATTGCAAATATTTTCTCTGAAGTTTCCCACTGTTGGGTTACAGAAGTCAGAAGAATAAAAGTAGTAGCAATGTCAGGCCGTCAGTGACTGCTGCCCTGTTAGTGCCTATTCCACCTAAGCCCGTAGGGTTAGACAGTACGTCAGGAAAATGGTAAAAATGTGCAATAGCTGGCCTGTAGAAATACTGCTACCAGAACATTGCACACTAGTGAATAAACGTTACCTGCTGCTTGAGGATTAGACTATCCACTTTATAGAGAAATCCTTACAGTGCATATTTCATTTTTCCTTCAGACGAATGTTTCCGCAATGCAAAATCAAAGTCTCTGGCTTAATCCCATATGCCAAGTACCTCATGCTGGTAGATTTTGTGCCAATGGACAACTTCAGGTACAAGGTAAGGACTGTAAATAATAGAAGTTATGCTGTCCTTCCATCTTCATTTGAAATAGATTAATCTTTATGCTTCACTGGCCAGGCTGATAAATAAATCGTCTTTGGACAAAGTTCAGAAGTAATTGGTGAATTTTATGCCTCTCTGGAGTTATTTGTCAGTTTTGCTCAGGGAGCAGCTGGAAAGGTAACTAATTTTCATTGTAAGCAGTACAGTTTTAATCATGATTAACGTCAGACTTCTCTGGCAGCCATTGGGAGAAAGGGAGGAAAAATGAGGCCTAAACTTGGGGCTATTTTGGTAACATGATCATGGCTTATAAGAGAGAATCTGCTTCTTGTCAGGACTGTGCTTCAGAGGAGTCCACTAAATAAACAGTGAAGCAGAGTTTTCCTATAATGAAAGTAAATTTTTTTTAAGCTCTAGATTTCTGTCTTTTCCTTCACAGTGGAATAAAGATCAGTGGGAAGTTGCTGGAAAAGCAGAGCCCCAGCTCCCTTGTCGCACCTACGTCCACCCAGATTCCCCAGCTCCTGGCAGCCACTGGATGAAAGAACCTGTTTCATTCCAAAAACTGAAGCTCACCAACAACACTCTGGACCAACATGGACATGTAGGTTGTACCTGGCCTTTGTACTGTGCTCTCTTGGAATTCATTGCAGATGGATGTTAAGGGAAATAAGTGAGATTTGTGAGAAATTAGATCATATGGAAATTAAAGCCCATCCAAGTGCCCTTTCTTCCTTCCTCAGTCCAGCCCTTGTGCTCTCTTAACTCCCTGCAAGGCAAGGCTTTAGTCTGTACTGCCACCATAGAGGCATGGTGAAGATACCAGTCCGAGCCAGGCATCCCTATTTTGAAATGGATGTCCTGTGAGCATCCATAGGAGACTTTGCAGAGCATGTTGGCAGTGGTTCTACATGGAAAACTTTCTCCTTTGTCTGTCCCTGTGCCAGATCATCCTCCACTCCATGCACCGTTACAAGCCTCGGTTCCACATTGTGCAGGCAGATGACCTCTTCAGTGTCCGCTGGAGCATCTTCCAAGTCTTCAGCTTCCCTGAGACTGTCTTCACTTCTGTTACTGCCTACCAGAATGAGCAGGTACAGTGGGCAAGTGCTGCTCTTGGACATGTTGCTAAATACTCTTAGAAATCTTGCAAAGGAAGGGGTCTTCTTCCCAGGGTGGCCTCTGATGGACAGTGGGAAGAAGAAGGCACATTATAGTTCCTATGGAAAACATCAACTTTTCAATGAAACGAGTCATGCACCTTAATTGTATTAAGTGCATTGTCAGTGATTAACAGAATCCTAACTGCAGTAAAAAGTACAGGCAAATGTCCAAATAGTAGATAGGGACCCTGTCTGTTTCTCTAGTCAGATGAATCCCATGAATCAGATGCTAACCCTGGCAAAGTCCCTTCTCTCTGTATGTCAGTTCCTAATCAATAATGGGAGCTTTTGTGAGAGCTCAGATACTGTGGCAAGGGCGTGCCCGAACCCCTCAGATAAGCTGTTGTGATAAACACTGAGATGAAGGTATTGAAACAGTAAAGAGCTCAACCAGTCACCATGACACTGAATTTGCTCCTTTTATTTTAAGATTACAAAGCTCAAGATTGACAACAATCCATTTGCTAAAGGTTTCCGCGAGCATGGGAAGAACACTCGAAGGTAAACTGTTTCTCCATCTTAATTTATTTATAACTGGATTTTGCTTGTTAGTGTTGCCCCAGGCCATTGTGCAAAACTCTGCTAGTCAGCTCTGCTGTGTTGTGCACGCTGCATTTTCCTGTATCTTGGAGGGATGTTCCTCTGTGCAGCCTCCTCCCAGGAGACTCAGGGAGTGGGAGGGGATACAAGATTTCCTACAGAAATGTGGGAGGTGTGACAAATTTGAGACCCGCGTTCCCCTGCAAGTTGGAGCTAGGCTGGAGTCTGATACGTAAATAGCAGTGATAACAGGCAACCACAGCAGATCGTTGTGTCTCTTTGAGATCAGCTTGATTCTGATGCTTGGAGGTTCCCTCGTCTGCTCTCCCCGTGTATGGAAAAGCATCTCTTCCAACAGGAGATTTTGTCTGCAAGAGGGAAGATGGATACCAGTACCAGCAAGATCTTCTGTCTGGTCTGAGGGCAGCTAGTGGATGAGACTTAAAAAAAAAAAATCAACCGTAAATTGGCAATGGAGAGGGGAAAAATGTGTTGGTTTTTTTTCAAGCGGAAAATGTTATGAAAATATCTGAGATTTTGGGTTGTGTTATTTTATGCCTGAAAAAAAATAATCTCATTTCCTGATGAAAAAGGCCAAAACTGACTCTTTCTTACTTAAACTTTAAAATGTCATGGATTTTTTTTTTCTTCTCCTAATAGCATCATTTCTGACTAAGCTTGGACTCATTTTCCATTTAGGAAAAAGCTGCTTTCAAGCGAAAGACCCACCCTACTATACACCTGCCTGCGTGTATATTATATACGCTACACTAACAAACCAGAGAGCCAAAGCCTCTGGTGCTCACTTTCCATGCTGATTGTGCCTTTTGTGCCAACATGAAGCAGGTAACCCCTTTACCAATTTATCCCCAGTCTCCTGCGGGGCAAGGGCTCTGGCTGGAAGTGCACGCTGGTGCCAGGCGGCACGGCTAACTCTGCAATTCCACTGTGGCAAACATATTCCCCGGGGGCCCGTCAGAGTGCTTTGCTTTTTTTTTAGGAGAGGTGTAAGTCTTTTTTTGTCAGAGAGGTTCATCCCATCTTTTTGTCTTCCAGGATTTGCCCAACATCCCTTGCATGTTTATCTCAGCAAAAAAGTTTAGGTAAAAGCTACCCTCGTGTCTTGTTTCTTTCCAGGGAAGGACGAGCCAAGTGCCAGAAGCCTAGTCCAGCCAAGGGACAGAAGAGGAAACTGCCGGAGGAAAAAGAGTCCAGTGCTGAGGAACGTGGTAATATTGATCACAACAAACCCAGAGAGTTTGTTCCGAACAGTGCCCAGGCCATGGAAAGGAAAAAAAGCAGCAACATAGCCCCCTGTCTGGGGAGAGTGGCCTTGGTGGAGTCCCTAAAGAGAGCTGTTCATGGCTTGGAGTCTCTGACTCTCCAGTAATGATCCACAGGAGCCAGCTCTCAAGTCGCTTGTCATTACTGACTGCTCATCAGCTCTCTCACCAGCCTCCCAGCCTGGCCGTGCTTTGTGACCACATGTGGTCACAGGCTGTGCTTCCAGAACATTTCTCCTTTATAGTGATACGGGCTTGCAATATCACTTGATGCTTTCTTCTTGGTTCTGGATGGCACAGTTGTGCCAGCAATGCTGTTTGTGCAGCTGGGTTGTGGCGCAGCTGCGGGAACTGATACCCTTTAAAAAAAGAAAAAAATCTTTACTCTTTTGGTTTGATTGATTTTAAGCTTGTTTATTCCTTGCTTCAGTACACAGTGCTGCTTGTAGTAGCACACCTAAGGAGAAAGGACAGGGCAGGACCAAACACCACGGTATAAGGGCAGAAAAAAGCCACAAAGGGCTAGTCCCTTAAGGCAGTGTGGCTGCAAAGGAGGTGTCAGTGTTTCCTTCCACCATCCTGTAATTAATGCAGCTACCAACAGACCGTTGTGAGCTCTGGCTCTCTCTTCTCCCTTCTCATTTTCTTCTCTTTCTTTCTTTTCCCCACTGTGAGTCAGAGTTTGAGAAAGATGAGAACACAGATTTGAAGGAAGAGAGTAACCCCATTGTGGTCAGCAGTGGATACCCCTTCTGGGTCTCGGAGCAGAATGGCAGCCCTGCCTTTCCTGCAGCATCACCAGTGCCAGCTGACCAGAGGGAGGGCCTGGCCAGAGAGCAGCAAGTGCCTACGCCATCCTACCAGACATATCGGTGAGTCCCACCTCCCAGTGCTCTTGTCCAAAGCTACCCTTTAACTGATGGGATTCCTCCTCTTCTACTGGATATTTCCTAAGAAAATCAGCCAGTGGGAGTGAAGAGGGATGCCTGGGAGAAGGCAGACAGTGTACCTGGGTCACAGGTGCTAGATTAGCATGACAATAGCTCCACAACAAAACCTTTCTGTGTTACTTCAAACTCACTGATTCTGGCCATACTCATGTCTTAATACCCCTCTTTATTTTGCTGTCTTGAAATGCTCTCCCAGCCAGCTCTGTGTACCGCAGTGATTGCCTGTCCTTTGAAGGAAGCAAGTTGGAGGAATGGCAGGACTCCAGTGATTTTTTTAAATTTTATTTTTTTTCCCCACATCCTTCTCATCATTGCAAATTCAGGCATGAGTTATAGTAAGCCAGAACTACAGTTGTCTGAGCTTACCTTCTTGGGCGTTTAATTTTTCTGTGTCACAACTTGGACTAAAATGCACACTGACAGCAAGACGAAACAGTAGGTAAGGGGAAGAGGGCACGCTAAGAGCTTGCCCTGCCTTTCCCCAGGGAAACTGTGTGGGTTTTCAGTGGTTTTCCGCTGCGGTAGGTTTGACTTGTTCTTCTCTCTGCCCTCGGGGCTCAGGTTCCACGAAGCCGGGGACAGCCAGCAGCTTCCCACCCGTGACGCCGTGGCCTTGAACGATTTCCGGGCAAGGTGCCACCCCTTGGATCTTGCCACAGTGCCCGAGCACGACTCCAAACAGCTCCCAGAGGGCTTCACCAACCTGCCTCCCCTGCCCCCGCCTCTGCCTCCTCCCCAGGACTACACAGGAGTGGTGAACATGGCTCTAGACTCTGTCGGGAAACCTGGGCCCCGAGCACCCATGTACAGTCCCTATGGCACCGAGCAAGGCCTGGGCCAATGGATGGTGCCTTCCCACAGCCAGTACAGGGCGATGAGCTACTCGGCCTTCTCCACAGAGTACAGTGCACAGGGAGCTCCAGGACATGCCCATGGGACCATGGCAGAGTGGAGCCAGTACCCTCTGTTCCCCTACGCCTGCTGGTGAACAGGGAAAACTCTTCCCACTGAAAAGACTGAAAGAAAATTGTAAATGAAATAATTGTTCTGGAGTGTTGATCTTGAAGCCTTGTCTACACTAGGCAAAGAGGCATTGCTGCATGCAGTAGCGTGGGACACCTTCCCTTCCTGTCTCCTTGCACAACAACCCTTAGTGCATTTCACAAGCAATGGCCAAACTGGTGGCTGCCCTGGCCATGTCAGCGTGGGTCTGGATGAATTAATGTGTTCTGACGTGCTTTTTTTTTTTTCCCAGCAGGAGTAGGAAAGCAGAGGAGCTGCAAGAGCAGTATTTAAGGAGCTGGCAGACTCTCAGTCCCGGGCTGTTTGTGTCTTGCATTTGGGAGTTTCCAAAATCCTTTCCTCCAGGACTCGCATGCAAGGAGATAGGGACTGAGGAGTTTCCATAAGCCCTCCAGGTGGCCAAAAAGCTGTAGGGAATTATTCCAAAGATGAGCAAAAGAAGCTATCCCAGTGCCCCCTTGAGCAGTTTCCTTACTTAGTATAGTCAGACTAAAGCTAGAGTTTTGCCTTTCTTCCAGCAGCGTATGAGAGTAAAACACACAGTAATGCCTGTGTGTCTGGAGGGAAGAATTTGTCCCGTGCAGGAGAAACAACAGCAAGGCTGAGTGTTGTGTCTGCGTGTCCCCTGTCCCCATCCCTCTTCTGTCACCCCTAGAGTAGAGGTTAGTGAAACACTCTTCTTTCTACTGGTGGAGGGAGGTTGTTCACAGGATGAGGGCTGCCCTGGGGGTCTCCAAAGGGCTGTGGTTGTCAGAAACAGGGCCATGAACAGCAGTGCTGGCTGTGTCACTTCGAGCTCTTCCCTTTGAGGGAAAGGAGCTCTTTCACTGTGAACTTCTCCTTTCTTCCACCCCCGGAGAATTATAACTTATAGCTGTGGTAACTGTGCTACACTGAGCAAGCTTTGCCAATAGGTAGTTCCCACCAGCCTGGCATCACTCATTGGGCATATACTTTAATGAATACCCTGTAGGCACAGAGTTACACGCTGCGCTGACGGTGAGCTCAGCACCTCCCAGGGTGCTCGGTGAAGTCATCTTGCTGCTGTTTGGAAGTCCGTAGGGGTCTGCTGCCATGTTTAGTTATCCGAGCAGTTTCATCTCCCTTACTTCTGTGGTCCCATTGTGGGAAGGAGCTGTTTGGCCAGGCTGCACGCTGCCTTGCAGAGAGGATTTCTCTTTATCTTTGCCTTAGAAGGGGGAAGCATCCCTGTTGGCCAAAGTGACAGAACGGCCCTGGCAACGGGGTCTTGTTTGAGACAGGCTCTCTGCTTCTCAGGGAGGATAGATGTGTTCCTAGATGTCATTTAGGAAATGTTTTCTTGTAACACTTTGTTTAAACTGCTGTGTGGCCTGTAGCCATCAGTAGGCAGTGAGGTGTGTCATTCAGCGTGGATGCCAGATGGTTTTCTCTGCATGTGTGTGCACATGTGTGTGTGTGTAGCAAGATGTTGCCCGTGAGCTGTGAGCAGACCCGGGCTGGTTTGTGACCACAAGTGCGTCAGGTCCGGTGTGCAGGAACACCGGGAGCAGCTGTGTGCTGCTCTCTTTGGACACCAGTTCAGCACCGCACGTGTACGTAGCATAGAGATGCCGAGCCGTTTTTCTTACTGTTAAAATGACTTTGAAAAGTAGCCCTGCAAATGTGTGAAACTCAACTACAATGACCGCTTCCTCATTTAAATAGTATATTGCTAACTGCTTTTGTACTATAATTACGATACGTAGAGAGCAGCCAAGTACTTCCCCTCAGCTTCGTAGGATGGATGCAAGATGTGCAGCCCTTAAATAAAGGTCAGACTTCACCACAGTATATGTACATAATACCCCATTGGCCTCTTTTCTGATAGCAACCTGGCCAGTAGTTATTTATACCTGCTGTGCACGACACGCATGTGAATGCAAGTGACTCAGTAAAAAGAAATCTAGTTAGGGAAAATAATGTAGAGGAGATTGTTTTTTAATCCCAGAAGATTGTGATTTCCTGCTGTCCAAATTCCAGCTGTGTGAAGGCAGGTCAGCTGTAAAAGGCTGTCCTCTGTGGATGAGAAAAATATTCTGACCATTAGTAGCTGATTTTGCCACCACTGTTTTCCACGTCGTGGAAATGAGGTGAGAAGGCTGGCTGGGGAGTTTGGTGCCCTCAGCCCCGTGCGCAGGGACCCTGGGAGAGGTGCTTTCTGCAAGGCTGTCCTGCTGGTACCCTGCCGTGATCGCTGTGACCATGTGCCATGCTAGCAAGGAAAGAGAAAGTAATACATCCGCCCACAGGCTACTTGGTTAGATCTGTTTCTTTATCTTTGAAGGTGGGTTGTATTTCCCTCTGTCATAGGGTGCTAATGACGATGAAAACTGTGCTGTGGTGAGTATGAGGAACCAAGGAGAACTGGGCAGCAGAGGGAAACTCCAGTGCAAATATGGATGTAGTGTTCTTTTTTTCCAGACCATCAGAATAGCTTTGCAGGTGCTGCTGCCCCATGGGCCTGTCCGTAGAGCTGGTTTGGCAGACAGCTCTGCACTGGGGTAAGACTCAGCCTTGTGCCTAGGACGAGCCATTAATTAACAAGCCTTCTGTTGCAACAGGACTCCTTGCCCTTCTTTGGTGAATCATCCAGCTTATTAGAAAAGTACCTTCCCTTTCCTCGCTCGCCTGTCTCTCGTTAGAGACTGTGGCTTGGCTGGTTTGTGAAGCCTTTGGAAATTTTGCCCGTAGGTGTGTGCTTTGGACTCTGCTGCCGCCTCCTCCCTTTGCAGTTCCCACTGTCTTGTTTTCTTCAGCTGTGGCATTTAAAAGTCTGTGTGAGTTCAACTGAAACGCTGTTTTTGCACGCATGTGAGATAATGTAATGCCTCTCTGACTGCTTCAATAAAAGGAAATGAGACATGTGGAAGGCAGGCCATTAAGAGTAATAAAATAAACTCTAAAGTGTGTTTTTTGTGCATCTCTCTCAAGCACACCAGTGGCTCCACTTTAGTCATGTTACCTGGGGCCAGTTTGTACATGCATGACACACGCTGTTGATCTCAGTGTTCATTGTTC
This sequence comes from Thinocorus orbignyianus, assembly GCA_013400375.1. Lineage (NCBI taxonomy): Eukaryota > Metazoa > Chordata > Aves > Ciconiiformes > Thinocoridae > Thinocorus > Thinocorus orbignyianus. Next base: position 502,980 of record VXBW01003046.1, read on the forward strand.
TCTGCAGCGTACTCAGTGAGCCCCACGTTCTCTGCTGGCATTGCTGGATGTGACTCAGTCTCTTGCACTAATTCTTTGCAGCAAATTGTTTATTTTCTCTGCGTTTTCTGCTCCTCTTCTGCAGATGAGTTACATAAGGATGAGGGCAAATGGACTATAAATGGGATTTAGGTAAATTTCCTATGGGAAATAAAGATCCTGATTTAGTTTGGTTTCTCCTATTGGTTTTTGCAGCCTTAAGCCTTGTCTGACACTGCTTCAATACAGATGGGAATGGCGGAAAAATGCTTTCTTGCCAGTGCTGCACTTCTCCTTCCACAGAGAGCCGCATCCTGGTGTGCGGCCAGAGTTCCTGTGATGCTGCTTCCTGGCAGTGCAATAAAGTGCCCACCTTTCCTCATGATTCACAAAAAATATGGTGAGCCCTCCTAAGGGTCTCTTCTCACCTGGCCCAGGATGCGGCTTCTGTGCTTGTACCCACTCGGTCACCCTCTGGCTCTGCAGAAGAAGTGCCAGCTGGTTTCAGTAAGAACTTACCTGATTTCCCAGTGGTAGAGGGAGAGAGATGTGCTCAGCTGGTGAAAACCAAACTCACCATCTGGCTCTGTCAGATCGGCATCCTTGGCCAAGCTGAGCCAATGTCCTCATGTGCATGGTATAGGGCAGGGTCTGTCTGTCCCCATGGGGGCATAGGAGGAGGCTCCTTACCTGTGAAGAGGTGTGGAGACATCCTGGAGAGCTGCATTTCCATGCTTGTATGGGCTGGGACATTTGAATCGCTTTGTAGCTGGACAGCCGGACTAAGTTGGACTTGTTCCTTCCTTCTGGGTTAATCTGACTGCCTGGCATGGGGGTGTCTGTCATTTGGTCCTTGGTGAGCCTCCTGGGAGCCTCCTGCAGTGTGTTTCCTTGGCCAGTGTATGTATTGGGTCACCTTAAGCGAAGCCAAGCAAGCCGTGCAGACCCCCTCCCAGGAATAATAACATTCTTCGAGTCAAATGGGTTTTTATTGCAGAGCTTAAAAGCCACTTAATTCGCCAGGCCCAGGTTGGGATCCCATACGGAGCCTCTTAGCAGGGGGGATGCAGCATTTGGCTGACAACAACAAGCAGCAGCCGTCACCCGCCATGCGGGGCTGGACCGGCATGAAGCCAAATTCCTCCTGCCCGGGAGCTGCAGGCAGCTGCCAGCCCCTCTCCCACCCATCAGCAGCCAAGTGTTCGGGCTGCAGGTGTCTGCGCTTACCTGCTCCCCCACCCTCAGCCTTGGATTCACTTTGGGAATGGCCAAGAGCAAAGAGGGAGGGAGTAAAACTGTCTGGGGCCAGCTGGAGGAAGGGAGGACAAAAGGTTTTCCCCAAAGCCTGGGAGGGGGTGGTCTGTTGGTTGGACTCCATGATCTCATGGGTCCCTTCCAACCATGAAAATTCTGTCATTCTGTCCCACTTACCCCCTCTGCTCTGAGCAGTGCTGGCCCCAAAGTCCACCCAGAGGCTGGTTGCTCGGAGCCACGACTTCACTGCCATCCTTTTGCCTGTTTACGGGGTGCCTATTTCTGCCCATTTCTCTAGGGCTTGACTCTGGGTTCTCCCGGCAGCTCCAGGTAAGATGGTATCACTGTTGTGCTTTGCAGAGCTGTAGTGAGGTTTAAACATGGCTTCTAGACATTACAGCAAACCTGGGCAGGAGAAACCGAGACAGAGGTAACTGAGCTGCTTGCAGGCTCAGGAGACAAAGTGAGGTGAGTCGGGGAGAGCACTTCTCCTCCTCCAGTGCTGTGCACTGCCCAGAGCAAGCACTGAAGCGTTCTCGAGACCTGGGCCTGAGTGGCAGACGAAAATTGAACCCAGGGTGAAGCAATCCTTCAGTGCAGGGGTGAGGGGAAGCACTGCAGCCGTGAGGAACAAGTGGTGCTGCCCAGCTTGATTTAGTGTTTTTCCTTTTTTGTTTTTCCAAGCATGTGGGCTTGGTTTTATGGCATGAAATGCCTTGCTGTGGGGTGCTGGATTGCCTCTCACACTTCTCTAATACTCTGTTTTTTTTCTTTGGGTGTGCAGGTGTATGTCTGCAGTGTTCCTGCCCAGACGGCACCATGCTTGGTGAGTGTAATGGATGGATTTCATTTCCATCTCCTACAGTTCTTTGGGCACATGCTGAGATTTTTATTTCTTCCTCTCCTATTGCTACTGGACAGGGAATATTTTGTACCTCCATAAAGGGAGCTCACGATACAGGACAGGCATACTGTCGGTCACGCAGCCAGGCGTAAAACCTTACTCGGTTTTGGTATCTCTGCCTCTCATTGTAAAAATAAGACTGTACATGTGAAACACAGCAGCTCTTCACAGGAGAGACCTCCTGCGTGCTGACACTGTCACTCCAGCTCCCATCTGCAGGGTCACAGTCGCAAAGCACTGGCACCTGGGAGCTCTGCATAACATCCCCGCTGGGAGACAGTGCATTAAGGGGAGATGTGAGTGGAAATGCTGGTGCAGAGTAGAAGGGGATGCGTCAGGCCTGATTTCTGTCATACCGTGGTGTCTGTCCCCATGCTGGCTCTGTTCGTGTTGAGCAGCCAGCCCTCTGCTCGCCCACAATCTGGTTTTGGCTCTGTTATACCATCCAAAAGGGGCTCTGTGGAGACAGAGCTGTCCAGAGCAGCTGGGGCACCACCCAGCAGCATTCAGGTGAGGGGGAACAGAATTGCTGCAGGTCCAGTAAGCATTAGTCAGCCCTCCCATGTCCTTCCAGGCTTCCCTGGTTGTCCTCCAAGGATAAAAGCAATGAACAATTGAGCAGTGGTGGGGATGTGATCTAAACCACCCTGTTTACCAAAGGGCTATGCTGAGCATTGCACTGACATGGGCTGAATGACACTAATGTGCTCCCTGTAGAGCCCCTGGGGACACAACGGCATTTTGAAAATCACGGATGAGAACATGAGGCCAGGATGGCAGCACGGTTTCCAATTCATCAGACTGGGCTGGCAGTCTCACGTAGAGCTGTGCCACATGTTTCTCATCCCTTGTTTCATCCTGCCCGTATGTCCGTTAATGGCCCTGTCCTGCCTCCATCCTCGGGGACTAATTGCCTCACACTTGAGCAAATGTGCTTGGTGTTTAAAAGGAGTCTATCGATTTGTGCGTATTCTTGAAAGCCTCACAGGGCCCCGTTTCCTTTGAAGTGTAAAAGCATCTGGCTGTCTCTGTTTCTCCAGCAGTCTCCTACTCCATTTGCATCTCCTCTCGCAGGGGCAGCCCGGGGAATCTCCCCCAGCCCCACTCAGTGCTGGGATTTGGGGCTGCTGAGGGGGCTCCCTGCCACGGGGAGGTGGGACGTGAAAGCAAAGGTGCAAAGCTTCGGTCTCAGCCGGAGGTGAGCTCAGTTTGTATCTTGGGGTACGCAGGGTCAAGCTGTTTCTGGGAGCCAGTTTCTAGTACTCCAGACTTTGGGGGTGCTCTCGCTGCATGTTTATCTGCAGTGGCTGTGCTGTTAGGAAGGAGAAGAAGCAGCCCCTGGCTTCTTCCCACCATGGTGCTTAGCCTCCTGTGCACCACAGCGCTGGTCTGTAAGGAAACAGAGTCGGACCTGGGCTGCTTTGGATAATCCACCACCCAGGAGCTGAACTGCACAGGAGCGACCAGAATCTGTGATGGTTCTTTGAGGTACATTTGAACAAATACTGCTGAAACACAACCAAGTCCCTGCTGTGTGCATGTGGACAGTTTGGCCTGTGATTCTCCCCTGGACAGTGGGACTGGCCCTGGACCAGCTGCTTGCCTCCTATTTTCGCATAGGCACAGGAGTGACTGTCCTTCTGGAGCGGGGACTGAAAGCTCGGTCATTCCTTGGTCATCCTCGGGGTGGTGGTGAGAGGACAGCATGGATAATGCAGGCCTGAATTGCAGGGGTTGCCTGTAGCACCTCCCAGATACGTGTGTTGGGTTTCCTGTTTCAGTGAGGCCTCAGCAGAGCAGCGGTGGCATCTCGCTGTTGGAGGCAGTAAATGGGCTCCCATCTGGTTTTAATGACCAGTAGCACTTTGGTGCTTGTTTATTCCCATGTTTTATGCTTCAGCAATAAAATACTACTTCAGTTTGTTCAGTCCATCCCGGTGCTGGATGGAGATGAGTTCACAGCCTCTGACAAAGAGGTCCTGGCGGCATGCAGGGTGGTGGGGTTTTTTTTTTAGACAGCTGGGCAAGATCAGATGATGTAGAGGCAATTAGTCTGAAATACAAACGTCAGTGGACAGTACAGAATGTAGGGAGGGCAGCTCGTGGTGTGCCTCACAAAGAGGTCTTGTCCTTGGATTAAGGGAGGAGACTTTTGGTTATGGAGCTGGAGCTGTGCTCCCTTCTCTCTTAGAGCAGCACGGAGCTCTGATGTGGAGTCCAAATGAAGTTAGTCTCAACTTTAAAACCAGGTACTTGAGGAAATTTTAGTCCCAAAGTGCTGCCCATGGTGGTCACTCAGCTGCAGTGTTGTGTTCTAACCCTCCCGTCCCGTCACAGCGCTGAAGCGCTGGTGGAGTCGGCAGAAGCACTGGCAGGGCCACCTCTCACTGTGGGCATAGACCGGCTCTGCTGCTGGTTCCCACTGCTGCGACGCTTGGGGCGACTACAGTGGGACTGGAAGTTGTTTTAAAAAATTCCCTGGAGTGAATACATTGTAATATTACATTAATCTAAGGAGGATTTAATGTGAGGGGCTGTGGGGGTTTCTGGTGTTGCTCCCTTTGCCTGGCATGCTCCTGTTGCCCACCTGGCCCACCCAGGAGCGGAGGAGAGCCTGTGTGCTGGCAGCTCAGGCACTGAGGAACGGATCGTCCTCCGAAGGGACCGGCAGTAACACTTTGCACGTCTCTGGCAGTTGGTATCTGGGGATCTTGAATCATTTTTGCAAATGCTAGTTAAGCTTTTCAGCGTGTCTAAACGTGACTCTGTCCCGCGGGGTAGGTGGGGACAATAAGAGAATAAAGAGAGATTAAAGACAGTACACCACAGAGGGGAGAAATGGGCTCTTTGTCTCCCTTCTGACTTTTATGGAGACCTGGAAACCTTTTGCTTTCCCATCTCCCATTTGTCTTCTGCCCTAATGGTAGAGGAACTCCACTTTATTTAGCCTCCGCTTTATTTCCCAACAGTATACTCCTTGGAGGATCTTTAGCTCTTACCTCTAAAGGGCATTGATTTTCAGCAGAGAGCCCTTTTCCCGACTGTTTGTCAAAGCTTGGAGCTATAGGTGGCAACTAAAGAGAGAAGGATTCCAACAAAGTAATTAATTCCTTTCTGAGTTGCTCAGGCTCCGTTCCCTTGGTGCCACTGATGTTGCATTTGTGCTAAATTTCCCTGGAAGGTCTTATGTAGGGGGAACGATTAAAGGAAACTTTTCTCAGGCTGCTTTTACACATCAGGAGGAAGGAAGGTGGGCAGCCACCACTCCCTTGGGTTATTGCTGTCTCCAAAGCCATACACCCAGCTACTGCTGGAGCCAGGACCGGTTTCAGGCTGATGGATGTTTGGAACATGCCACTGAGATCTGTCAGGTCCCAGCAAAGTGTGAAGCTAAACCAGTCCTGTCCCTAAAACCCCACCAGGTACCCTCTGAAACAGGGCTCCTGGTTACACTAAATGTGTCACCTCCAGCTTCCCAAACAAACACAGGGTGTCAGTGTGGAGGGAAGGGACTTCCACAGCACTGAGCAGGGTTTTGCCATCATCATGTCAAGAAGAGCTGTGTGCTCCTCCCGAGGGTGAGCCTGGCCTCTGGCTTTCAACTGCAAATGAAGCAAAGTGTTTACAAAGAAACCTCCCAAGGCCTCTGCCCTGGCCCAGCGTCTTGGCCCTTGACTCACCCTGATGGTGTAAAAGCTCTCAGAATCAGGGCAGAGCTGTGTCACGGTGCCCTGGAAAGAAGAAACCACTGTCCCTGTGGATGCTCCAAACAGCCTTCTGCAGCTGGAGCCAAGTGGGGCTCTGGGAGACAAGTGAAGGCAGGAAGGCAACAGGGCACCACACTCATCCTCACACTGCTCCCAGCCCAAAAAGGGGGAGACAGCGTGGAGAAGTAACGCTGCCTTTTCCAGGATTTGGGGTTGGGACAGTCTGGGAGCTGCGGCACGAACTCCTCGAGTCCAGACTATAAAGTACTTCACGGGGCCATCCCAATTGCCTGGCCTATTAGTTTTATGGAGGGGGGGATGTTGTAAAGTTGCAGTTGATCTCCTTTTACCACAGTAATGAAAATATAACTGTAGTGGGGAAAGAAAGCCTGGTCACAGGGGCAGCAGGAGCCCGCTTTTGGGCCCTGGGGGTCACCTCATGTGGGTTCCTGGGGTCCCTGGACATCTGTCAGCTTCCACTAGGGCTGAGGTGTGCTTTGGCGAGGAGAACCTTGGCCCCTTGCCCCAGATGGGGGCTCCTCTCGGGCACCCCCAGCGCAGGAGGAGGATGGAGCCGGGTGGCTGCACAGGCAGGGGCACAGTGCCACCCAGTGACTGCGTGTGACCTGCCGGGGGACAGCAGGGGCACAGCCGGGGCAGCCTGCGGGGGAGTTGCTGCAAAGGTTTTGAGGCCTGGAAGCCACAGCGAGGGCATCTCAAGGTGATGGAAAATATGGGGAGACCCAAGCACCGGCTGCGTTGCTGTTTTGTGGTTGAAGCACAGGAGGGATGAAGCTCCTGTGCTGTCCCGCCGTGTGCAGAGCAGGGGTTTGGCGTGACCCATCTTGTTCAGGTGGTGATGGAGGCTGAGTCAAGGGCAAGCTGGGGCTGAAGCAGCTCACATTTTGGGAGGGACCCTGGCAGCAAAACAAGTGAAGAAGGAGGTGGTTACCCAGGAGCTGCTGCTCTCTGTGGGAGGATGTGTCTGCTCTGGGGCAGCATGGCTGGTCCCAGAGAGACAAAGCTGCTGCAGGGACTGAGGTTCTGAGAAGCCGCTCAGCCTCTGCCAAGCTGGAGCTGGACTGGGAGGGACCACTCGTGTCAGGGTGTCTTGGGCATTTGATGACAGCCACGTGTGGTGGCTTTCTGACTTGCACCCCAAGGTTAACGTAGGACCTTTTCTCCTTTCTGCTCAAACCCTGCCTACATTCCTTGCTGGGTCAAGCCCTGTGTCAGGTTCCCAGGCTACAGCAAGCATCAACAGGCAGCTCGAATGGTGGGGGAAAGGAGCCAGGCAGAGTGGGGATGCTGTGTCAGCAGCTCCCCACGCGGCTCCTGTTGCTGTAAATTGCTGCCCCAGCAATGCCCTGACACGTTTCCAGCAAGGACTGTCTCTTGGAGGAGGCACAGACTATGGCTCTATTTTAGGTGATGACTACAGAGCCCACGGAGCATTTGGCAGCAGGGAGGGGTGTTAAATCAGCCTGTCCTTCTCCAGGTACATCATCTCCTCCCTCTACACCCTCCATTTTCCATAACTGTTCCAATGCAGTGCTGGGCTGCGGGACTGCGATGTGTGGCTGAAATCGGGGCACTGCAGCGAGCGAGGCATGAGTCCTGCATGTCTGATGGATGAAAGTCCTACATCTTTACTGCCCTGTCAAGGACTGTGCACGCTTCCTGCTCCCGGGCTGCTCTCCCATGTGTCTTTCTTTTTGCCTATTTAAATTTAGGCCAGCATTGATAGCACAAACACCATTGCCGAGGTCTGTGGGCTACCATTGCTGCTCAGCTCAAAGTCTTGCTAGAAGCCTGGGTTGGAGAGCTATTTCTATCCCATGGCCCACCTCTGCTTCTGTTAGATGGTCACTGGTGATGGTGAGAGAGTGTCACTCGGCCCCATACAGGCGGGAGCTGTTACTGAGTACTGGAAATAACCTTTCTGCTGCTACTGGAGTATGTCCTGCAGTTTGGTTTTGGCCAGAGATTTCCAATAGCACCGATACCTTACCTGTGTGTCAGCCCTGTGTTAGCCCATTCAGCAGAATTCCAGGCTGGAGCCAATTTTAGCCTTTCTGTTTCAGGCTCCCCCCAGTGTGTCCCGTGTCCAGGCCAAGGTGCTATTTTTTGCAGGGAAATTATCTTTGTTAATTTTAGATCTAGTTCTCCAATGTGCTGAGTAGCCACAGCTATTCCAGGTAGTTGGGGGCGGCAGGAGGTATTTGATCTCTGAGGGATACGGCTCTTTTGTACATAAAGCCAGGCAAATGTGATGAATGACACCCCCTCTGTGCCTTGCAGTGCGTGAGGCTGGATGCTCAGCAGGACGCCAGCCCAGTGCTGTGTGTGTCGGCCGTCGCTGCGGACTCAGAGCCAGATCACCAGCTGCGATACCTGGAAAGGGAAAAGCTGTTTCTGTTCAAGGTCAGTGGATTAATGATATCACTGGTCACAAGAAGAGGGCAGAAAAGAGACAGTCCAAGATGACAGAAACGGGTTCAGCCTGTGGAAGTCCCTGTGAGATTCCCCTGAACTACCTCATAATCCAGACCCAATTAGCAAAAGAACATAAAATACATTTGAAAACCATGAGATTAGAGTCAAGAAATGCTCAGGGCCATTGCTTTGCAGTAATGAAAAATGGGCAAGTTTGATTTTTATGTTTTTAATGACAAGGATAGTGACAGTGCCTGACTGGCTGGGTTCGTCTTCTCTTCTGTCAGGAGCAGCCCTGGGGATGTTGTTGCCTGGCTTGGCTGCCGAGCGCTGGTCGGCTGAACAGGAGCAGAGTGCCAAGAGCTTCAACCCAGCTCTTGTTGTTCACTTATGTCAGTCCCTTCTGTCTTTTCAAAATAGCATCCTCCCCTCTGACTCAACGCTCCCCCTGACAGCCGACTCCGCTCGGGTACAGGGGCTGCTGGGGGAAGCCAAAGCAGCGTGTCCAGCGCTGCCTTTCTGCCACCCCCTGCCCTCTAAAGAGCAAGTGAGAGCTCTTCTTGCCCCAGGCTCTGAGAGGATTCATTAGCGCGGGGGTGGGGTGGGGTGGTGGAACACAGAACAGTGGAGGGGCAGTAACATTCCCCGAGATCCTGCTTCCTCTTGTGCTTTGGTGTTTAATTTCTAAACCAAAGGCAAGATTACAAGTGGAGGACTTTTCAGCGCTGACTTTCAGCTGCCCTTGTTGGACCAGCCAGGACGTATAAAGCAGGAGCTGGTTCCCTACGGATACCCCAGATTTAGCTCTGATCCCGATTGTTTGGTGCTCCAGCGGCGGGTGAGACTGGTAACTCGTGCAGGGAGGGTTCTGGTTACAAAATGCCTGGAATGAAGCGAGCAGGTGCTGGGAAGGTTATCTGAGGAGAGTGCTGTGTTAATTCTCTGTCGCCTCTCACTCCCCTTGCCTGCTCAGACACAGTGTGGATGGCATCTTCCAGAGGTGAGGCTGTGTCTCACGCTCAAGGGGCTGCTGCATTCCCCTGTGAGTCACCATCACCACACTGAGCAGCGGCAGCAGCTTAGCTTTTAGCTCCTGAGGCTCATGCCCGGCTGGAGCAGGAACCCCCGTGAAGCAGGGATGTGCCCGAGTCACAGTGGTGGGTGCTGGGACAGCACATGGATACATCTGACTCAAGGTGGACACACAACAGTCCTCGAGTTAGTGATCGCTGAAACTTTGGCTGTGGGCCATCTCTTGGGGCTCAAATTTTGGAGGAGGCAGCCTGCTTTGGGCCAGCTGTGGTGGTTTCTCGTCCCACTGCAGGAGGGCTCAGCTGTTTCCACAGTCAACACCGGACTCTGTAGCTCGGGGTACTAAGGTCACCTGAAATGGGAACTGCTGTACCTTACCACAGAGCGGTGACTTGTGGTTCAACAGCTGCTGCAGGAGCAGCTGATCTGCCTCTAAAAGGCAGAGGGGACAGTGTGAGGGACAGAAATTGCTCCAGCTGCTCCACGCTGAGCTGTGCTTACTGGTGACTACAAACCTGAAGCGCTTTCCTATGTGCACATCCCACACTATTGTAAATTATGTAAAAAATTACAAGGCGATGCATTCTTTTGCTGTGGCAGCGTTTTATTGGAGTGTATTTAGGCGCATTTCCCATTGGTGTAAGCTCAGGCAGGGCTACCTCTGGTTGAATGTAAAGGGGTGTTTGTTATTGCACTGGTCTAGAAAGAAAACCTTTAAATTAAATGTGGGTGACAAACTGGTAAACCCAGCTCATCCCAGCTGGATTGCCCCTAAAAATTAAGACTTTACGCTGGCCAGTGTTGGACTGGCCTAACTAAACAAGTTCACATTTAAATTGGGGACAGCCTGTTTTTGTGTGAGAGAAGCCTGGCTGTCACCAGCACACTCATGCTGTTGCAGCCCGTGGCCTACCCTTGCCCTAGAGGGTGTGCAGCACGGGTGTTCATTGGCATTGTAGGCGTCTCACCGCAGACAGTAGTGCTGCTGCTGCTGCTGCTCCCATGCCGGTCACTCCGGTTGTAGGAAGTGGGTGGCCAGCAGGGCTGGGGATGCTTGGCTTTGCTGCATAAATAGAAAAGCAAGAGCTGCTGGAGGTGTCAGAAGCAGCTGCAGCAACAGGCGAGCACTGCCAGCTTTTGCGAGAAAGCAAAAGGCACACATAGAAACAGGATTGTCAAACCTACTTCATGCACCTTACCTGTTCTTCCTTGTCTATCTGAAATACTGATTTTCTCGGAGAATGAATTTGCCAGATATGAATATCAGATGATAAGACACTGCAGAGTTGGCTATGACTGTTTATTAACATCACATGGAAATCTGTACGCCAGAGCAGACAAACAGCAGGCTGTGAACATACCTACAGAGTCCAGGGAAACAACGCAAGCTTTTATACTTCTCCTTTGCAGCAGTCGAGTGTCTGATGGACCTTCAGGTTTGCTCCAACGTAAGATCATCTCAAGTTTCAACACGTTAACAATTTGACTGAATGATCCCAAATACTAAAAAAAAAATGCCTTAGGTTGTAGTTAGTGCTCTTCTTGATCTGGATTGACCATAAAAAGGCAAAAGACAACCTCCTGCTTTTGACTTGCAAAAGTAGCTGTTTGACACATTACGCCGACACCTTTCACTGGTAGCTGGAATGCCAGCCATCCCCCTCTCCAGAACCAGCACAGGTTATGCCTTATTTACTTAAACAACAAGAAGCTAAATTCAAACCGTCCACATAAACCAGTCGTTCTTACAAGCACAGTCAAGGGTATCACAGTAAAAGAAGGTCACAGTTTCTAGAGAGACCTTTAAAGGCCTCGGCAAAACAGCAGCGTTACATACAGTGACAGGAAGAGCACCGAAGCGTTGGGTGTGAGGGCAGAGACAGCGATAATCTGTCTAACCAGAGACGTGTCTTTTTTTTCAGGTGAACCTGCAGAGCACAGCAGTATTGTCTGAAAAAAGGCCCGAGGAGGGAACAGGAGGGGAATCATTCAGCCCAGCAACAGCGGTTTCTCCTGCTTAATTCTTCCTTTGATTCTGGAAAACTTCAGTTGGTGCTCCCATTCACCCACAGAACAGGGCATCATAATGACAGAGTAAGGACTTCAATAATCTGTTAGTATTGGCATGGTTTTAAGACTAAAGACAACGAATAATACTGTAAGTTGAGGCAAGTTTTATTTAGACTGTACAAAGAGGACACTGGGAAAAAAAAAATCAGTGGCTTGATCTTGGGACCAGTTCTATGAAATAAGTGGAGTAAGAAATTAAAAAGGCACTAATCTTAAGAAAGAACACTCCGTATATTCTAAGAATATAATTCATTTAATACTGTTAATCTTATAGCACAAAAAATAAAACGAGCTATGATCCCCAAAATAAACTTTAAATGCCTATACTCAATATTATTGCCTGAAGATCATGGTCTTTAAATTACATATTGTGTTTTAAAGTTTACACAGTGAAGACTGTCTCAAATACAAGGCCACCTTTCCCACTGCAGTAATTGTATCCTTGTCCCAAAAAACAAACTTTCATTTAACACAAGTAAACAGAAAATGACAACTATACAAGAATGCGCTCACTGGTCCCAAAGGGCAGTCTTTTAGGCAGGTCTCACTTTCCAATGCAGGTTTTTGAGGAAAATGCTTGAAAACTTGACTAGAAAACAAAGGCAGCCCGCTCGTTCCCAGGATGTTAATACAATATAAAAAATTATTTTACAGGCACATGAAATGGCACGAAGAATGCTGTTTTTCCCTTTACAAAAATAATGCTCAGGCTCTTCAGAGCCCCAACCCAAACAGGATATTCCCTTTTGTTTATTCTTTCCCAATTTGTAAACAATCATGAATTAAATTAGCGCTTATCCAGTGATGGACACTGATTAAAACAGTTTTCATTTAAACTTTCAGACTGGTTAGAGGCTTCAATGTCTATATACACATGTACACAGCAGGAGGAAGTCGATCAGTAAGCCTTTCATGAGAATTAACTACTGCGGCACCAGGTAATTACACCAGCTCCTAGTTCAAAGGCATGGACAACTTTAATGGTGCATAGATTGAAGCCAGCACTTGTAGGCTCCCACGCTTCCCGGCCAGTGTACCCGACGTGCCCGAGGACACTGACACTGGCAGGTCATCACTCAAAGTTGAGAGGCTTCATAAAACCACAGACAGCATGCGCGTAAGCAAGCAACAAGCCACTGAGAATCCAGAGTCCTTCGAAGAGAAACACAAACCCATCAAACGCAGTCTTTATATGAAAATACTTGTCTCATAGTAAAATAGCAAAGACACGTTTTGAAGCAAGGTTACAATCAGCTCTGGCTGGTCAGAATGCTACATTTAAACCACGTTTAACAGACCTGAACCACACCACTGCTACTCAGAGAAACACTGTTCATCCGTGGCCCAAAACCAGGTTCACAGAAATCTAAGAATTCTTGTCTTTGCATCAGATGCCACTACACACAAATTTTGCATAGTTTTGAAGGTAAAATAGTTTGCTTTCCTGCAGTATCAGAACATAATTAAAACTAAAACAACGCTTGTGTTCAAAGTGTATACCTTACTCAATGAGGGGATGAGTCACAACGTTTATTTCAGTGAAGGAAAAAAAAATTAATAAAAAAGTATCAAGGTCAAAAGCTGTGCTCAAGATCTCAAATCTCACAGTATTTATTTACCATGCAAAAGAAGAATTCTACAATGAGTCTTCTGAAGAGCTGCCTGTAACTAGGTCAGGTCTGAAATCAGATTTCTCTGCAGCAGACTGAGTTTAGTGCAGTTTCTGTATTCAAAGGATGACTTTCAGTAGTACAATCTATGTAGTAAACTTACAGGTATAGTTGGGGCACAGGAAAAACATGACCTTCTTTAGTTAAGAGAGCTGCATAGCTTTTCTTTGCAAGACAAAATGTCAATGCCTATTGTCAAGAATTACTCTTACAGCACCAAACACTTCAGTCAATGCTACTCTACTTCACAGTTAATTTGGTAGTAAAATGCTCTACAAGAACGTCTAGACTGTCAGCCACTTGATCAATACTACAGAAAATAACTAATGGATGAAGGGAGCGACTTCTTTAAAAACCCCAGCATTTTTCATGTCTTGCTGCAAATGCCATTTCTGCATTTCTTCAGTGCCTTCCAATTAAGGACCTGATGGCACTTCCACATGAGCTAAGAACAACGTGCTTTTATTAGGATCAAGCGACACAAATCAACAAGAAAACATGCTGGAACTTAAGAAAACAACTTTTATATGATTTGACATTTATAAGAACTGGTGAGATTCTCAGGTGTCTGAAGGTTCTCATTTTGCTACAAAGGACAGCCTTCAAAAGCTGAAAAATGGGGGCTGCCGTTTTCCTGTCAGCTCCCACAAGAGGCATTTTTCTTCAACCAGACTGTCCGAAACAGAAGGTTTTGTAGTTGTAGCCTTTGCAGACGTTTATTATGTTAATTCAGTGTTCCGTTATTTTTAAAAGAGCATTCCAGTTCACCTACAAAACACATTTAAAGAAGGCAGCACAGGATACCACTGTACCTGAGCTTTCATATCCTGCACACAGGCTCAGGACTTAACCTGCATGGCGTGAATTGTACTTATTTAGCCTTAGCCATATAGTTCCCTACTGTAACTACAATTACAGCAGTATAGCTTATGCACAGAAACAGGGAAAGAAGCTATACTGATAACACACACCTTCGTAGCCTCCTCCAGCCTGAGCATTAATTTATCACATGGGGAATCCAGGCAGCTGACCCCAATTAACCATTTTCTAGAGGATGCTGGGAGGGGGAGGGATCTGGGACATACATAAACCAGAGCCAACTCATTTGGAAGGGGTGGAAAAAAAAAAAAAAAAAAAAAAAAAAAAAAAAACATGGAGGGGATTTAGGATAAAAGCANNATGATAGCAGCATGCAGAGGACTTAGGATACAAGCAAGGAAAAAGAGGGGAGAATAAAAAGAAGATGAAGAAGATGAAAGCAGCTCTGGAAAAGAAGCACAGCAATGTGGAGACACCCTAGAAAAAAGGTACTGTGTTTGAAAACGAGCTTTCAGTGAGTTGGGGTTGGCATAGCTAGGAAACTTTGGAGAGGTTAGGGGAGCCCGCAGAGAAATGGGTATGAAAGGTGTATGTTTAAATAAGAGGATTTTATCAGTATTTATCAAGTTCTTCTGTCCCACTCCTCTACTACCTCTCCACACAATGGCAATCTGATCAGTCTACCAAGTAACAGCTTGGTGACAAGCACTTCTATACTAGTAAAGCTACACTTTCAACACTGCAGAAGAGCTGTATGTAGACCAGGCCAAAGTGTTTCCCCTTAAAGCTCACTTTCTACAGTTAGTGCTTGCAAAAAATCAACAGAAATGCATTAAGTATGTCAAACCAGGTTACAAGTATCAACCCCTCCTAAGTTTCCTTATAAATAAATGTCTCTGTTTCAATGCAGCTCATTCAACGGTTATTTGCATTTTACACACACTGTTTCAGGAAGGTCAACAACAAGCTTAAGAGTTAACAGAAAAGAGCAGCTTCTAATACAACTGCTTAGAATACATAAGCTTCAATTATTGTCCTTTAAAGAGACCATCATTTTAAATGTACTACCTTAGGACAGGTTCTCTTAAAACTAAGTTGTCTTCAGTCTTAAAATTGCATTTTTGTTGTTGCTTTTTGTTGGACAGTAATGCACAAGTTGCATGTTTGATCTAAGATTAGGGCTCTTCCTACTGAGCAAGCCAGAAAAAGTCCATGGAAGTCTCAACAGGAAAGGTTTTCTTCCCATACTTCTCTGCTATGTACTGGTTCAGTCTTCTCCAGCTTAAGGCCCAAGAGAGTTTTTAAAAGTGAAACTAAATTGTGGATGATGCACCTACGCTATGAAGGTCAGGCAGTGACTTCAGTTGTATGTATTCCAAACGGATATTAAAAGAACCGTCAAACTGCAGCAAGCTGGAAACTGGGCAATGCTAGCAATGTGCCATTAAGTCATCATCCCACCTCAAACAATGCTAATAGCCAGGAAAATGAAGCAGCAGTGTAAATGGGGCAGAGGGAATCATTCATTTTCATCTGGGTTTTGAGGGTCAAATATTTTGACATGTGTGAATGGGAAGAGCCCTTTTCGACCATTGACTTCTCCTTCCCACTGACCGTTTATATTCATCCTTGTGACCTTCACAATGTCTCCAACCTGCATAATTAAAACAAAAAGAAAAAAGTTAGCACACATGGCAATCTCATTGCTGATACAAATCAAATCAAGAGGAACAACAAATACACATCCATCATAGGGAAAAAAAAACCCACCCTCTTCTCGCTGTAAGGTTCAACTGAAAGGTTCCTATACTAATATTTTGCTGCTAAATATGATAATATTATCTGCAGTCTCTTTCAGACTTCTAACTAAATGTAACTTACATATTGAGACAAATTGCTGTACTACAGCTTTTCCTGTAGGAAAGCTTACAACTTGATGCAACAATTCTTTTAGCTTAGATATAAATTACCACAGCTAAAGCTACCATCAGTAATGAGATGCAACATCCATTCAAAGGAGCACAGTACTCATACTGGTTTCAGCTGGCTTATCTCAAAGAAACGTAGTTTTTGAAAAAGAGATTCCTATGGCAAAGAAACCCTTACTTGTTCTAGTTCTGACTATCATAGTCTAAGAAGCTTTTGTAGTTTCTAAAGTAATGGTACACCGCTGAAGCAGGCAAAAGCAATCTCAAAACTTTTTTTTTCCCCTAGCAGTATTAGATGGACAGATTCTAGATTTGTTGTTTTCACCTCTGCTTCCTGCCAAAGAATTTGAAACAGGAATGATGACATCTCAGGCCTTTCCTATCACAGCTGAGACTCTTCCTATTTGGTGGTGAAAGATGAGAAGAGCTAAACTATGACCAAGCCAGAAACATCAGCCCAAATGATGATAAGTTATACTCTTATCATTGTTCAATGCCTGTATTTAATTAGGATTAGCAAAATATCAGCAAAATACTGACAAGTAGCACTCAAGGCTAATTAAACAGTCATTTCTCCCTTAAATTCTTCAGAATATCTGAATGTGTGGTCTGTTGCAGCAGCTCTCTAACTTTACACCTCCCTTCCTGTTTACTGCATTTACTCCGTGGTAACTACTGTAAATATCAGAAAGATGACATTATCAGCTAATAACTAATTTCACAAAAAGCAAAAACAGCCTATGACCAATGGCAAACAGTTAATAAGTTTCTTCCCTAAACTAGATCCCGATCTCTTGTAGTCAAGTCTCAGTAGCCACTTCTGTGAAATTCAAAGGCAACTAGCTTTGATCTTCTTATTTAAGGAAAAACTGGAGTTTGGTGCTGTTACAGGATGTGTAACAATTTGTCTAGTTTTTCTTAAATAGTATCAAAATTTAGAACTGATGCAGATAGTTTAAGAACCTTGGCCAAGGGCCTCAGATTAAAACTTTTCTGGTAAGGCCTCTATATTTTTTCTTTAAAGAAAGAAACCCAGAGTTTACAAAATAGTGTGCATGTCACTAGATGATCTGGAGCCTATTTAAACCAGTTACCACGACTCCAATAGGTATTTTTTGAAGATCACTCAGAAGCAAGAATCCTTAAGTGAAGTTTAAAATACTATAATAAATTCACTGACAGTCACTCAGTGTTGTATCTCTTAAAATAATTTTTCCCAAACTTAAATTCTTTTTAGAGATTTAAGCTTTATGTTGCATAATAGAATGAAATGAGATATTTAAGCAAAACACATTGCTTCCCCCACCCCAAATTCGAGACTGTCACACTTGGAACAATTGTAACCTTGTGCTTTTGAGAGAGGACAAAACCCTCTAAACTCCCATAAGGTTTTGGATGCAAGTGAGACTGTATTACCTTCTTAAAAGGACATCTTTACTTGTGCTGTTCCTGAACTCAAACAGGAAGCCAGCATATACTGTGAAGTAGTTAGGCACTGCTCATGATAGCACATACATAGAGGATTCATTTGACTGATTTCCTTCTCTTCACAGACTGCTGCAGGATGCTTTAATTGCTTATTTGCTAAAAAGCTCAGTTTGCCAGACTTTTCACTGAAGAGAAAGGCTAGAAAAAGCTTTAAATAGTAACAAGATGACCTAAAGAGGAACCCAACAAATGTCTGTTTAGGAAAAGACTGATAACATCTATAAATACTCAGTGTTACATTGCTAGATTTAAATAACCCTTGAAGATAGATCCAAGTTTCATTTTAGACCCAAATTCAAGAAGATGCAACCAAGATCACCAACAGTTAAAACTTAACAAGAAACTGCATTTGCACCACACCCTAAAACCAATCCACTCCCCAACACTTCACTCCTATTCATGGAAGGAAAAAAAAAATCTGTACTACACTGGATCAAAAACAAAGACTTCCATTTTCTGAGAGTCTGACAATTTCATTTTGCTCACATGCGGTAGAGATCAATCCATTTTTCATTTTGATGGTCTAGAAAGAGATATCCTCCACTTTGACTCTGAATGATCTCTACAATATGAACAGGTTTGGAAGTCTTCCTTCAGCTGAGTAATAAAAAAAAATACTGACAATGTAAATCTACTGCATTGCAACAAAATTCCATGTAGATTAACAAGGTAAAGAGTTCTTTAGACTGCTGGGTGGGCAAAATTGCTACAAATCAGTGTATGCCGTTCAAGAATGCTAGCTGCCAAAAGCTACTCAAAAACATTCCCGTATTCCAAGAACCACTAGAATAGTAAATTGATTTGCAATAACTGTATTTTTCTTCAGAGTGGTGTTTGTGTTTTGTTTTTTTTTAATTCTAATGAAAGCTTCTGAATATCCTCTTGCGCTATATTATTAAAAAAACGCAGTTCCCCTGAAAATATTAAATGAAACAGCATGTTGAAACAAGATTTTGGAGAAGGATTCCTGATGTCATGATAGAATAATTCATGGATCTGATGCTAAAGATCTCCATTTTGACTATGTCTAGAAGAATCTGGTCAAGAAGTTCCTCTATGTATTTTTCCCCAAAGTACCAACTAAAAGCAACATTTGGTAAAAGCATCTATGATGTGGTCAGCTGAGGTGTGATCTCCCACTAAAATTAATTAACGCTGTTTTCTTCAGAGAAAGTTTTAAGCCAGTCAGAAGAACTGTCTTATGATTAGGCACAGGACAGAGTCAGGAGACGTGGTTCTATTCTCATCTCTGCCACAAACTTCCTGTGTGACTCTGGACAGCTCATGGCCCTATCTATAAATCAGGATGATGCTTCCTTAGTCTCAGCATCTCTAAGATAACGTAATTCCCTTGTAAAGCATGCCAGCATTGCTGGATGGAAGCATCAACTGCTGAAGTGAGTAATACTTCTGAAATGCAGCCTCTTGGTTCCACCCAAATGATAAAAATCAAAACGTGTTTTAGATAGTATCCTTTCATTAAGTCCCTGTTACAGCATGAATTCAAAGCCCTGGGGAAACACAAGCTGTGGAACACACCAGTCAGAAGGGTTACTTCATTCACTCTAGACTCTTCCATACCTGTCTTCCATTGGAAGCTGATTCATATGCTGCAAAGGTTTCCTGCATGCCATTTTAGTAACACAGTCAACCAATTCAATGTGTTTTACAGATATTCAGACAAGTGTCTAGTGTCACAGTTCTATGGCTATAGAGTTCTGTAATGTAAGTCTAAGGAGATAAAAAACTCTAAGTTATCATTGTAGCCCACTGGGTCAATAGCTGTAGAAAACATATTGCACTTATTATCCTGATTAGTGTCACAAGTCACCTTCTTTGATAATGCTAGCATTAGTACCAAATGGTCTGGTCAGACCAGCTGCCTGTTCTGAAGAATAAACAAGGCCCAACTGTAAGAAATTAACTGATATCCCACATTGCCACCAAAAGCTATAAAGCTGCGCTACATGAAAGAGGCTGAGTTCAGCTGCACTGCACATAGAACAAAGTGACACTTAAGTAGCTGGTGCTTTAGGTATTGGAAGATTCAAGAAATCAACAGGTTAATTATCCTTAATTTCTGTCGTTGTTGCTCAGAATAATGGCTGATGTCCAAACCAGAGAATCAAGTAGTTCAGGGGAAAGACCTTCAGCTGTTCTTGAGACACGAAAGCGTGTCAAAGGGCAGCATAGACTGTTGAAGTCCTGGATACAATTAATCTAGTCTCATCTAGGAACGGAGTAGAATAATAGAAGTTTGCATTTCAAATACAACTAGGACAATTGGCAGAGTTGCAACACTACAGATAAAGTACTGCTTTTCATTAAATGATGGCAGCCTGTCTCTGTCTGATTAAGCATTCTGTCCTGATTGTACAGAATTTAGAGCTCAACACTTCCACAGAGTTCTTGAGCCACACTGACTCTCCCTGTAGCACAGGCCCATGTCACTTTCAGTTTCATCTGAAAACAAACTCTGCAAACAGTTCTGAGGGTGAATGTATATTAAATTGTGAGGCACTCCACACTATGGGAACCATCAATAACTTTGGAAAATGAAGTTATAAATATTAAAATTGCACACAACAATCTCTGAAGGAATTGTGAACTGTATTTTCAAAGGTAGCACACTGAAAATTTGATGTATGTCAGCACAGATGTCCTACTGCCGATGTCAATTTCAGTTCTATAGTCATCAAAACTAAAGCTCACTGATCAACACTTCACAAATACAGGCTCAGTATTTTGCTTAAAATCTAGATCTTGTGGCTTAGATGCATTTTAATGCTTAACACAGCAATACTAAGTTTCCTTGGCTTAAGAAAAGCACAATGCTTGCTGTCTAGTGAAAGAAGTAGCCTAATTTCCTAATTAAGAAAGTTCTATTACTAGCACATTTTGGCCTACTTGTCTCAACTTTCCCTTGAAGAGGAAAAAAGTTAACTGTAACCTAATTGTAACAAGCTCAAGAGAAATACTGTAAGTCAGTTATACAATTATGGTGAATGGGTATCTACCTCACCAAAACATTTCAGTGACAAGTTAACAATGTACCAGCAAATATGCATATACATGTCAGATAGATCATGAACAGATACACTACTTAATACTATAATACTGGTACAGGGCTAGAAGAAGCCATCATTAGTATAAAGAATGTGTTACATAGTGAAGCCTTTGTTAAAAAAATAAAAATCTTCAGATTCCGTAACAGTCACATTAAGTCTGGAGATGAACTCTAGGACTATTACTGTCTTCAGAATGGTCTGTGATGCTTACCTACAGTGTTTGCAAGATCCTGAAGTCCCGTTTCTAAACGCATGGCAGATGTAAGTCTAGGGGCTGCTGCTGGTTCCATTTTCTGGCTCCTTACACCATTTCATTCCATTTTATAACTGAATTTAGAATTTGTTGTTCATGTCCTGAATCAACCTTTGAACAGTTCACTCACTTTTAAGTAAATTACCAACCATTAGTTTATCTACTGCCTATGCTGGACATAAAGAACTTTGTTGTGTAGAAGAGAGAAGCTCCCCTGAGGTAAAACACACCAGGACCTACCCTACTGGGCACTGGCTACGTGTCACATGCTGGTTAGAGCACACTAGCTTAAAACAAGGCTTCATTAGCATATTATTGCTGGCTATAAAACTACAGGTTATTAAATGCTGAGAAATTTTAAGGTAGACTTTGCTGCTCTTTATCATAGCAACAACGCCAAAGAATCTCTGCTTTTACAAAATTTATCACCTTCTTAAAGTTCTATCCTGTATAACCTCTGAACACAGAAATGTCCTAGTTTCCCCAAAGAACTGCAGTACCTAAACCTGTAGAGTTCTAGTCCCAGTAAACACACAACACTGTATCCCCCATCTTTCATATTCCTTCCTCTAGAGCACCAGGAAGGAAGGAAATGCTTCTTGGCTAAAAGCACACAAGTAAAGAAACAGATCTGAGTTGTTGCTTTCGGTTTGGGTGGGGTTTGTTGTTTTTTTTTTTTTTTTTTTGTGTGGTGGGTTTGTGTTTTTTGTGTGCGTGTATGTGTGTGGTTTGGTGGCTGTTTATTGGTCTTTTTCTTTCTTTTTTTTTTAAATGCAGTACCCATGAAAATACTACACACATTAGTGGCGAAGTTAGTTACTTGTAGTTGGAATCTGCAGACTTCAATCATTTAATTTAAACCACTAAGTCAGAACTACTAAGGTAACTTAACTCAACTGACAACAGTGTATGTAAATCTTAGAAATACGTATCATTTATCATAGGCTTTACTAATTGTTCACTGGTGCAGGATGATGCTCAAAGTTATATGTATACCAGCTGTATGCTCTCAGATAGCAGCTATACTTAAACCTTTTATTTTAGCTTATAAACAGATTACTAATTAATTATTTTATTATATGCTTTATATTTAGAGAATAAATATAAAGCGTATAATGCAGTAGGACTGAGTCAACATTTAGATGTTAGTCACTTCAATAATACCAATATGAACACTAAATAGTTTTAGCCCAGCAAGGTCCAAATCATAATAACTGCCATATTAACTAGTATTCTTACAGGAACAACACTGCAGTTGCCCTTAAACTGTCACACTTCAAATACTACTTAGAAGTTAAACAATCCATCGTTATCCAACCAAACAGATCTTGTTTCAGATTTTCAGTAGAATACTCACTTGTTTTACAAATCATATTTTTCATGTGAGAAATTAAAAAAAATCCAGTTATACCTTCCTTACAAAACAAGCTTATCTGTACTAGGCTATGAATCTGTCTTTTCTTAAAGAAAACTCCTGACATCTTATGTAAACAATAGCATGAAACAGAAAAATTGGACCTGCAAGCAAAGAGCTTGTCCCATTTTCAAGCTGAATCCAGGAGAATGACATCCCTCCACTTAAAAGGAAGTCAAGCAGATTACTACACAATAGTTTCATTTACTACAGATGGTGTTCTCTTCCTTTTAAGTACTGTGTGCTGACCACACAAAGCTAGAGCCAGCAAACAGGTATTTTGCTCCTATAATGTTTTATCAATTTAAATGAGATTACACAATCAGACACTGTATGATTATATTAAGGAGGTATTCTACCTGTACAAGCTGAGCTGTGATTCAGAGTACACCTATACTAAGGTGGAGTACTGTGAAATACTATTATTCTGAAAGAACGCCATTAACTTTTTTCCCTAAAATATTCCCATGACCTGTTCTTTCTCCATCACTTGCTACTTTCAGTGGTCTTATAAAACAGAAGCTTCAAGTGGTCCACATTATTTAGTGACATGTAGAGCCCTGACAACGTTGGGATTAAATACATCCTCAGGGCCCAGCACATGGTAGGCAATCTGAAGGAAGATCATCAAATAAAGCTGGATTTTGTTCTTTGAGTAGTACATGTGACAAAACATATATCACTATAATAAGGTTGCTGAAGTTCCCTGTGCATGAATAGGCATGGAGAAGCCTTAATCACTGATTTTAATGAAAATGTAGATCAGTTCCCAGAATTCTGCTTCTGAAGCCTCTCAACAAACCACGTTGCGGCTCAGGTGCGTTTGGAAAGAAAACAGTCTATAGGAAGGCAAAATATGCCAGTGGTGGGAGACACAAAGACATGAAGGCAATAAGTGATTAGAACTCAGTGAAAGAGAAGAATCTCTCAAATAAAACTTCAGCAATTTGAATGTTCAAAACAATTCAAACCTACATGTTGCTCAGAATGAATCCTACAGGTACATTAGACTAGCTAAAATGATGGGATTAACTAGGTCACTAACGAGCAAGTCAGAAAAACCTGTTTGTGAGGGCCATCCTTCCAAGTGGTTCTGCTACCCTACAGCAATGCAAGTTCCCTGAAGTAATTCCATGACACATTGATAACAAAACAAAATGAGTCGCTTGCCTTGCTTTTTTTTCAGAAGCATGAGTAGTTTTGGCAGGAATCTTGTGTACAGTGCAGTTGGCAGTGAATTTACACTTTGCTCTATAATAATTTTCACACACTGTTCACAAATAACAAGCTGCTAGATTTCATGAGACTCAAGAAAAACCCAGTGATACATATTTAAGTTTTGCCCCTGTAAGAGTAATCACCTGTAGAGGTTTTACAAATATAACCTTTCAAATTACAGTCGAAAGTACCAGCTATGGGTAACAGCTTTAACTTG
This sequence comes from Thinocorus orbignyianus, assembly GCA_013400375.1. Classification (NCBI taxonomy): domain Eukaryota; kingdom Metazoa; phylum Chordata; class Aves; order Ciconiiformes; family Thinocoridae; genus Thinocorus; species Thinocorus orbignyianus. The sequence continues at coordinate 526,476 of VXBW01003046.1, forward strand.
CAAAGTAATTGAGCAAAAGCAACAGGAAAAGTTCAAAATTATTATTTTACTTGCTAAAATCCTGTTGCTTTCTTTGCTTGTTTCCTTGCACTTGCTCCTTGAAGTATTGTAGCGCACTCAAATTTCATCTTTGAGACTAGCACCATTTCCAGGTGAGACATTTTTGAACTATGAGTTAACAAGTCTTCAGTGTAAAAGTAACAGTCTCAGTGTTATGGATATAGCTTTAAAAACTTCATCTAATCCATCATTTGTGCCCGTTGAACTAGAATTGTAACATAAATTCTTTACCATTTACAGAATAAAGCTCTAAAGTTTTAAACACCTCCCTGTTAAAATTAAAAGTGCTTTGGCAGGCACAGGAACTTACTGAAGGTTTAACACAAGTTTAGACGCTACACAACAGCCTTTCATCTAATCCCTTGCCCCCAGTTTACATCTTAACATTTCTCAAATTGCACTTATAGAAACTAAAGTAAAAGAGAGTAGAGTACTTCTGATGTATTTCTGCCCTGATTTCAGCACCACATACTCAAATGTATCCCACACGCAGCTGAGGATCAGAAAGCCTATGTTTATCAGCAATCCTTACCTTTCTCTAAAGGATGCTACTGCCAGTTCTTAACCTGGAATACTGCAAAGATTAATGAAACCTCTCTCTCTTTCTCCAAGATTAAGTGGAGAAACAAAGTCATCCTCTCACCAGCATTTATTTCCAGAGCAGGATGTATACACTCCACTACTGTTTTAACATATTTGCAACGTCGAATAGGCAAGAAGAGGATAAATGCAGGTCCTGAAGTAACTTCGTCAATTAAAGGAAGTGGTATAGATGAAGCAATTTTTGTAGCTATTTCTTCAGAATGTAACCTAACTTCTTCACAATCCCTTGACATAGATAAGCAGACTCCACATGAAGTCATCCACACCAACTTTGCCGCTAACAATTTTTAATTTCTTATTTTACAAAATAATTGAAAACCATAACACTTCAGAGGAAAAACTTACCTCTAATGCCAGCGCAGTCTTGTCGTAAGCACAGGGTACTCTCTTTTGGATAGCTTTGGCATAGACTGGTCCATTCTGTGTTGATGGCAGAGGATTGATCACTGCTCCAGGTGTAACTGAGGGAAGGGGACTTGCAGTTTGAGGCTGAGCATAGGCATGGGCAGGTTCTGGAATACCGTAACTGTTGGAATTCCTGTTTCCATGCTTTCCATGAGTAGATCTGACTAGCTTTTCTACGTAAGGAACAGGAATCATCCCAATCCGACCATCCTTGTTTCTGGCACTCCACCACTGTTCTTCAGGCTTCTCTACAATTAGCAATATCTCGCCCTTTTTAAATGGAAGATCCTCAGCATCATTGCCAGGAAAGTCATAGAGTGTCCGAACGTACTCTGCATTTTCTTCTGCAGTGGACATAGCAGGAGCAGATCCAGATCCCATTGGTGGACTCGGATACCTAAGTTTAAAAAAAAAAATTAGTATAATCAATAGCTATTGTTTTCTATTTCCAGTAACAAAGCAAAGTACCAGTTTTACAGTAGGAACACCAAATTAGAGGAGAATTATTTATTCAGCTTTGCAACAAAAGTATTAACTTGTTAGCACTGTGAGGCATTTAACAAATAACTCATGCCCTCAAGCAATTATCTAAATACTCAAATTAAACCAAATAAAGCCCAATTAAAAACAAAACAAAACAAAAAACTCATTAAAAATCTATCATGGATGCCAACTGGGGGAAATAATGCAAAATCTTTATCCACCTGTTTTGGATTCTTAGGATAGAGTAAAATTCTGTAACTTAAGTAATGAGAGTCATGATATGTAAAAACAAATGAAAATTATTTGGGTGACTTGGGGTGGGAAGGGTTCTTGGAGACCTAAATAATCCTCTTCAGTTTATCACATCTACATTTTTAATGTTCAGCACCCACTTCTAAAGAATTCAGTAATTCTAAATGCCAGACTTGAGGGAGCACAGGGAAAAAAAGTAAGAAGAGGGTATGATAAAAACTTACAGTTTTCTACCTAAAAGCTGGAAGTCCAATGCTGTATTTCTGATTAGCAGTACAGCATCTTTCTAACTGAATCCTACTACTTACATGCACAATTTTGGGGACAGCCAGTCACATTTATACGGAAACTCCTTTCTTTAAGAAAAGAGATAGCCAGATCCCACACATTCTTCACCTCTTCTCTGGAAAACAATATGGAATTGAGCTCCCCAATCTTATTTTTGCAACTTCAACTCTCAAGGAGTTAAAGCAAGAATATTAGCTTCAAAGTGCTTATCTTTACTGCATATTTAAATACCTAATAACCTAAAGGTGACCTCTTCATAAAAGACAATACACCCATTGGTAAGAATGGAGTAAGAAATTAACAAGCCAACCACCTAGAAATATTCTTTTGCCTTATTAATCATCACATTACCTTTAATTTATTCACATCATTATTTATTACTTTACCCATCATCTGTCCAATAGTTACTTCATTGTCTGTGATAACATGTGAGTTAGTCTCATTTGATGAACAATTTTGACTGCAATCTATTTTCACCATAAACTTTGTACGTTTTATTCAAAGCTGCTGTCAGAAATCTTAACATATATAGGCCATAGCAAAAACTTATTATCTAAGCTACGCTAGCAAGAATGCATGTCATTAGCCTACTTCAATTCTCTTTTCCTACTTGCAAAATAAGATGATTTTTGCAAGGTATGACAAAAGCCCTAAACTGAAAAATACATGTATCTCTAAAACCCCCTGTGGCAGCTCAAGCCAGAGGAGAGGGGGAACCCTTTGGAGAGCAGTCCCTCTGCATAAGCAAGAGCTCAGGAACATCTGCAATGATGGTTGGAGCTCAGTATTGACACAAAACAAACAGAAAGCTTAAAACACTCAGTTTTCAACCTTTTTACAAGTTTGTAAGTGTCATCTCCACGGGCTAAAAGCATTGTATGGCTATATATACAAATTACTTAATTCTACCACAAAAAGCACTTCTTCATGCTGTACTTTGTGACATTAAAAGAATCAGTAACCTTCAAAAGCTCATGCACCTGTGTGTGATGTTCCCCTGAAAATGCCAGAGAAATAAGAATTGGTAGTAACAGTCCTGAAATACATACCTGTCCATCCCTATTCTAAATCCAGTTCATTAACTAATGACAAATTTAAGAAAAAAATATCCAGAAATGCCTCCTCTCATCCTCCCTCTCTTGCAGCATTAAGTCTCCTTTAACAGAATTTCAAACCATTAACCATGTCATTGATTTTTAAAAAAACAAGAGAGAGAATAAAACCAAGCTAAGGGAAGCCACCTAGTCAATCCCATTTGTTTCTTTATAAAAAAGCTGGTCATTTCATGGAAGGCTAGGTCTCATCTGTCTCTGTATGCTGAAAGAACAACATGCAATCAAAACCTTGAGAATAAAGTGGTACTGTAAAATGTTCATAAAATGTTTCAGTGCCCAACAAATATCAAGTAAGCGAGTATAATCAGCTAAGTTTTCAAGTGCTTAGAGAAAACCAAGTCACTCATTACCATAAATGATTAAGTTTTTACATCCAGAAAGACACAACATTAATGAGTTCTTGGAGCTAGTGCTTTCTATCACATCCCCCATCACCTCACATCTTTACAGACTTTTTTCGACCACTTGCGTTTTTCAACTTGACAAGCTATTGTCAACCTTTGACAAGTTGCTGATTGTCATTAAAAACTGGCTTATTCCAAGGTTAAATTGTGCCTATAAACATTATTCTTCCCTGCTAAAAACGTGCTAATCTGCAAAATATAGTTGTTTTCTATGTAAAACATAGCAAGATTTTAAACTGCAGAATTTAGAAGAAAACAAATCTGAATTTCTTTTTCAACTCTTTTTCAACTCTTTTTCAACTCTTTTTCAACTCTTTTTCAACTCTTTTTCAACTCTTTTTCTTTTTGCTACTTTTCTAGCTTTTATTTCACTTCATTCTATCCAGAAAGTAAAAAAGCTTTGAAATAAGACACTGAGATAGGCTTTCTTAATTAAAAACAAGGAATGTGCTCTCAAGTTCTTGATAAGCAGTTTACTGATGCGAGCTGCAGGTATGTCCCATGCTGGGAACAGGACAAAGAATGAGCTCATAGCCAAATCACATTTTCCCATCCTCCTAGAACAGCATTTCTCAGTGTAGTGTATGCAGATATAGATGAACAGTTCTATAACCAAACTGTGACAAATAAATGTTTTACATATTTTGGGAGGTGGAAATGCCACTCTAGAAGTTTGGAAAATGCTGTCCTAGAATGTATTAAAGCTGACTTAACATGGTAAAGCAGTCTAATCACAAAAAGACCTGCTCTATTGTAATCAGTGTGGATGCAGGAGTACACAGTAACTTAAGCTCAGCAGCTATAATTCAGTAACTGAGGAGATGACTTGTGAACCAGCTTCTCAACCATCCTAGGAACAGGACAATACCAGAAGAAAAGGTTGACACAAAGCACGACCACACCCTCTTGCAAGGCAATTATAGCCAGTGGTAGAGATGTACATGGTAACTTTAAATATCTGTATATGCAATGTAAGGCCAGGCCCCACACATGATTTGACCGAAAGAGCAAGCCGTAACGGTCACTGAGATCCAGAGGACTAAGGACCACTATCAGAAACAGCTTCAGAAGGCGGCAATAACCAAATGCTTCCTTAGTTTATGTAGTGTGGCTCTACATCCAGCGTTAAGATCCTGGAGCTAGTAGGCTGGACCAAGACACCCTCCCTCCTTGCGCCACCTGGAGCAAAGATGGCAGTGGGTGGGGCGGAGGGAGGGTGGCACTCACCTGGGCGCAGGCTCGATGAGGGTGGTGGTGTCCAGGTAGTGGATCTTGTAGAACTCCAGCAGGGCGGGCAGGTGCTCAAACTCCTGGTCACCGATCTTAAAGCGGCGGTTGGGCAAGGAGTTAATGATGTAGTGGGAAACCCGGGAGTTCTCGGACACCGAGAGCACGTAGTCCCCCGGGCAGGTGGATGAGTCCCGCACCAGGAACATGCCATGCCGCTGCCCTTGCAACCGTGTCTGCGCCTCCGCCCGAGACACCGGGCCCACGTACCAGCTGGAGCGGTCCGATGAATCGAAACGAGCGGCGGAGGACATGGCTCCAGGCAGCGAAGGGGAAGGGAGGGGGGGAAGGAAGGTGAGGAGCCCGAAGGCCCAGGCGGAGGAAGAGACCCGGAGAAGGGAAGGCCTGGGGCAAGGAGGCCCGGGAGGCGGAGCGGATTGGGGGCTAGGAGGAAGCGGCTAGCGCTCAGCCCAGAGGGTAGGAAGCCTAGGGAAAGGGGGATAAGGGAGAAGGAAGCTCCGCGCCTCTGGAAGCGGAGGACGAAGGAGCGGCTGGGGTGGGGCTGGCCAGACGCGGCGGTCAGGGCCCCCGAGTCTCCCTCAGCGGCGGGGTGTGCAGGGCATCCTTCCNNNNCCTCTCTCTCAGGCCTGCGGCGGGCCCGGCTGGGCGGGTGGCGAAGAGCAGCGGCGGCGGCTGACAAGGACAGGCGGCCCTGGAAGGTGGCGAGGGCAGCCTGCTACGGTGCTTCAGCGCCGGAGCCGGGCGGGGGAGGTAGAAGCGCCGGGCTCCCGCTTTCTCCTAGGGGTTCCCTCCCCTCTCAGAGCCGAGCACCAAAATGGCGGCGGCGCCGGGCGGCAGGAGTTCTCCGGAGACACCGCCCCGCGCACGCGCGCTGCGGCTCGCGCTGGCGGCGGCTCATAGCGGGGGGTGGGAGGCCAGGAGCGCGCCTGCCTCAGGGAGTGCGCGGCCGC
>VXBW01003046.1:532327-554984 GCA_013400375.1 Thinocorus orbignyianus
GCGCTGCCCGGGGGCAGCGGGCTCTCCTTTCCCGGCCGCTGTGGGCTGGAGTCGTTCAAACCTTCCGCGGGGCCGCCCCGGCGGAGGGGAGAACGACGGTGAAGTGCCCCGGTGGCGTGTTGAGTTACGCGGGTTGTGAGACCCCCGCGCCTTTCGCAGCCCGTCGGAGGGCAGGGCCGCCCTTTCCCTGACGTGATGCAGGCGCGCTTTACCACAGGTGTGTCCCCTCAAAATCTCTGCCCAGTCTTTGGGAACAAGTGTGTGAGGATGACCCTCCTCCATCTTCACATCCTTCAGCACATCCTCCCTCCTCGGTGCTGCTTGGCCACGGGCTTTGCCATGGTGCCCTGAGGGATGCTCGCCTTCTCTCCAGGGTCCCTCCTGCCCTGCCTTGGGCCTCCCTCCCCGTATGTAGCTCAGTGGGCTGCCCCGCAGCCAGGCACCCTGGTTTGGAGCCAGAGGTCAGCTTCCCTGAGGTTTCCTTGTGTTATTAGTTGATTTTTTTTTTAATTTTTTTTTTTTTAAGAAACAAAATGGACCATTGCAATCATCTCCTCTGACCTCGAGGTAACTTCCTACGTGCTCTAAGAGAGGGTTTCCTGTCTGGTACAGCCCTGTTCCCAGATAAGGGGTGTCAGGGTGAGGGCGGGAGGGAAGATGATGTTGCAGCCGCTGAAGAGGAAGGAAGCCCCGGAAAGGACTCAGCAGGCCTCGGGCTGGGTGAGCGGTTTGAATTTTAGAGGGAGGCTGCTGGTGTGGGGTGACCTCAGCACGGGCCTTTGCCTGGTGTGACTCACCTTTGGGAGGGCTGGTGGCGGCGGCTGGCGTGTCTGGCTGCAGTAGGCAAGGGTGCAACAAAACAACTGTGCTCGTTCCACAGCTGTGCTGGAAACCTTTGCAAATAGTGTGATTTTTAGCTCAGTCTCGTGACTCTGTTTAATTTGTGCTTTTGTATTTTCGTTCTGCTTTATGGCTGGCAATGTGAACTGAAGCAGCTCTTGATAGCAAAAAAAACATTTAAAATGGAGAAATAAATTTAAGATGACTGTCTTGAAGTGCTCTTATTCCAGGTTTGCTGTCTGTCTTTCATGCTCTACCTTGTCCGAAAGCTCAGTCACAACATGGTGATTTTTCCCCCCTCTTTGTTCTTCCTCCTACATTGGTAACTAGTGCCAGCTGAGGTGCTTGGAACATATGGGCTGTGTCTTTGCAGAAGTTTAGCAGAGTTCAAATAATCTGAAATGGAAGACTCATCCAGTGTCATTCTTATGTTTTAGACAAAATCATCCAGGAAAGTCTTGTAACACCAATAACACAAAAGGATCCTAAAGCAAGTCCTGAATACATCTACAGGTATCACTTTGCCAGCCTCTGAAGTACAGCCATCTCCTGGGAAGAAAACATCAGCTGTTTAATCATGTACAGCAGTACTAGCAAAACAGTAGATCCAGAGATGAATAATACCATGTAAAAATTCACATCCATGCAAAAATATTACATCCACTGCTAGGGTAGCTTATTTAGTAGCTATACCTTTGATCCATCCCTACTGGTTTAAGTGCCGATGAGAGTCAGTTTTAAACACAGGTAGAGAGGCTACAATAGATAACAAAGGTTACTATGTTTTCTTCTGTCATTTGAACAGATTTGGATCTCTTTCTGTTTAGCCATGGCCAAAATAAATATTAAAAGATAGTACCTGGACCTGCAATAACTAATTAATAAATAAGGTTTAAAAATAAGTACACAAAATAATCCACAAGTTAGCAGCCAAATTGGTAACCCATAGTATATTAAAAGGAAATAAAAATTCTTATTGCTGCATTTTATTTTACAATTTTTGTTGTAATTAAAATGTAGTAGGCCAAATACATAGGGATTTTGCTTCCATTTTGTATGGATAATATTAAAATTTCAAAGGAGGTGAAATATGTCAGGAATAAATAGTGTTTAGTTATAAAGCAGGTTTTGTGCAGTACTGCATGGGGCTGGACTGGTGCTGGAGAACCAGCAAACTCACCTTTCCATCCAGAGGGGATTTTAAGGCATGGAGAGGCTTTCATTTGGAAGGAACTGCCACAATCAGCTATTCTGAACTTGTATTCATGCAGGGTGTGTGTGAGTCCTTCCAGTAATTCCCCCCTCGGTTTCAGCTGTGGTTGAACTTGGCCAGATCTTCTATGTGAAAGATTCCATGTTCTAGTTACGTATGAGAAAAAGATGACTTGTTCAAGATCGTTAATGTTGTCAGATAAGACTGGTCTTCAACTTCCTAGACTACAGGTAATCATCTCAGGTGTATTACATACCTACATCTGCATTTGGTTTAGGAAGAATGGAGACATATATAATACCACATTTTTTATTACGTATAAGCAAATTTATGCTCTTTTTCTTACCTGTTGGCAGCTTCCACCCTCAGAGCATGGCCAAATAGTTGTAGCACAACTGAGGAGGTGGGGGGCTTTTAAAGTGTATCAGCTGCTGATGAAATAAAAATTCAGTTGGCAGAATATTCCCTTGAGAAAATCCCGTCCCTCTTTCTCCATGCCCAGCTGCTCCTTCTTCCTTTTGCCAGAAGCTTCTGACCACATTAGTTGGGCTGAATGCCAAATAAATTGTACATGTGGCTGGTTTCTAAGTAAGGAGAAATACATTTCTGCCAGGGGTGTAGAATGAGAATCCTTATTTGTTTCAACTCAAGTACTGGGTATGTTTCCAATGGAAAATTAATGACCCTAGTTTAGACCATGAGGAAATGGGAAAGGGTATGTTGGATTTGGAGGTAGACAGCTGGAGAAGAAATATAGTAGTGAAAGCAGTTATGAAGCAAAACCTAAAGCAATTCTAATAACTTCTCCAAATGTGGAAGCCTGAAATACTTTAGGATACAGTTCCACTAATTACAACTCTAGCAAATATGCCTATACAGCTTTACCTCTTGCTAGCAGGAAATAAGAAAATAGATCATCAAGAAACCTAGGTACTATACTTCTGGACTTCCTAATATATCAGCAGTTTAAGTGTTGGTATTTTGGTCATTCAGTTCTGGAAGAGTTGTTTGGCTATTCATATAGAGACCAGAAATAAACTTAAAGCTTTCTTAGTTCATTATCCATTTGTCCACAATGACTCGTGCTATACTGTGAGGCCTCAATGCAAATAATGAATGTTTTTTACTCTAAGATGTGAGACTGACATATTTAGGAGATCAGATAATTTATAAATTAAAAAATATGGAATTGGTCTAGAATCCCTTTGTGTACGTGTTTTTCTTATGATAACACTAAGTTTAAGTGGGCTTTTGAAGGCTGAGTTCCTGAAACATCATTCTTGATAGGAAAACCAATCAATAATAATTATAGGTCTGTGTATCAATCTGTAGTCTCTCCTGCAATTTCTTTATATAGGTAACCGTAGTAAACAAGAACAAAGCTCTCTCTATCTGCTGAATCAGATAAAATTGCCAGTTGTAAAGCAAAGCGATTTCATTATAGTTTAGCCTGTGTATTAGCTTGAAAAGGTACATGCTGGACTAAAATGAGCTACTGCTAAATGATTTGGATGGTTTGAGCTAATCTAAACTAAACTCTTTTGAGATGGTTTGAGCTAATCTAAACTGTGGGGTTTTACCTAAACAAAACACATATGCATACCGTGAACAGCCACATTATGCTCAGATGAAAAGAAATTTTGGGAGTGAATGCAACAGAAGTTTTGTTTATATTAAATTAAAAAACATAATACTTTAAGTTTTAGTTCATGTAATTTAGAGCTATTACACTGGTAACTGAAAATAAATTAAAAAAAAAGAAAAAAGACTGCAGCACTTCTTGCTAAGGTAGATGATCTGCTTTAAGGACAAGTAATGTCCTTGTAACTGCACTCTATGTTTTATATTGATATGCTTTGCACAGCATCCATCTGTAACATTTAATAAATAATGCAATCACAACAATGTTTATACTGGTGAATGGAAAAACAGATTGCCTGACTACCTAAAAATCAGTATTCAAACACAGAAGGAGTGATAGGGTAGAAGCTGGGAAAAAATAAAACCAGGATTTTTCTCAAGATGTTTCTTAAGCTTAATAATTACTCATAAATGTCTTATATTCTCCTATGTAATCTAAGAATTAGCCTATCAGATTAGCCTATCAGTTTGGTTATTTGTAATAGTAAGTAATACCCCCTAGTGGTATACGTAGGAAAAAGAAAAGAGACCAAAGACTTACCTTTTTTTTTTTTTTTNNNNTTTTTTTTTTTTTTAATGGTCAAGGAGGCTAAATAACATTTTCCGTTGTATAACACAGGGTATCACTGGTTTCTTAAGAAGTAATAGTTAAAATGGAAAATGCACTGCAAGCATTAGACTTCTGTTGGATTTCTGGGTTGAATTAGAACAGCTGGGTCTAGCATATGACCTGGACCACCAGAAGTCTTCAATTGTTTGTTGTTTACACACAAACCAAATTGCCAGTGCAACATTTGCAGTCTGGAAGGAGTGGTTCTAGTGATGTCCAGGTCAGAGTGATCTGTCCTTACATCTGAGGGCCACATTTAATTTCTACACATTGAAAATAACTCTGTAGGCAAAATAGGAGTATTCATCCATCTCCAATATTGCAGTGTAATAAAATCTGTATTTCCAGGCTCCACGTGCAGTTCAGAGTTCATTATAAACAAAGATTTTCTGAAGAAGCTCATCTACAGGGTTTCCTGCAGTTACCAGATCTTTTGGTTTATTTGCCAATTGACAAATGTTCACAGTTTGAGCTGAAAACTGAGTGCTGGAATAAAAAACAATCTAACAAATACCCCTCTTGCCAAGAAAAAAGCTGTTGAGCTTATTGAAAGAAGTTGTGCAAATACTCTTGCATCTTTTCCAGAAGCCCAGTGTACTAGAGTCATCTAGGTCCATTTTGGTATCATCTTTGTCTCCATAGACAAAATATCCCTAAGTAATGGTAATATCCAGAAACTTCTTCCATTTCTCTAACGTCAGGGCGCACAGTATTTGTCATGTTGTGATGATACTTGACTAGTATTGTATCACTGTGATAATCACTGCAGTTTTGCTCTTCTCTTACAACCCCATTATTGCTACAAGATTTAAAAACTTTTGGTAGTTTGTTGTGATTTTCTGATGGCACTGATTACTTCCCGCCCTTCCAAGAGGAAAGTTCCCATAATATTCTGGGTTCAGATTTTAAATCAGCTTCCAAACTAATGCTAAGTAAGACAGTAGTCAGAAGCCAATTATTTTAAGGCCTCACGAAGGAAGGATTTACTATGCTTTATCTTTCTGAGCTGCAGTAATTCTGTATTATGTTCCTGGAATTAATTCAGCTGCTGCAGTGTAATTTTCAATACCTCTAGTCATCTCATTATTACTCTTTTTCGGATGCTGTAGAAAACCAATCTCTGCTTTCTTTATCTTCTTCTAAAGCATATAATCATAGAATGAAAAAAATTGCCCATCTCCCAAACTGGTGTAACTTCACTGATATTAAAGTAGTACTATAGGATCTAATTAAACTCATTAACTTTCAGACTCCACATCATGAGTAATAAAACTGAGACAGTAGTTAAAAAGAAAAAGGTTCTGACAAGGGTTTATTGATTTATGCTTGTGAACAAATGTATCTGACAGTTGAACAATGAGATTGCCATACTCTGTACAGAGTTTTTCTAGAAATCTTTCCACTGTGTTGACAGAACTTGCAGTATAGAAGTTCAGGAGTGGGTGTCAGTTCAAAGACTCTAACCCAGTTACAAAGATGGCTGCATGCCCAGATGAGATGAAGGTTCAGACTTTCTTGCTGCTGTTCCCATTTCTGTATGTTCAATCTTGCTGAAAAACCAGTCAAGCTGTCTGACACCTGGCACAGGAGGGAGGCACTAGATGTTACCTTCCTGTGTTAAGCTGGCTAGGAAGTTTTATTACTAAAAAGAAAAGGAAAAAAAAAATCTCAAAAAGCTCTTTCAAGCTAAAAGCTGAAGGGAAGAAGCTAGTCAAGCAGAGCCTTCTTTGCCTTTTTTTCCTCTCCATGCTGAAGGTTGAGAAAAATCTCCTTCAAAGCAAAAGAACCTCTATACTTTAACTGGGGTAAAACAGCAGTTTTGTGGTTACTTTAAAAGTAACTGCAGATGAGCAGATACTGGCTGAAAATGGCATTTTGTGCAGAATACTTACAAATGAGCAGATATTGACTGTGAATGGCATTTTGTGCAGAACACTTATTTTTCAAACCTTTAAATACTGATTTATTTATTTATTTATTTATTATTTATTTATATAAGAAAGACATATAAAATATCTAAGTATTTTCTCGAAGCCTTAATTTCCTCATCCACTGGCAAAAAATAAATATTAAAGTTCTCTAATCTTCGCTTGAATTGTCAAATTCCTCCCAGTCTGATACGCTCATAACTTCCGATGGAAAGTCAAGGTGATACTTCATGCGGTCTGCATGCCATTCTGAGAACCATTTCTCTGTTTCCATTAAAATAGCCCTGGGCAAAGTGAGGACACAGGCAGCCATCCCAGAAATATCATCCTCCAACTGGGGTCCTTCCTCCCAACAGTCTCTCTCTGCATCGTAAATGTGGACGTAGTCCATGCGGATACCTCTGTTGTGGGATCTGCCTCCCAAGACATAGATCCTGTTGTCTAGGACTGCGATACCTGGCTCTCCGTGTCCTGCAGGAAGTGGACACACATTTGTCCACTGATCAGTGCTTGGCCTATAGCAGGCAACCTATGAAAAAAAAGATGAAAGGTTAGCCAAAATCAAACTTGGATCTTAGTGACAGAACCTGGCCATATGGCAAACTGTTCAGGAAGCCATGAGATATTATTGGTCTTTTGACAGGGTGTTGATAATGGAGAGAGCATATCACTATGTAGTAAGCACAAGTACGCAGCAGAAAACTGGGCATAGTTGCCATGTAGTGAATTTGACCCTGCTGCTGGAGTAACAGCTGTATGTCATTCAAACATGTATACAAAAGTGAAAGAGAAGGGGACACATGCTAACATAAGCTCAGACATAATGCATCTGTTTGCATTAGGAAAAAAATGGGCTAGGACATACAAATATGATAAATCTGCTAAGCTGTCTGCAACATAAACATATGGGAAGTTTTAGATTTCATTGGGTACCTGCTTGGGTAACTGTCTTTATTTGTAAGCACCTTTTTATCATTCATATACACTTTTCAGTTAGATTTAATTCTGCCATCTTCATTTGCTTTGTAAAAGCCGTTAATTTTTGTCTTCGTGTCTCTAGCAGTTCTAGAAGCTGGAATAACACTCAAGAGAATTCTCTCCAGCCATCACTTATCATCAGGTATTGTATATTTATTTGCATTATACAATTGCCACCCAACATATCCTTAACAACTCTGTCCTGCAATCAAACATTGGTAAGTCAAAAGTCCTCGGCTTAGATGCACATGAGAAAACAACACAAAACACATTTAGTTGATGTGGAGCTTATTGGGTATATAGGTCCCAATAAATATTGTCCTTCAAAATGATTTAAAATTGGTAGGATTCCAAGTGCTAGAGCTTTGATGTCTTATGTGTTAGACAATGCATTCAAGACAGACAGCAGTAATCATTGTAAGCATTGTAAATTCTGCAACTGAGTTGGGGAGAACTGGTGCAGTAGCTGTTGCTGGGCTGACAGTTTTATTTGCATACTTGGTCAAAGGACATTACATCAGAGTGCAAGCATCCAGAAAAAAAAAAAAGACTCTTCCAAGATAGACACAGGTATGACATGCTCTCACCTGGTGAACATCCCTTCTGTAGCCAGAATCATTGTTGCTTCCTCCAATTACATAAAGCTTTCCTAGCAGTGCAGCCATCCCATGCCAAGCACGTCTCACTGGGCCATCTGCTAAAGCATCCCAACGGTCAGTCTTTGGGTCATAACATTGTAGCTCCTTCAAATAGTCTTCTCCTCTCCTCCCACAAGTAATATACATCTTCCCATCCAGTGCTGCTCCAGCATGTGCGTATACCTGTATCACCACATGGGAAAGCAAGAGGCTGAGGTCTGGATTTATGCATTTCTCACAGATTCAAAGTAGACACTAAGAGAGTGACATTCTTCACGAGTTACACAGATATCAACATCTGGAAGGATTTTCTTATAGACAATTCCTTTCTAGGTGATTATGCTGTAAGTGTGAGTTTCTGAATGAAATACACTAGAATTTCTAAAACTTCCAGAACGTCAGTGAGTTCTCATTCTTTATTGTTCCTTGATTAGAAGATCATTTGTACAATTACTTTTCTCTCTAGTCTACTTAGAAGCCTTTCAGTTGGAGATTATTCTTATACAAACAATGTTACCAAAACCGCAAGATAACCTACTTAGCACCCAACTGGGTCTTAAGGCTTTTTATATTCTCAGCATTTATTATTATATATTTATTATATAACACATTTATTATTTGTGACCTCATGCAAGCTGCTTATCCTCTTCTGCCTCTGCATCCTTTTTCTAAAATGGCAGTAATATTTATATCTTTAAGATGTTCCGAGATTCTCAATTGAGAGGCATTATGAAATCACAAATATTTTATACTGGCCACTTGACCCCAAAGATTTGAAAAGGTGTAGTGGATATCAGCACAGTTTCTTGAAAGGAAACTCAGGACTTTAGTTTTCTTCCCAAACCAACAGTCATCAAGTGGTTGTTTTTATCTTCTTCCTTTGCAACACTTCTAACCCAAAAATGGAAATGCTTGTCTTTTTTAGCAGTATTAGAACAAACTTTTCTACTCATAACCTCAATTCCCATGTCACTACACCACTTCCTGGTTCCTGGGGTCATAACTGCTGTTCTAGAAGGGTAATTGGTACTGATGACAAAAGATAGCCATTCACTCTCATATTTCAAATGAGTAATGGTCTTACGTTAGCCAACTGAGACACGATTCTGCATCGCATCAGCTATTGTCATTGGAACTTGTTACCCAATCTCAGTTCTGTGTGGAGGAACTAAGTAGTCTATAGAAACTCATGTACCTTCTTACTGAGGCATTATCTCTTCTGATCAGGAGTAAAGCATGTTGTCAGGACTGTAAATGAGAAGCTTGTACTACTGTGGCTCATAGTTTACCTGCCTAGGAGAAATGGGAACTTCCTGTTCAATTTTGTTCAATTTTGAATGGTTTTAAGGATTAACATGATAAAGGTACAGGGGAAAACCAAGCAATTAACCTCAAAATGGAATTTACATATAGTATTATTCTACTTTCTTGATATTCATTTATCCCATATAGAGAGGCTACTTTTTCCGATCTGAGTATCAGCAAATTAAAAGCTACACGTGAAAAAAAGCATCCAAGAAGATGAAATCAGGAATTGGGGAACTGTAGTACTGTGTGTGGCTAATGCACTCCTTACCTCCTTCTTCAAAGGTGTCACATATTCCCAAGTGTTGGTTTTAGGGTCATACCTCTCCACTTCCTTCAGGTCTTCATGGTAATCTCGGCCTGCGACAGCATATATATAGTTGTCCACAACACAGACACTGAGGTCAGCATGCTCTTGCTGTAGGGACTGGATCTGGAACCATTTGTTGTGTCGTGGGTCATACCTTATAAAAGAATGGGATCAAAGTAAGTTATTCGTACAGCCACAGAAACATTGCTGGAATACCAGACAGCACCACAGATATGGGTTACTGTACTGTCTTTGGTTGAAATTGAGCTCAGCTGTAAGTGGAGAGAAATTTGGCCTTGTCAGCATTTTATTATTAGCAAAGTTGTTTTATGCTATTTTTAGAAGATGTATTTTAGCTGATATAATCACACTATGAAAGCCTAGGTTTTCCATTATCTTATATGCTGCTGTCAGGTTATACATCAACATCTCTGCTTGGACAAAGCCATTCTACAAGGTAAAACAGTCTAAAAATAGCATAAAGACTGAATATGGATCTTCAAGGAGGCCAAGAAGGGCATAAATATGTGGTGGGTTCTTTGATTCTTTTCCCCAAATATCTGCTGCTCAAAGTGAACTTCATGATTCATTTTCAGATGAAAATATCTGTGGTCTGCAACTTTAAGTTACAGAGAAAACTGGTTGTGAAGAGAAACTATAAAATAAGGGCAACTTAGCTAATACTAGTAAAGACGACCACAATATAAAACCAAAAGGGTTTATATCTGGTTTTGCAATATAATGGGCATTAAGATCTAAAACTGATCCTTCCTGCTCTTTTCCCTGGCACAGAAGCATATAAGGGGACCCTGGAATGCTGCTACTGTGCACACAAATTCTTGATAATCAACCAGTAAAAGGATTTTATTTAAAAATCTTTTTTGTTAGGTAAATCACTTTTTATTGGGACCCAAACTCACACAGAAGACTTCTTGAAAATCCTAGTTCAAGAGCATCTAGACAGTCTAGGGGTCAAGGGAATCCTGGTTCATTATTGCTTCCCACACCTTTAATACTTGCCCCCTCCAACAACTGGAAAGGTAGCACATGTAATACTCTTGAATGAGTAGCAGTTTCTACCCCACAGGCTTGGCTTTGTCCCATAAGCAGTGCTGGAAGCTTCCTCTTACCATAAGGCTCTTTTCTTTATTTGTTTTCCTTCAGTGAGGTCCCTGCTTAGATCCTAATCGTCTGGCTGGCAAGCTCATAGACTGCACTACTGCCTTATTGACTCAGAGACAGGCAAAAGGGTGGTAATAAAAACAATAGCAGGATTATCTTTATCTTACCTCCAACACCTTGACTCTGCTCGAAAACCACTTACATTGTTGTCTCCACCAATTAAATATACAAAATTATTGAGAACAGCAATCCCTTGGTTGGACATTCTGGGGGCTAGTGCAGCTGTAAAATGCCTCCACTCTCCCAACAAGGGGTTCAGATACTTGGCTTGATCACTGAGGACAATGGATGGAGTAGAATGCATCCCTCCAAATCCCACTACACACTGGAACTCTGATCTCAGCTGTGTCTGGGAGCTCTGAAGCATTGGTTGAAGACATTCATTCTTGTGGTACATTAATGCATCTGCGACTGTATCTTTTAAAGGACATGGACTTAATTTGTCATGAAGCCATTGCAGGAACTGGGGTTCCATCAAAGGAAAACGAACTGTCTCAAGTAGCTTAAGGGGCTCCATCAAGGAGACCTGATCTGTCTTTAGTTGCTCTGGAGAATAATGATAAAAAAGTGCCCCTTCATAAACTTCAAACTCATAGTTAACCTCCAAACGGTTGCTGCTGAGAAGGGAGTAGACCTTCTGCAAGGGCAGCTGTCGGTACACTTCTGTCCTTGAGAAAGCTGCAAAGTTCTTCAAAATGTAGATGTCCAGTTGATCACTCAAATGTCTCAAGTCATAATGGTCTGCTAGTCTGTATACGTCGAGGATGTTATCTTCGTCCATCCAGGACATGAGGAAATCACAACAGAACTCAATGACTTTTGGAATCTGCAAGAGAGAGATATTTTTCATTTCCAGCACCACTTGCCTCACAATCAGGAGACAGAAACCTGGGATGACTGTAAGAAAGTTGTCCACAAGATGACTGCTGTCCTCACAGTCTGATCACCATGTTCACTTGTGCCCAATTAGAGAAAAAGAACAGCTCAACATAGATATGTAGATGAACAGAATATAGGTCTTATAGCCACCTTATACTGCAAGCTTGTAAGTTTGGCTTCAGGTGCAGCAGCAGTGTGTCTTCCCAAGACCCATGGGACACTGGACAGTCAGGCAGACAGTCGTGTCAATGGAAGGCATAAAGGACATGGTGAAAGCCAGGTTTACAGCCACTCTGTTCTTTCAGAGTGCTACAGACATACTCTATCAATGACTGTATCTGTAACAAATATCTCTGCGTCACTCAAGAACACAGGAAGCCTTTTGAAAGGAAAATTAGTATTTAGTGTTGTCTTCTGAATACAATTTGAGGTTGTGTCTGGCAGGAGGGACTACTGGCACATAAATAACTGTCTAATGGGCTAAGAGCCCCTCTGCTAATAAAGTGGTGCTAAGTGTGTAGAAACAAACCATAGCTAGTACCTAGAAAGTTTAGGATTTAGTACCAAAGACTTGTGCAGCAATTAGCTGCAGGGGAAATTGGAGAAAAAAAACCCTTGTCTTAAAGGCATGTGAACTATGCACTTAGTGCAGAAACCACAGTGGTAGGATTTCCTGTAGTGACAGGGTCAGGGGAGGTTATGTGCCTGTAGACTCAATCTGGGGAAGTTCTTGGCAGGCTTGAGCAGCACAGCAACTTCTGAGCAGCAAGTCCTGTCCTTTACCATAGACCAGAGTTGCTCCTTTCCAGGGAAGCTTTCATAAGCAGATCACTGTAAACAGTGCTGTATAAAACAGACCTCTAGATGAAATGGCAAAATTTTGCAAGTAATAAAACCATCAGCACAAATGAGATATGCATGCATATTCATTGTTCCTACCCTTCCATAGTTAGTTCCAGTGGATACAGCGTCCCAAAGAAATTCTTCTCATCAGACCCATACTCTTTTTTACCCCCTTAACCCTCCATCTAACCAAATACCCATGTTTTCTTTTTCTTTCATTGTTGCTTTTGCTTCTTGCTGCTTTTTTGTCACATCTCCCAGTACCTCACCTGAAGCTGGCAGGCTGCAGCTAAGGTTTCCTGTACAGTGTTCACACTGAGTTCCAGCTCAGAAGTGTAAATGAAGTTCAAGATTTTACACATTGCATTGTAGGAGATGCCATGAATATGAACTTCGTCTTGTTCCATCTCTCTCAGTCCTCCTGCAAACATTCCTCTGTAAAAAAGATAATGGCACATGCTGTGGCAGATCTGTGTTGAAGCTATATTCAGTTTACTTATGTTATTCTGGGAACATAAAAAACATTCAGAAAGACAAAAACCTACTCAAACACTTCTATGGGGTTACCTCTTCTGTAAGCCAAGGTCAGAAAGAGTACAGGCCTTTAGGACCTAAGAAGGCAATACTCTTCATTGTGCAGGAAAACAGTAGGTATGATTCACAGTTGAAGGACTTAAAAACAGACCCAGTACGTATGGATAGTCAGTGGGTTGAACCAGATACTCTGGGTGTCGGGAAGGAGGAAAAACAGGAACTTGGGACTGTAGGAATTCTTTCTAAACTAGAGCAGTTCTTCCTCCAGTTAGAAATTTGGCTGGATTACCTTGAGACTTATTTGTTCGCTCTATTAAAATAAAGCCAGTTCAGGAATTTGCTAGTCAAATTGACCAGGGAGTGCGTGATTTAATGGACAACGGGTCACGCTATAGGCATGTAACAGAGGAGTGACCCACTTCCAGTGTCTTTTTGTGTATTACAAAGTGATCACCACAGCGGACAAAGTCTTACAATGCTGAGAATATATTAAAAGTCACCCAGGGTGCATGTATGCAGAAGACACCTTTTTAGTCTCTTTATATACCTCCAAGTACCACAGGCAGTGAATTTAGTGGAGGTAAGCTCAATGCGTAGGAACAAGAGCTTAATTTATGTAGAGACATAACAGAGATGAACAAAGCCATACTTAGCATTTTGAAACACATCCAGCTCCATCTTACAGGTCTAATTTTATATCCAGAAGCAGTGTGCCAAGACAGAAGATTTGGATGTTGCAGGTTTGAGTAACATTCAGACACATGCTTGTTACTGCTGTACTGAAGTGTACCTGAAATAGTCACAGGATGCAGCTAGAAGTATGCGATGAGCCTCAATAGGTTTCTCTTCCACTACCAGAACTACATCGAAGAGGATGCTGCTGTCTCGGAGAGATACCAAGCCACTGAGCAAGGCCTGAGAGTGCTCTGCACTGCGGTATGTGTTGCTGGTGCGCTGCTGAAGGGAGGGCTCAAGTTGAGCTTTGTGTGGCTGAGTCAGCTCCTGATCCTCCGCCATCCCAGCTGTAGCAGAATGAAATCTGTGAGACAACAGAATCAGCAAAGGTTTGTACCTTTTGCTTCATGAATGATCCTCTGACCCCTGTCTGTCACAGTTAATAAATCAAACCAACTCTTCAGTCAATGGAGAGACAGTTCTACCCTGAAAAAAATATTCTGAATGATGATACTGGAAACAGACAGGTGTATATCAGCACGCCCAACTGGCAGAACGTGGTTTTTCAAGCAAGTATTCTGACTCTTGGTTTTCCAGTCTAAGAGTATGTAGGGATATTCTTTTTCTTAGCAAGAGTTTTATTTCCCAACCCATTATCTGAACCTAGTTCCCTATGCATTTCTGCATAATTTATAACAAAGAACAAAACTGATATTTTTGCCAAATTCCAAGTTGCCTAATATCCTCTGATAACTGTGCTGCAACATACACTGCACCTTCACTCTTTCTGTTGGTATTTTACCCCAGAATCTGAAAGCTTTCCTCTCTCCTTGTCTCATTTTTCATTTTCCTTAGCTGAGCATGTTTTCATCTATCATTCTATAAAATTCTAGATGAAACTGTAGCCTTCAAAGTGAGTTTACTGTGACAACTTCAAGCTGGCATGCACAACTGCTTTTCACTTAAGTGCAGAGAGAGCGTATTTCCTCCAGCGCAGGCCTTGTAGAGAGCTATCCTGTACCACCTTCTAGGGCTGCCACTGACATTGCAGAAAGGCATACGGGGAAACACCTGTAAAAATCTAGCTGGAAGTGATTGTGTTTCATGTCTATGGTTAAGCTCTCCAAATCTCATGAGTCCTCTTCTACCATCCTGTCTTTGAAAAATATCAGAAGTTGTAGCATTTCGAGCTCATAGACTTTATCCAGTTGTTGGAGTGCATTGAAAAAACCACCACATTAGCAAAAGGAAACAGCTGATATGGCTGCTTAAGACACAGTTACGTGGCCTGGGAAAAAGCTTAGTGGCACAAGCAGTAGTCACAAGGGGTTATCAGCAGTCAGAGAAGCAAAAGCAGAACAAACCCAGCAGATCCAAACAAAGAATAAAGAAAAGGAATCACTGTTTAGTTGTTCCAGCCATAGACAGTGAATGCAGCATTAGAAATCTCTCAATGTACTGCAAGATATTCTGTGTATGGTCAGTGAGGAAGGAGCTATCTGGATACCACCAAGACATGTGAAAATGTTTATTGTTCTGCATGAGGGAAGTTACCATACACTCTCCAAGACACAAGGAATCTAGGTGGCATTGCATGGTAAATGATATGGAAAAAAAACCACACTGAAAAAACATATTAATGGTTGTCTTCTCTTTGCCAGAAAAACCAAGACAACCAGCTCAGAAGAGAAGCTCTGATGAGACAGCCTTCTGGTATGCACATTCAAGTCAATTACATGAAGGGAACTATCCATCGTCAGCTAAAGAGATGAGTAATGGATTATTTTTCCTGACAGGTAGATGCTTTCCTAGAAATAAGATGACTACTTTTGAAGCAGACAAAACATTACTGTATCATTTGATTTGCTCCTGGGGAATACAAAAAGTGATTGATTGAGGCAAGGGAGATAATATAGTAAGAAAGACAAGAGAAGTGTTACTAGAAATTTCCCATTTCACTAGAAGGGAATAAATGTACCAAAACCAAAGTAGGGTGAGATATGGTCTAAATGAGGAACAGATTCAGACTTAATGTGGTTAATGCCCTAAAAAGGTTTCATCTTTTCAGCTACTTAGACAACTATATGAAAAAAAAAGTCTCTATGAAAAGTACAATCATTGCATGAAAAAGCAGAAGTGCATGTGATCAATGAACTATTTTCTGGATTAAAAGATTTTTGCTGCGTAGGGGAAACAGCATGACCTTTGATACAATCCTATAGCGTGTCGTATCACGGAGCCAGTGGTGGAGGAGAGGCTAGTGAGAAATAGGTGAAATATATTAAACTACACAAGTCATTAAACCCTTGTAACAAGTGTTAGCAAAGAACTGTATTGTAGGAGAAATGGCTTCCTGAGAGAGAGATACATGCAGAGTGGTTTGGGAAACCTGCATAATCATGCCAGGCCTTTATTTAAATCTACCTTTAATTAACATAACTGTAGTCAGTTAGTATTCAGAGTACATTCTGTATCCAAATAACCTTAAAAAGGAACAGAAAAGGAGTGAAGCTTTCAGCAAGTAAAGCTCTAAAAGGGATCCTATCTTAAAATATGGTAGCTGGAACCAGGAAGATCAAATAGTACTATGAAAGAGAGTAAATTAAAAAAACACAAACCTTAGAAATAATTCAGGGATTCTGAAGTCTGTATGAACATTTGTATCTACAGAGCTTTCAGTGACAAATGGGGCTGTCTTGGAGATCTGCAGGGAGCTTATCTCACTGCTCATTCTACTAGATATGGACTTGAATTAATTTGCCAATGGTTAGCAACAGCTGAACCAGCCAGCCCTTCCAGCAGACCTGTGGTAAGCCCCGTGTGGTCACACATAGATGCTGGGAGTGCAGAGGAACCATTCTCCACAGCTGATTTTTGGCTAGTCAACAATAGAGCATAGTCAATGCTCTATTTTAAGAATTTTTGCAGTCCTTACTTCTTGTTCTCAACTTTGGCCCCTGGATTGTGTCATGGTTTATCACTAGTGCTCTTTACTGTCCTCAGGGTTGTCACTCAGGCATGTACATGAACACCAACACAAGTGCTGTCTTGTGTGTTCAGAGCACAGAGCCACTATGATACAGAAAGTCACCACTCTCTATAGTTAACCCGTGAGTATTTTGCCATCTGCAGCCATTTGCTGTCAAGCAGTTAGCTGTAGGTTGAATACTAGTGCTGCTGTGGAAAAATGGTAGAAAACTACTGAGCAGGTACAGTGTACATGGGCTGAAGCTTGCCAGCATTTATAAGCTCTTTTTGTACCCAGATACATCAAGTTTTTCAATAACACTGGCTACCCAGAGAACCTTTTTGAGCCAAAAGCCAGGGAAAGTCTCTTAACTCACACCTAGGTAGTCTTAAGAGCTGGTAGACAAGTCTTTCTTTAAGACAGGGAAGGCTTGTGGGGGGTGAGCAGCGAGATTCACTTAGCTGATTACTGTGTGCCCTCAGCTTTGTAATAGCTGTACAAGGAGCAGCTGGGGTTGAGTGGGTAGGAAGTTACAAAGAGTGGTTGTTGAAGTAGGGTTAGGGGAGTTGTGTTGTGGGCTTCTTGGGGAAAAAAAGTGTGGCAGTTTTGGCACTGAAGTTTCCTGGATTAAATGCAGAATGCTTGGTGAGTTGACAGGTTAGTGTATTTCTCTAAATATTGTTCTACATGCTGATTACAAATTTGCTGGGGAAGGAGACTGATCTTCACAAAGCACCTTGCTTCTCAGGCTGTGTCATCTAGTTATGACCTTTCTCCTGTGTGCTTTGTGCCTTTTTGACTGTCTGGTACTCCAAACAGTGAAGTGTGCTATTTTATGTGTGGTGTACCAGCTAGGGGTGTGGGGGGAAATGGCTGTTAAGGTACCTATGAACTGTTATGTTGCAGAATGGCTGCGGGAGCAGGGCCATGGATCCATGGAAGCATTGTACAAGCAATCCTCTTGTTAGCCTAAGTGTTTAGCATAAGTAGGATTTTAGCCACAGTAGGCCTCAGTGAGAACTGCAAGTTACGCTGACAAGGAAGAAGAGCCAAGGTCACACAGACCCTGCGAGAATGATAAACAAGGAGAGAGGGAGAGTGTCCTTCTGGAATGTTGGAGAACCTTGAAGCAGAAACTGCAAGTAGGAGGTGTATGAACATGTAATCTTTAGAAGCCTAGCCAATTAGTATGTGACAAGTAGGCATAATTTACAATAAGTGTATAAATATCTGAGCTATCCGAATAAACGCTGGAGCTTGCTTTATCACTCATATTGAGTCGGCCGCATGTCTTCCCGGGCCCCTCCCGACACTGTTATGCCTTTTAAGTATTCATCAATCTTGAAAATATAAGGAACTTTATTGAATAACCTCTGCATATTTTTAGCTGAAAATAATTTAACTAATCTCCTCAAACTTGTATTTTGCTTAATCTTTATTGTCCTTAAAAAAGAAGAAAAACCTAAATGTAGTACAAGCAGCACAGCTCTGAACGGAGAGACCAGACAGGGCTTGTTCAGCTTCTTGCATTCTGTAGAAACCCTTCTGTTTACTGTTTTTCCTTTCTGAACACTCACAAACTTTGCTGGCTTTTAGGGCTTCAGACAGTATTTTCACAGACTGGCATACCTGTCCCTATAGATGAAGAAGCTGTAGGCAGGCCCTTGCCAGCTAATGTAAATGCACAGTCCCCTGAACCATGCAGCAAAGTTCCCTCTGTCCTCAGCCTCTCAACCAGAAGGGGCTTGGAGGATGATCTTGAGGCCTCTCTGTTCTCTTGCTTCCATTATTGAGAAACTTTAGCTGTGACTGAGCCCAGTTCCTAGAAATCTGAGTAATGCTCACACCCCCTCCCCTCCTCTTTTTCAAGTTTTTTGGTGCTTATCAGCTCTTAAGTCTTTGTTACAACCCCTTGAACCTGTAGAGAAAATCAGACTAGAAATTTTCTTATCTGGCTACACAAGGTACTTGAGACTGGTTATATGTGTTTCCATTTGTCTTTTAGAGGACATGGGTTAAGGTAGTGATTAATTTTAGGGTTTTACAATTGAGTGCCCAGTACATTAAAAGGAACGAGGCATAAGAGGTCAGTAATTGTATGTGCATTGCTATAGGCAATGCTAATTTAGGAAGGCATACATTGTTTAGTCACTTCACATCAAGGGGTTAAAACAACAAAACAAAACTAAGTCCCCCTAAACAGCAAAACCTTCAGAGGTACCTCGAAAGATATGACTGCTCTTTTTCAGCAGACTGAAATTTTCTGTATCCTGTACCTGCATTCCATTTAGGAAGTAGGGAGAAAGCAGCCATGCCTTGCAATGGAAAACATGGAGGAAGCATGAAGGGTATCTAGTATTTCCTTCTATTTCCTGTACTACATTCAAAGTTTATTGTGGTCTCTTGTAATAAACTATGGACAGAGTGGAAGTTACAGTGTCTCAGTGGCCTGTCAATAGCTCTCTGTGATTGTCTTGTATTCAACTTCCGTTGCCACAACATGCTTCTGCAGATTACTTGTATGAAAAAGTACAAGTCTTAGCCTGCATTCTGATTATTCAGTTGAAATAATTGCTTTTCTGTACATGAAAAGAGTTGCAATTAATTTTTTTTAAACAAAATACCCCCTCTGATCAATGACAAAATACTGGCTTCCACAGCCAAGGTATGTGGTTTATCCTTGAGGAACCCTCCTGGGACTGGGCACTGGGACAGGAGAAATGGACTGTGATTTGATCATTCAAACAGCAAAATAGCAAGAGACTAGTATGCTGGCTTGCTCTTGTGCTCACTGAAAATCCTCATCCTTTTAAGAACTCAGGGAACAGGAATGGAATAGATTAACTTCTCCTTTTCCCATTGTAGTTCAAGGCTTGGTACAACAGATGTGATGGAAGAGAATGCAGTGTCTGCCCTACCTGACCGTTTAAGTGCAGAGCAATTGTTATACCAAGGAGTTTGTGTGCTGCTCCAGTAAAGAACATTCTGGGGAGTGGGAATTCAGATGGCTCACAGCATACTCTTCTTGAGATTGAGAAGAGAGTCCTGCTTCCCTAAGAATACACCATGTTGTACCTGTGAGCACTTCCCAGCAGCCAGTTCACAGCATATGTCCCGAGTGCGTCCTGCTGCCATTATAGAAGTACTCAGCCTTTATTCCCTGGTGAGGTACGCTGTGCACTGACCCTGTGCTTTAAACATAGTGTAGATAATTTACAGTCCTGAAGGCTGTTATTGGTGTTGCCTGGTATGATACACATGTAGGCAAGCATTCACCCCTTTATGACTAGCATGTGTGTCATACAGTGATGGTTACTCGTGTATGGTGTGTGGGTGGGTTTGGGGTTTTCACAGTTATGCTGACAGCCTTGATTCTCTACTGTAGAGAAGTGGCTGGGTACAGGAAGGATTATCCAAGTTAGTTTCCATGGAAACTCAGACAATTTCGTGTTGAAGAGCTCATGGTTGTCAGTTACATCTCTACAAAGACGTGTTTTATGCAGATAGTGATATTTTCTTGTGCATCAGCTGTGCCCAAAATAAACCAGAGCTTGCTGGTGTCGGGTATCCAAATCTGTTTAGCTTACTGCCATAAGGACAGGTGGTTCAAGCTTTGTGGGAGTCTCGTGCTTTCTCAGAATTGTGGAATAATTTGTGTTGGAAAGAAACTTGGGAGGTTTCTAGTCCAATCTCCTGTTCAAGTCAGGGATATCTTCAAAATTGGATCAGATGCTGAGAGCCTTATCTAATCAAGCATAGAATCTCTGTCTTTGTCAATAATGGGAAAACTGAGTGCTTAACCATCAAAGTTGTTTTCTTTATCCTGTCTGGATGTCTTTTCCTGCAATTTCTGACACTTGCCTCTCATCCTTGGCACTGTGCACCACAAAAGAAGAGTTTTGGCTCAACATTTTCCTATATCCATTAGAGAGCTTAAAAACTGGTAACTGGTTCTCCCCTTAGCCTTTTCTTCTCTGTTCTGAACAAACCCAGCCTTCTGGCCTTACGTGCACTTGTGTCTCCTTGTATGTGCTCCTTCCCTGTATGCTGATCCTCCACTAACTCACAGGTTTTTCTTTCAGTGTGGAGCTCAAAGCTGGTCATGGTATTCAGGGTTTTTGGGCATGTAAGTGCTGAATAGAGTGGGAAATTATTATTTCCCATGACCCAGATTTCTTGCTAACACAGTCCAGTATGAAGCTGGCTCCCGTTGGGAGGAATTTTATTCAGTTGGGTGCATTATCAGGACCCTCAAGCTCTCTTCTTGCAAAGCTGCCTTCTAGCCAGGCTTGTCTCCAACCTGCTCTGATATAGGGACTTACTCTGACCCAGATGCACGTCTTGAGTTTTGCTATTGAAATTTACAGGGTTCCTCCTTACCCATTCCTAAAGCTTGCTCAGCTGAAGCTCTCTTCTCTTTCTTGCTGGCCATCTTCTTCGTAGCTTGTTTCTAACACAGAGCAACCAGTATGGCATGCCGACTGTGATCCAAATAGATTAGGCCCTTAAAAGTCTCTGTACACTGAAGGAAGTTTGAAATCTATGCCCTAAGGCTTCCCACGCTTTCACCTCTCCCTAGGGAGTAACAAGAATTAGGTTCTAAACCAGTCTTCAGCTGAAAGCCTGACAAGAAGACAAGGTACGAGAGTAGAGCAAAATGCTAGTTTTGCTGACTCTCAGGGGTGGCAAATGCAAATGGGCAGAACCTGGCTACACACCAGAATTTTAGCAGGGCAGAGGGCATGCAAACAAACAGATCAACTAGCTGGGGAGCGTGCAGAAGCGGGAGGCAGCTGGGTGCCTGCCAAAATAGTTCAGAAAACAGATGTGATGCCACAAACAATGTAAATTGGAAAGCAAAACTATTGTTCGTGCTAACTGGAGTGCAAATATTGGAATAATTCACTAACTATATCATAATTTGTAGTGGCCCCCTGCAAGACTGTTTGCTACACGGGAGGTAATTGAGTACTCCATTAGGTGCAGACAAGACTCAAGCCAGTTTCACAGAATTGTAAGGGTTGGGAGGGACCTTTGGAGATCAGTGCCCTTTGAAGAAAAAAAGGGAAGAGAAGAGGGGTGAAGGAAAAACAGAAGCATTGCTCAGCAGTGCTAATTTCAGAATGACCCCTCTATGCATTCACAACTGTGCAAAAATAAATAAATAAAATAGTAACACCTTCTTCCTGAAATACCACTTCACTTTAGGAACCTCCTACAAACAGAAGAAACAACCCAAGAGCTCCTTTTGATCAAGGTCCCCACAGAGAGAAAGAAACAAAGACATCTGGTAGCCTTTTTCAGAATAGGAACAAAACCACTATTTAAAATTAAACTTCTACAGGATCGAGCTCTCTAAGTAATACCGACACCAAAATAGACATTTTATAAATTAGCCACTAGTAACTGTTCTATACATCTAGAAGTGCAGCTCGTTAGCAAGACTTGAACCTGCTTTGTTAAACTGGGTAAACCACTTTGAACTTTTAATAGTCTCAAACGCAAGGAGAACAAAACATTAGAAAGTAATTACTTCTGTACCAAATAATATAATAATTAAGTGACCTGGAAGAGAGCAAACGGCTCTTCCAGCACGTTTTGACTCCCATTTCTGTATCAAACATGAACTCATCCGTATCGTCCGCCCCGTCAATTTCATTCCTGAAGGGATCTGCGGGGCTCATGTCGCCGTCCCCACCACTGACAGATTTCCCTATCGGGGGGGCGTAACGAGCAGCGTCCCCTGCAGGGGCTGGGCTGCCTGGAACCGCACACGGTTACAAGAGGCAGCAGGCTCCGGGCTCGCCCCGGGACGGATCAGGGGGAGCCGGGGCCAGCACTTGCGCTTTTACCTTCCCGTCCCCTGCCGAAAACGCCTTTGCAGGCCCCGAGACCCAGCACCGCCCCGACCCCCGTGCGGGCAGCCCCGGCCCGGCAGCTTTTGGCAGGGATGGGGTCTTTCCCAAGGTCTGAGGGGCTCGGTGCAAGAAACGGGGCCTTGGCCCGCAAACCCTGCTCCGGTGCCCGCAGACCCGTTCTGGCCGTTGCAGCTGGCAGCCCCTCGCCCGTCCACCCTCCCGCCCCCCCGCCCCCGGGCAACGGCCGGCCGCGCA
>VXBW01003046.1:555388-578508 GCA_013400375.1 Thinocorus orbignyianus
GTTGGCCTCGGCGCCGGGACTCCATTTCCCTCCAGCCCTCAGCGCGCCGGAAGCGGGTGCGCGGCGCTTGTGGGGCGGCGGTGGCGGCGGAGAGGCAGGTGGTGGTGGCGGCGGCGGCGCCCACAGCGGAGGCAGGGATGGATGTGACCGGGCCTGAGACCGACTGGCGCAGCACCAACTTCCGGCAGAAGCTCGTCAGCCAGATGTGAGTGCAGGTGGCGGCCTCGGTGCTGAGTAGGCCGCAGGCGGGCCTCCGCCGCTGCCGGAGGTGTTCCAGAGGCTCCCGCTTTCTCCGGGGCCGCCCGCACCTGGGTGGCTCTGTCTCTTCCGTCTCCGCCCCTCTGCGCGTCCTTCCCTTGCTGCCCGAGTTCGTCCGTGGTCCCCGGTGTTTCCTCTCCCCCAGGTGCTTTTGCCTTGCTGGCGGGACGCGCTCAGACCCTGGGCCTGGGGTGGCCGGGCCGGTTCCTTGGCTTGGTTTCTCCCCGCCGCCTTCCCTTGCGCTTTCGTCCTCCCCTGGAGCACCGGTTTCTTGGCCCGCTTGACATCATCTGCTTTAGGGTCGTTTCTGCAGTGTCTGTAATGTTGCCAAGTTTAGCATATTTTGCTCTATGAAGAATACTGTTGCTGTCCTGCACCTGACTTTTTTGGGGGCAAAAATAACATTAAAAACTTTTTTATTATTATTTTGGGCAGGGATTTACTTTCTTCTAGAGCAACCATCACTGTAATTGGTATCTGTCTGATGTTAGGCTGTTAGAAAAAATAGTAGTTCAGCTTGTTGCCTTTTCAGTTGTTTGTGAAACAGTCACTTTAATTGAATGACTTTGCTGCTCTGCATGTTTTTTCTGTTTTATGGAAAGCCTCTTTACCATATGAAAGGTGGTTACTACAGGCGTGAAAGCGTGGTTCAATGCTTCTGAAGTAATGTTGAAATCTTTCTTTATGTATGCTTTAAAAGCTTGATCTTTTCTTATTGCTTATGAGAATCAATGTTTAAAAACAGACTGTCCTTTTTTAAAACAATGATATGTAAACAGTATGCTGTTTTGACTGCCTAGCTGTGGGCTTAAGGTACTATTTCAGAATTAAAGTGTACGGTATTCATTAAAGAGACAATTCTGTGCATCTGTCAAAGCCATGCAAACTTTCTTGTGCTCAGAACTGATGTTTTACTTTCTGTGGCTTCTCCAGAGTCATTCATCTTGTTAGACTAATCCCTTGCTTTTTCTTCTCCTCTTCTGCTCCTTCATCAAAACAAGCAAACAAAAGTGCCCTCGAATATTATGTAACTTCGAGGAAATAAATATCAGTAAGCAGATACAAACCGTAATACAATAAACATTTGGTTTTGGGTTTGCTTTAAAAACTGTAACTTGTTTTGTTTTGTTTTTTTTTTCCCCTGAGCTGGAAATAATACTGGTAAATGTTTCAATGGAAGCATACAGCAAGAGATAAAAAAAGTATCACTACTACTGACCAGTAAAATCTTTGAATTAATGCTGTATGAAGAGGTGACAGTAATTTGAACTTTCAATTCTTGTTGTGCAAAAGTAGAAATAAAACATCCTCAGTTTGTCTTTTACATACGTGCACGGATGCCTGTGTGCTTTTCGTTGCAGATGTATTGACACATTTTAAGATTGTGTCTACAAGTGATGTTTCTTCCTTGCATTCCTTCCAGTTTTATAGTATAAATCACATGTTTGTATTCACTATCTTGTTTAAAAAGCAGACAAGCTTGTTACTGGGATAAGTGTCCAATGACTACAGTGGGTTTTTTTTTTTTAGTGATTAACTTGTGCTAGGAATCTAAAAACAACTTGGCTTGGTTTCAGGTTGGTATGAAATAAAGCTAAACAGAAATAGTTTATAATAGATAAGTTTGTTGAATGAGAAACGGAAGCAATATATTGCCTAAAAAGACTGAAGCTCTGTATGCAACAAATTCCTATTTCTTTCCATAGGCTTCCAGTTTTACCATTAGTAAGATTTATGTAGTAGGTAAAAGAGGGAGGTAATTACAATAAATATCTGGTTAATCATCTGAAAGTTTTCTTAATTTGTGGGAAGATTGTTCCTAACAGTTATGGAAATACACTGTCTTATGTGTATGTATATCTTTCAGTTCATCGTGCAAATACGAAGTGATACTTGTCAAGACAAATATTAATGCTTGGTCTTAAAAGTTAGATATGGAATGATTCACATAACTCATCTTGAGTGCCTTGTTATAGCTTCTGGATACAAAATGCCTCTCTATTTCACACTTGTATTTCCTTTACAACACTGAATTTAAGTTTTGAAGTTTTTTTATGTTTGGTTAGTTTTTAAAGAGTGACATTATGTGGATGAGCATTTCAGGGATGCTGTGTGGAATAAGTATCCTAGTGAATGTGTCAGTTGTCAGTGTATATGACTTGGTTATCATCATTTGAGACCATACTGCATTTGGTGACCTAAGAAGCCCCCTTCAGTGTAGCCTCTTGTGTGACTGCAGGTCCAAGCAGGACTTTGATACTATTCCTAGAGGAGCTCAGATGACTGAGATCAGCTTTGGCTTGTCCTAGGTTGTTCCAGCAGGCAGTGATGATGTAGGAGTGTGACTATATACTTGCACTTACCTTTATTCTGACCCTTATAGGGAGTGGATACACGTTGGTACCTTGGCAGTCTCCTTTCTAAAAGCCTTTCCTTAATATGTTTTTAAATGTTCATAGTGCCTAAAGGACAAATCTGAGCTGGATTGTGGTGGTAAACTCAGTACGCACCTGGGTACAGTTTCTGCCCTGAGCTACTTGTAGGCTGTGTTAAAAGGGAGTCATGTTGGATGAAGAAAAGGGATGTAACTTAAGTTGTGTGAATTAATAAATTTTGTGTTCAGTTTTTTGCCTGAAGTTTTGATATGTATATTTTCACGTAAGAGATGGTCCAGCTAGATGAGAAGAGCGCATGTGAGCAGAAATAAGGATGGGAATGTGAAGAGCTCATGAAAAGAGGTAGAGATGAATACTGAGGAAAAGCAGGCGGGAGATGAGTGGATCAGCTAAAGTTTTTTGAGAGGAGAAGGGAAGAGGGAAGATCATCTGCATTGCTGCTTTCCCTGACGCACTTTGTAACCATAAAACAGTCTTAATTTTATATTCCATCCCAGGTTGTCTGATGAGAATTTGGGCACAAAAGGCCGAGGAGGCAGATGTTTTTCCCTTCCTGGGACTGTAGAAAGCGAGGGATGAGTTTAGTAAGTGTTTACTTTGAGACAACTGTGAACTGAAGAAGCTTCTGCCTCTGTAGTACCTCTTCATTGCAAGTGTTTGGGTTGCAGTGACCCTGATCAAGAAATTTCTCAAAGTTAAAGATAACTCAGAAAAAAAGTGGTTATTTTAGGTCTTGATTGTTTTTCAGTACTGCTGATGGTGCAGCCACATAGACATAACTTTGTGTTACTTGGAAGGGACAGCTTCTTATGTATCACCTCTGCTGGAGGGTATCACTTGTGCTGGAGGATATGTTTGTGGAGCTATGAAGTGCTGATTCTGTGTGTAGAGGGAAGAGTTGAGGTTTGTTTTGTTTGGTTTTTTTTTTTTTTTGGTGGTTGTTCTGTTTTATTTTGTTTTTATCAGCGTGGAATTGGAAAGAAAGGTGATGCTAGAACAAGGCCTTAGGGAGACTGAGTGGTCCTTTGCTTCCCACCTCTCAGAAGGTGGGAAGAAGGTGAAGCTGAAGGTGCTGTTTTGGGGACCAAGGCCCTTCAGGCCTTTATGTGTTCTGTCAATCAAATGTGAATGAGTAATACAGATGACTCCTGTTTTGAATCATCTGCTGGTCTCTGTAGATATGTGAGTATTCCTGCAGTGAGGACTGCTATTGATGAAATTTGTTATGTCCGATCTGTAACTAGCAGAAACGTGTGGGACAGCATCACGTGCACAAAATCAAGTCATGAAGTCTTAATATATTTGTTGGTGTTTACTTGGAGGTTTTTAAACCTTGTAATATGGATAGATATGGCTAACAGCTTACCAGCAGACACCATACCATCCCCTTCCCTCCCATTGTTGTTTTAAGCAAGAACGGTTTCTTGAACTGTGTGTTATAGTCACCAAATAGGCTGTTTCATGAAAGAGCATTTTGTGATGCTTAATGTGGTGTTGGCCTGGGAATGTATTGACCTCTTACTTCTTTGGAACGTATTGACCTCTTACTTCTTTGGAACAACTGATTGGTGCTGTCATGGTGTGAACTGGATATGGAAGCTGGGATAGTTTTAAAGGCAAACATGTTTTACAAAGTTTTTTCAACTAAACCAGCTAGGCTGAGTGAGAGGTTGTGCATTGTTGGGCTGGAAACATGCTTCTTGGGAACAGGCGAGGAATTTCGGAAGTTTTAGGAATGGTCCCGAGTGCTTCATCTTGTGAAGGTGCAGTTTTGAATGTTCTGCATGGAATGAAAAAGGCAGTTTTAGCTCACAACTTATGATGTGTTTAGTAAGTGCAACATAGAAAGGACATAGACCTGTTGGAACAGGTCCAGCGCAGGGCCACCAAGATGATCAGAGGGATGGAGCACCTCTCCTATGAGGACAGGCTGAGAGAGCTAGTACTGTTCAGCCTTGAGAAGGCTCTGGGGAGACCTGATAGCAGCCTTTCAGTATCTGAAGGGAGCCTACAGGAGAGCTGGGGAGGGACTCTTTGTCAGAAAGTCTCGTGACAGGACGAGGGGTAATGGTTTTAAATTGGAAGAGGGGAGATTTAGATTAGATATTAGGAAGAAGTTCTTTACTGTGAGGGTGGTGAGGCACTGGAACAGGTTGCCCAGGGAAGTTGTTGATGCCCCATCCCTGGAAGTGTTTAAGGCCAGGCTGGATGGGGCTTTGAGCAACCTGCTCTAGGGAGAGGTATCCCTGCCCATGGCAGGGGGGCTGGAACTTGATGATCTGTAAGGTCCCTTCCAACTCTAACCATTCTATGATTCTGTGATTCTATATTGCAGATGAAGGTTGATATGGCTGGTACCATCTAATTTTCAGGGTTTTGTTGAGTTTGGTGTTCTGCAAGGGTATGATGTGTTATTTGGTATCTTTAACTCTATGCTAAAGCTATAATTTTTGTTTTAGTGACTTTCCCAGTCTTTTAACCTAAATATTTTTATGTTGATTGCAGATGAATCTGCCAACAAAGAACAAGTTGTGGTGTTATTTTTTTTTTTTTCTTCCTCCTAGTCTAAACCTCTATTGGAATGTTAGCAAATATGACATGGAGTTCTTGGAGTGGCATTATTGGTAATGCAGATGTAGGTATTAAAAAAATCACAGAATGATATGGGCTTGGAAGGGACTTCTGGAGATAATCTAGTCCAACTTCACTGCCAAAGCAGGTCCTCGGAGAGCAGGTTGCACAGGAACTTGTCCGGACGGGTGTGTTATAGAACACAAAATGTCTTTCATGTTCTATAACTTCAAAAGCAAATTACTGGTAGCTACATATAAAAGTAGATAACTTCTTTGCTGTGGATTTTTTTTTTTTAAGTTCTTGATACCACATTGATCACTGTATCGCAGGTACTTAGTGCTACCTGCATGTTAATTCCTTTGCTTCCCTCTGTGTAATCTTTTTCCTGTCTTCTGCCTGCTCAGTTCTTGATGCACTGCACATGAGAGTCATTGTCTTTGTATTGTGGGACTGAGAAGATAAGGAGGTATTCAGAGAGTAGAGTGGACTTAGGGGCAACCTTTCTGAAAGAGAAAACATTAAAAAAGGGAGGTGTCAATAAAGAATTGGATATAGCCTTTTTTTTTTTTTTTTTTTTCCCTCTGCAGCAGTGCTCCTCTATGAGCAGCTCACTTTGAAGCTTATTTGTGCCTGGATAAATAGTTATTCTGCCTCATGTTTGGATTCTGCTTCAGATTAAATAACCTTCATGAACAAACAGCATTATTTTATTTTTTTTCACATCTACCTGATCTCATGAGCAAGATACCATGAGAGAGCCTTAGAGCAGGTAGCCACATTCCGCTGTCTCATACTTGGCAGGCTATAGCAGGTTAGCTGTATGCTGCTAGGCTGGTAGTCTGCAAGGTAAGGGTGTGAGTTGTGGCAGCCTAAGCTCCAGCATTTTAAGGCTATAGCATCTGCTCTACTCATTTCTGTGACTATGCTACTGAGTTAGTTCAGGAAGCTGAACCAGTTTTCCTGTGCGTGGAAGCACCGTTCCTGCTGCATGGGTGGTGGTAGATGTCCAGGGGGAAGAAAACAGTAGTCCCTTTTCAAAGTGGCTGAAACTTTCAGGGATCACTATTAGTGTAGGGTAGCTGCTTGTGCAGTTGCGGTTAGAGAGAAATAAGTTGCTGAGATGTTAATTACAAGGTGAAAGTATTTCCTGGTAACCTGTTTGTGGAATTTAGACTGTAGCTACCAGGCTGCTTTAAAACAGAACAGGTTTTGCGCTAAAGCAAAATGCTTCCAAGATTGAGAATGCCCAGAGGATTTGAATAGGGCTGTTCACCTGACTGAACATTTTAGGACATCTTAATCTTGTTGCATGTTTCACAGTTGAATTGCTTGCTACTGCTTGATGTACTGAGAACGCCCCTTCTTGTCCACCCATGTCCTTAGTAATGTGGGGGTTTGTGTGGCATTTTTTCATTTTTGCCTTTTCATCTTGCACATTCGATATCCCATCCAGAGGGCAGATCTAGATCCAGTTTACTAGAGGTGTGATGGAGAAGGAACAGCAAGTTTCTGTGATTCTGGCTGGTAAATAGGCAAGAACGGTAAGGGAATTGAAAGCTTTTATTACCAAATCTGTTCTTTTTCTTACCCTCAATATTCCCTCAACAGGACCTTATTTTCATTTTATTGCTTTACCTGCTGCTTTCATGTTGGTTATCCCCTCTCTTGCTGCATCTTTGCACTTCTCTGCCCCTTATCAGTGCTTCCACTCATTTTTTTTTCACTCATTGCTCAAACCTCTCTATGCTGTCAGGCAATATTTTTTAAAGTTTTTCCATCTTAGGTTGAGAGGATTCTTTCAAAAATGCCTGAAACTAAGCAGGCCAAAGCCCGTTGTTTGCCAAACAGGGATTACATCAATCCTGTCATTCAGTTTTCCTCAAATGAACACATCCTGGTATTTTGTCAAAATCATATATCAGTTGGTAGAATGATGACTTGCTTAGCAGTTATTCTTGAATTTCTACGAAGAATATTTGTGTTGCTTTTTAGAAATTAGTTGGCTTTTTTCTCCATTATCTGAAGACATTTTAAAGGATGGCAATTTTAAGTAATGTATGTTGTGGTTGGGTGGGTTTTGTTCATTTGTTTTTAAATCTATAAATGAGAGAGAGGTAAAAAGCTGTTTTAGAGACCCTCCCAACTACAGAAGGTATTTTCCAATGTCCTCAATTAATGGTCTTGTTTTTTCCTCTTTTTTTTTTTTTTTTCCAGTGATGACGCTATGAGGAAGGCAGGTGTTGCCCATAATAAATCCAGCAAAGATATGGAGAGTCATGTGTTTATGAAGGCCAAAACAAGGGTAAAGTGTCTCTCTTTGTTCCCAGAAGTTACTGGAGTGTTAAAAAAAAATTTGGGACAACCCACGGAAACTACAAACTCAGTGCACTTAGTTAACTGTCTCTGGATAAGAGTACATAGTTATGCAAAACTTTTTTATTTGTGTGTGCTTCTTTTACCCTGCGGGGAAGTGAGGTTTTTTCTGTCCAATATATGCATCAAACTGGATTTCAGTCTAAGACAACTGCCGCACTTCATGCATATACGGCACCGCAGTTAACTCGTATCCAAAGACTTGCATGTAGTGAATTGCATAGGATTTCCTTTATGGTGTAGCACTGTTCCTTATGACCAGTGTGGTGGTCAGGAGAGACTGAGATAGCAATGAAAAGGCTGTCTCAGGAGTAAGACCAAGGGAAGTGGTCTCTGTGGAAGTTTAGTTATCGAGTATCATTATAGACTCTACCCAAATGCAAAATTCTTTCCTGGAGCCACGTTATAAGAGACTGGATACTGTTGCTGTCTCCAAATAAGCCATGTTTGAGATAAAACTTCTCTTGGTCAAATTTTGTAATGATGGTGTCAAAAATTTATGCCTGTTGATGGCATCCTTGCCAGTGAGTTGGGAGTTTCATGGGCAGGAAGGCTGTCTTAGCCCTGTGCAGTTTCTCTTATACGTTATGAATCACAGTAATAAAATGCAGCAAAGAATATTTGTCTTTTCACTTCTGATGTTTCTATCATTTGTTAGTCTTTAAAGTTGTTAACTTGTATTTGTAATACTAACTTAGCTTAGAAAAAGTTCTTGTAGTGTGAATGTGATATAGTTCAAGAACTAAAGTCTGTGTACCACGTAAGCAGGTTGTGTCCTTAAGAAAAACGGGGTTAGAGTGGATAAGAAGTAGAAAATGGATGAGTTGGTTTATAATTATGTTCACATATTGTGATCCTGGTTTTGTGACTGTCACAGAGACTTTTTCCAGTGAATTTTGTGGTTTCTTGGCCTTCTTTGACCTTTAACCAACCACAATGAACTGGCAGTAAAAATATTCTCACTCAATGAAGAGACTGTTCACTGCAAGTGAACTGCACTGAGGAGCCCACAGAAATTGTAAAATAAAATCTGTTCTGTTGAGGAAGACAGTGACAGGACGAGGGGCAATGAGCACCAGCTGGAACACAGGAAGTTCCATTCGAATACGAGGAAAAACTTCTTTAGGGTGAGCACAACAGAGCCCTGGAACAGGCTGACCAGGGGGGTTGTAGAGTCCCCTTCTCTGGAGACCTTCAAGACCTGCCTGGATGCAGTCCTGAGTGATGTGCCCTGGGCAGTCCTGCTTTAGCAGGGGAGTTGGACCAAATGATCTCTAGAGGTCCCTTCCAGCTCTGACAGTTCCATGATTCCGTGATAATACTGAAGAACAAAAAAAGTAATGGATGCAATGTTTTTATTTCCTTTGCTAAAATACTACTTTTTTCACCTTTAGGAGGAATACCTTTCTCTCGTGGCTAGACTTATTATCCATTTTCGAGATATTCGTAAGTAATTGTTTGAGCTTGGTTTTATTGTTGTTATCAGCAATGGGATTGTTCATCCCATCCTCCCAAAAAAAAGTAAATTTTAGGATTTGTGGGTGTGATTCTGCATGTGACAAGTTGCTTTAAAATATTTTTCCTGTAATATACATGCTTGATTTGAAAATACTGTTTCTTTCATACATCCATCTACGATTGAAAAGTCTTTGAGGAGTTATTTAAACTTACTGCTTTTCCCATCTTCCTAATTATTTTCCTGTATTAATTGTTCTTTCTTTGCAGACAATAAGAAATCTCAAGCCTCAGTCAGTGGTAAGAGCTCCTTTTTTTTTATTTTGTTTGTTTGTTTTTCCCCCTTCCCACCACTTCCTTTCTAACCAGAACAGCTTAGAAATCAGGGCTTTGGTGTACTAAGAATAAGAAGGCTGTGGATTCCCTAGCTGGAATATTAAACACTGCTGGAGGAGAGGAAAGGTGGCATGGTAGTCCTGGAGTTGCTCAGTGATGAGGATGACAGGCTTGGACAGTGTTCTGGATGAAATGCAGGAGACTTGTTCGCTTCCCTGTTTGTTCTTTGTTAGCTCGCAATACTAATATTCTTGAAAGAACAGGAGTGGTTGAAAATAACCTCCTGCTGAGCAGTCCAGGTTTTTCCTTGTTACCAGCTTTGAGTTGCTCATTGTGTTGCATCAGAGGGAGACGTGTTTGTGGGGCGTATGCACTCTGCCATTTGACTGAGGCCAAATCTGATAATGTCTTCTGCCTCTATTCCTCTA
The DNA here is from genome assembly GCA_013400375.1 of Thinocorus orbignyianus. Taxonomy (NCBI): domain Eukaryota; kingdom Metazoa; phylum Chordata; class Aves; order Ciconiiformes; family Thinocoridae; genus Thinocorus; species Thinocorus orbignyianus. The sequence continues at coordinate 565,209 of VXBW01003046.1, forward strand.
TTCCTGAAGCAGTGTATGTTAGGGACATAGTATGATCCTCTATTTTTATCCCCCTGTAGGCTAAATATGCAGTGTCTGTGACTGATTAACATCCAGCCTAGACCGTTGGAAATTAATTTGTAAATATTCTTAAGAGAGATGGGGTGTTGCATTCTGTGCCTGATTAACATTGCTTCTGTGCCCCGTGTTGTGTTTTGCTGCCTTGAATTGCTGCTCCCATGTTGACATCACTTTTCTGTGTGCCCAGGATTCAGATTATGACAATTGTCTTGAAAGACATTGAATTTGTTCACTGCATAATAAATATCCACTGTACTTCTCTGGTCTGAGCAGTGCTTCTTTATGTTGACCTCAGGAGGAAGAGGCTAATTGGATCCACAGCAGGACTCTCTTATTGGTTTTTGAGGTTATGAGCTATATATCCTCATGTAGTTTTGTTGGCAGATGGTTTTTACTTGCATATAAATTTAGAGGTGGCTAATAAGTTCCTTTTCTCTGGTGTATTTGGAACTTTTACAATCTGAAGCACTTTAAATAGTCTTCACTCTATTTACAGAGAGGGAAAGATGTGCTGGAAGCCTCTTGTGGTCTCACAGGCAGAACAGTGAATGTTAGATTCTCAGTTGGATCTAGTCATGGTCTGAAACCAGCAGATCAGAGAGTAGATGATGGAGAGCAGAGGATTTTGGGGAGGCAATTGCATGGCTGTCTGTGTATTGGTAACAATTTTCTTTCTAGATCCGATGAACGCCCTCCAGAATCTAACTGGAGGTCCCCCAGCAGGGGCACCTGGAATGGGCATGGCTTCCCGAGCTCAGGGAGCACCAATGAGTGGGATGAGTGGCCTTGGTCCAATGGGACAACAGATGAGTCTCCCAGGGCAGCAGCAACCTCCTGGAACATCAGCAATGGCCCCTCATGGTATGCCTGGTGTCTCTACAGCTACTCAGCCGAGTAAGTGTTCAATTTGCTTCAGCCACAGAAATTGTTAGATCAGCTTTTCAGTACATAAATCTCTTCCACAAGTAAGGGGTGCTGAATTAATTCTGCTGCTAATGTGCCTTATCCATTTGGGGAAGCGAAAGTATATGCTGCTAATGAAGAACACTAATGTACTTTATGGTTTATCTTAAATTATTATGAGTTATACTGGGTAACAGTCTCTCGCACTGTTCAGTTTTCATGTTTTAAGTACAGTCTGCTTTCTTTTTAGCCCAACTTCAGCTTCAGCAGATAGCTCAGCAGCAGCAGCAGCAGCAGCAACAATTCCAGCAGCAGCAGGTGGCTTTGCAGCAGCAGCAGTTCCAGGCCCAGCAGTCAGCCATGCAACAGCAGTTTCAGGTCCAGCAGCAGCAGGCAGCAGCAGCTGCAGCAGCCCAGCAGCAGCAGCAGCAACAGCAGCAGTTGCAAGCCGTCCAGCAGCAGCAACAGCACATGCTGAAACTGCAGATGCAGCAGCAGCAAAACCAACAGCAGGTGATGACAAACAACTACAATGGCAATTGAGGTGATCCGTGGTTGGTTACTTGTCAAGTGAGGCTTGGCTTACATGGAAGTACTTGGTATCAGGTCTACCAGTTACTAATGTGTTTCCACTTTAGGGTAGGACTTCAGTTTAGATTGGCAAGTTAATTGGCAATAATATACTACATGCCAGAGGAAAGGCTAAACAGGTATTTCATTGGTTTTGTCTGTCATAGCAATAGAGAATTAAAACCTTTGTCTCTTTAGGAACATCGGGATAGTCTGTCATATTGACAAGAACAGAGATGAGGGAAGGAACCAAAAGCCCTGGGATTACCCTAGAAATAGTGACTGTTTTGTCACTATTGTGTAAATTATACATTGCCACTTTAAAAACGTGTGCTGAGCGCATCATGTGTTTGTATCATCCTTAGGCACAAAAACAGAAGAGGAAACTTCAGCTGTCATGCTCTTGTGTGGTTTCTGGTAAATAGTGGTGCTGATGCAGATTGTTTACATTTGTAGAAGTGCTTCTGAGCCCATTTCTACAGGGGAAGCTGATGGACTTCATCTTTGCTTTTGAGAACTGTCTAAGTAGCAAGACAAGCTTGTAATACTGAAACCATGAGATATGTACTATGTAGAGTTGAGGTATATGAAAAGTGAGTGGATAAAAAGTTTGGACTTTCCCATTGGGCTTAAAACCTCAGGCTGATGTGTTAGGATTCTGTTTGCTCTTAGTTTGTGCTATAAAAAGAAGGCTGCTATTGTACTGCTTGAAGCCTTAGCATTCTGGCTTTTCCTGCTTTTCAGATTCAGCAGCAACAGCAGCAGCAGCAACTACAGCGAATTGCCCAAATGCAGCAGCTGCAGGCAGCACAGGCTATGCAGGCACAACAGCAGCAGCAACAGCAGCAGCAGCAGCAACAGCAACAAATACCACAACAACAGATACAGCAACAGCCACCTCAACAAGTAATGCAGCAGCAGATGCAACAGATGCAGCAGCAACAGCAGCAGCAACAGCAGCAGCAACAACAGCAGCAGGTTGCTCAGGCACAACAGTCGCAGCTTCCACCACAATCCCAGCCTCAACCCCAGCCCATGGTATCTCAGCCACAGGCAATCTCAGGACAAATTCCTAGTCAGGTTCTGCCTGTTACTCTTACGCCCCAGCAATTAAAAGCAATGCAGGTAAGGGCTAGTGACCAGTTTGCCATTGGTTCATTATGATCCTCTAGAGAAATAAAAGGAAAATCTTTAACTTTTGCTAATAATAAAGTAGGAAAAAATGCAGCTTATTAAGAGATCTGTAGTTAGTGTGTTATGAATATGGAGATTTTAAAGGTTTGTGTCTGGGCCTGCCAGTAGAGAACAGTTTTGTGTCAAAGAGTAGGACTTCTGGAAATCTGTGAAAACCAGTTATGAAGCTAATATTTAAAAATGATTTCCTGTCTTACTCTTGAATGGACAAATAAAAAAAGAAAAAGAAACAAACTGGTTAAAGGAAGACTCGCCTCATGATGTGTGCTGTTCTAGAACATGAGCAAGTGCTTTGGAGTGCCTGGTACATGTGACTAGAACCAGTGTTGGCTCTCTGGCATGCTGACTTTTCTTATGCTGCCATGTTTAGAGTTTTTGATCCAAGTTTAAGATACCAGTAGTCCATGCCTTGAAGAGAATGAGAACAAGACAATAGTTTTACTCTGTTCAACCTCTTACTGGGTTGTCCTCTTAACGGTGCAGCTTTAGGAACTGTTGCATTACAGTTTTTAATGTGCTGTTGAGCAAAAACTCAGATATAATCCCAAGACCTGCTTTTCTTTTGAGAATTCTGGAGAGGAGTGGAGTGTCAGCCACACTTGAGAAACTACTGACCCCACATGCATGAGCTGATATGCCCAGTGTGTTCCTACTAGCTGAACTTGGAGTAGTAAGATGTCATGTTCATCACACTGACAGTAATAATGAATGTATAAACATTTGAAATGTTGGTCATTGATAGGTTTTTAATACAGTGTGCTTAGGGGAAATCAACACGTGTGTGGTTAACTGCCAGAAGGTTGAAATATCTAACATTGTCATAGGGAGACCTAATAGTACAGCGAAGAAGTTGAAGAAGAAATCAAATTTTGGGTGCACGGTCTGTAGGAAGACTGTTCCAAATGCTAGAAACACGAAAACTTGCTTTCTTAAAGCTCAAAAAGTCTTTAAAAAGAGTATAAACGTGAGGCTGATCTTGTCTCCACACCCCTTTTGAGTGTAGCCAATGTAGTTGTAAAGGAAGTGTCATGTCCTAAGCAGGTACATATGTTTATTTGTTTATTCTTTTCTTACTCAAGGTAAGAGCTCAGCTGGTTCAGCAGCAGCAGGCAGCAGCAGCAGTGCAGGCAGCTCAGGCCCAAGCTGCTCAGATGGGAGCTTCAGGGCAGGTAAGGGCTCAGGAGCCTCTGTCACTAATTACAGGCCTGTAGCAAGTGCATGCTAGAGACTAGCATGGAGGTGGGTTTCTGGTCGCTTTCTGGTGAGGGGGTCTAACATTGGTCATCCCTTTTATAAAGGGTATATGGGCTTTTGTGCTGTTTCTCCTTTGTCTGGAGTCAGAGGCAGGATTTCGTTGACAACTTCTCTGTGCATGCTCTCTGTCCTGAGTAAGTGAGATTGTTGCCTGTGCTGACACAGGAATGCACAGTCAATAAGATGGCCTACTGTGGTCACACTACAGTCTGACTGTTGGTACCCAGAGTGTATCACCTCTTCTTTCATCAGATTTCCTTAGGTGACTGCTTTGTTGTGTAAACTGATTTCTGTACTGTGAATCTTTGCCTGCTGTCTTTACTCACATGTGGTTTACCTTCCATCTCCATGTATCGACCATTCAAAATACTATAGATAGCGAAATCTCTCTGGGCTCCCCTTTCATTCCTTTCATCTTTCATTCTTCTTCTGAGTGAAATGGGCAGTAGATATAGATTGCTCTTGTTCTGGGTGTGAATTGTGAAGAAAAAATGGCATGTGTCACAAGTGCAGAGTTACATTAAAAAAAGAAAAAAATAGTGCTGGGTGAAAGCTTAATGTCTAACACAGTTTTCTTACCCTCAATACACTTGTAGCCCCAGTGGTTGTTCCTTGATGTATGTCTGGTATGAAGGAGACGTGGGGGAAAAAAAATGGGAATGGCTTGAGCTGAACCTCTCATCCCATTTTCCACAAGAATATGAAATAGTCTTTCGTGGCTTACCTCTGTAATGTTTCATAGTGAGGCATTTTACAGACATGGGTAAGTACGATTATCACCCCTTTGTAGATGAAGAGACTGAAGCATACAGATGAAATGAGATTGAGTAGGAATAATTGCAGAGGGTTTTTTGTATAGCCAGACATTCCATGTCTGCATGCACCATTTCCCCATCAGCACCCAAGCAATGTTATAGATTCAGTGAGACATTTTACATGGACAGTGATAACAATTGGTTCTTCAACATGCGTTTCCCAGACCTGTATCAGGAATAGCACCTTGTACCATTGTTGTACATCTTTATTGGTTGTTTAAGCTCTATTTCTGTATTGTTCCTTTTGCTTGTGTTAATGTAACACAGGATGTGAAAGTTGAGCAGTGGTAAGTACAGTTGGTACAATACTGGCAGCAATGCAGAATTCTCTTTCTACAGTTGAAATGTGAATTAAAATTTCTGCTTATTTCTTAAATAATTTCCAGGTGGGAGCTGCAGGGACTTAGGCTCACTGGAAGGACACTGACTTTTTTTCTTTTTACTAACTGAATGGTGCTCTTTCAACTCCTAAGCAGATGGATTGTGCTTATCTAGAGTCGACTTAATTCTTGCCCTATTTAGTGAATTCATATGCCAGTGGCTTAACAGCACAGTGCATTAACAGCACAGTGCATTTGAAAAGTTTCAGGTGATAAGATGGTTGACAGTGGATTTTGTATTGCAGCTTTATTCAGACATACAGTAAACTCAGATATTGCTCATTATCTATCATGGATGGAGTTTAGAAAACTGCACATTCAGGCTTTACTCCATTTGTGTTCATGCCATTGCAATATGAGTCTACTAAAATTAATTTAACACTGTGAAGTCCAGTGATTAAATGGGTTTCTTGTACTTGTGTAAATATTCTCTGAATATAATATTTAGTTTTAAGATGGTGGCTGTGTACAGTATGACAATGCAGCTTTGGTGTTGAGATTGTATATGAAATTTCTCTAATTTGCAAGAAGTTTCTTTTAGGAGTAGATTTCGCTTTGTATTTAGTACATTTTTCACTAGCAGCAGCATTTTTAATAAATCTGCCTTGATTTCTTCGTTTGGTTGAGGGAAACTTTTGTTATAAACAAACCCTATCCCAATCTTTGCTTGTTACATTTAAACTTAGTCTCTAGGGGCTTTCAAATGGGGAATTTTGGTTGATTGTGGCTGTGTTTTTCCTTTTCTGCAAAGTTTCTCTTCATCCTTCCTACATAAAAGTAAAAGCAATCCCAGGTTTAAACATGGATCCATGTGAGTTTCGAAGTTCTCTGAAGTCATAAAGACACCATGCAGGTCAATGTTCCCCTGCTTAGCTGCCTAGTCCTTGTGAGCATGTAACTCACGGGTGAAGCTGATAAATAAAGTAAGCAGCATCTTAGTGACTACAGGGTGCTACATAAGTGCTTGCAGCACCAGGAGAAAATCTGTAATGAACTGGAGCTAAGTATTAATAGAGTTTTAATCTCTGTTCTGCTGCAATTCCTTCTGGTACTCGGAATGCAGATTGGCTGTTGCTCTTCAAAAATCAGAGCTGCCTTTAGTGGAGTGACAGTGGCGCAAAACTTTCATATGCTCACAAGAAGCTCTGTGTTTTTTGAATTCTGAATCTTTGGATTTTATATGAAAGAAAATTAGAGGTTCAGGATTCTACATTCCACTTCATTATTATCAAATAATTGGTTCTGTATTTTACAGTGGGAGTAGACTGTCTTCCTCTGCTCATTCTCTGTTTTCATGGGGTAAATTTCTCAATTCTGTAAATTGAGATAAATCAGTTTTACTTGTGGAGGAGGATTTACCTTCAGTTTAAATCTTTTTCAAAAGTACTTGAACACTTCTGGTTGTCTTCTGTTTTTAGACTGAAAAAGCCCAACTCTTTCATTAATATATTGCTTTGCATAAAGGAAATGCAATCTTGGAAACCCCCTTTCCTGACTCCTTTGTCAAAGGGTCACAGGTTTCATAGATGTAAATCAGCTGGAGAAGAGGGAAAATGGACTACTTTTGTTAAGGCAGTAGAACTGGAGTCGTTTGATATATAAGCTTCCTTTCCGAAGCACACATTTCAAAATACAGAAAATCAAACCCAAAATTGTATGCTTGTGCATACATGTTTGATCAACCACAAAACAACAAATAGCTGAAAGCCTTTGAATTGGAGTTTGTCGTGCTGGTGTTCAGTGATTTGCCAGACACTTAGACTGTGAATTTGCTTCTAATTTCCTTGAACTCGGAGGAAAAAAAAAATAAATCTAACTCTTCACACTTTGGTGGTGTGGCATGAGAAAGAGGACCAAGATGGGACACGTGGGTCACCATAACATCCTTGGGATTTCACACACTCCAGAGATCCATGTGCATTCACGAGGGTCTAAGATGGGGTGATTGTGCCTGGAAGGATATGTTTTGTTTTGTTTTGTTTTTTCTAGCAATGTCCCCCCTCTTTTTTTTTTTTTTAATTCTTTTTCTTTTTTGTTAGGGTTGTGTTGCTTCACCAGCTCTCATGTTGATACTGTAGCTCTTCACTGCACTTTGTAGCATCCACCTGTGCTTTGTGCCAGTGCTGGGTTGTTGTGTTTGCTTGTGGTGGCTGTTGCATGCTGTGTGTGTACATGTGCATGTGTGTGTGATGTCTGAAGCACTCTCATTTGTTTCCCTTTTGAAATCCTGTCTCTGACCATCCCCCTTTGCCTGGATGGAAGGGGACTGCATTGCTCTGATGTTGTGAACTAACAGCTGTGCTGAATTTGACAGTTTTCTTTATCAGTTATTGCTTTCCTTTTTCAGTCTTGCTATGTTGTATTTAATTTTATTTATTTTTAACAATTGTAAGCACATGCATTCTCTGACTGTTTAGAGACATGTTGTTGGCTGCTTCAGTCTATTTGCATAGAACACTAAGCAAGAATGCCCCAAACCATGTACTGTAAGGAGACTTCGTTAGCTTGTAGGTAGTTAGGACCTGTGTAGGCTCTTTCATAATATGTATATTGGAAAAAAAGAGGTAGCCCAGAAAACTTTACTGTAGATCTTTGAAGTATCAAACAGAAGCTCTTTTACTGATTAGTGAATCTTCCAAAGTTACCCAAATACTACCTCAAAAACATGCTGTATTTGCTGTAAATACTCAGCATATATGGTTCAATATAAAATTTTAGGTAATGGAGAGCTATACAGATGTGTGTGATTAAATCTGTGTGGCTCATGCAGGCCAGTGGTTCTGAAAGGCACTTCTAGACACTGTGGAGTAGCGTAGTCCTAATACTGTTTTAAAATACAAATAGATTCTAATGTTTACCTTCATCATTTGTCCTAAGTGGTTGTACTTTAGGGTGTGTTCAATCTATATGTAGGGAGAATCAAATAGTGCATGAATAAGCTAGAGACAGAATGTGGACTCATAATATTTTAGAACAGCTTAATAACAGGAGTGGGTCTAAATGGTGGAAATTACAAGGATATATTTGACTTATTCTGTGAGTTATAAAAGGAAGGAAATAGCTTTTTCAAACCCAGAAGTCCTTTTTGTTGTCTTTGGCATAGTTACGCTGTCATAGGTTAGGTTGGTCTGAAATTTGCTCACTGTGGACCATTCTTACTGGCTGTTGCTTTGAACTGTCTCCCAAATTCTTTTGGAATGCACTATGCAGAAATATGCAAATACTGCTAAATTCTTTTGAGTCCACAGTGGGGGAATGCACATCAGAAACCTGTGACATTATATAGCTGCTTATATGGACCATTCTTGACAACAGTCATAGAATACTTATTTCCAAGAATTCTAGAAATTTAAGATATCAGGCAATATTTAGGAAGAGCCCTTTATGCAAATGATCATATAGTCAGCTCTTGACCCATGAATATGAATCCACACACCAGCTCTCTGGAGACACCTAGAATTCACTAGATGCTTTCTCAAAACAGAGAGAGTATAAAAAGGTGTTTGATTTATAAGCTAGTACATTAGCTTAACCTTTAGAGAAAAGCTCACTAACCTTCCCTTCATGCTCTCCCTCCCCCTAATTCCTGGAGGTTGCATGTGCTTCTCATCCTGCCAGTGCACTGCATTTCTTGTTTTGCGATTACTTTTGTCTGTTGTCCCTCTGTCCTCAAAGATGATCACCGCACCTATGGCCCGAGGTGGGATGCAAATAAGACCACGGTTCCCGCCTACCACCGCTGTGTCTGCTACACCGCCAAGCTCCATTCCTTTGGGCGGACAGCAAATGCCACAGGTATTTACTGAGTAAAAGCACATTGTGTCAGGAATTGTGCAAAGCGTTCAATATGTGATTGTATGGCACTTGCCTTCGAGCAAGAGGAAGTCGCTTTTTCATCAAACAACTGACTTGCTGGTGTTACTCAGGGTATTGGGCTGTTCAGGTTTCTTATGGATCCTTCTTCATTTTAAATAATAGGTTTTCTCAGACTGTGGGATATCAAATAAAGTAGTTTTAAGGTGACATAGTTCTTTATTATAACATTTAAGACATTCATAATTGATTCAAATCTCATGTTAGAACTCTGGTTTCTGTTTAGTCTTTCTCCGTATTCCACGCGTGTGCATTCACTAGTGTGTTGCAAGTCGGTACTGCAGTGCACCAGCTGAGTTGTGTCTGGGACCTTACTTACCGCGTGTTCATACTCTGCACAGGTGCTTCTTTTGTTAATAGTAAACTTGGCTCATCTCAGTTTGAGTAGCTTCTCGGGGTGATATCGGGCCAAGAAAAAAAGGAGCTGTTCTCTTCTTTCACGATTGTGTAGGAGGAGCTGCCAGAAGGATTCCACTCATATGTGCATGAGAGAAGAACCTGTGTAGGCAGCCTGGCACCTGCCTGGCTATTGCTGGGAGTTCCATGAGGTCAGAGTGCTGCATCTGCCTGGTGCAGGTCCACATCTGCCAAAGACATCACAGGCGTGCTTTGTAAGCAAAATGTGTCATTTGGGGGGAGCAGGAATGGGGAGAACGAGAATGAGATAGAATTGAGTTCTTACCATTATGTTCTACCAGTAAGACAAGACACTGTTCTGCCTGTTGAAGTTTGCTGAGCCTCATCTGATTGGTGTTGGTTTAAATACGTGTCATATTATGATGGTAGAATAGCTCTCAATTGCTTTTTTTCTGTCTGTTATTCATGAACCTCCTGTCTTTTTCTTCTAGATGCGGATTTTCAAATTTAATACCAGGTGCAGTTCTTAATACCAGTTCTAATACTGCTGCATTTTGTTCATGAGTTTAATGAAAGTTTCCACACTTTTTGCATTTTGTTGCCTTTGCAAGCTTGTTGTGGGGTCTTGGAATGTCTGCAACTCTGCTTCCTAGTGCTGCTGCAGCAAGCTTAATAGGCACAGCCTTTTCTTCTCAGGAGTTTGCTAAGGTAGATAGAGTGACCAGAAAGGTTCTGCACATCTAGGCAAAAACATCTGTTGTTTCTGGATGGTCATTTCAGTCCTGGTCGTTGTTTATATGTTAACTGAAATAAAACCAGGGCATAGCTGTTGAGTCAAAGAATTTACTTTGAGCCTTATTCGCTGTAGCAGTTTATATATACTGAGAGAATCATCTCCCCTATGAAGTATTTAGTGTTTAGTTTGATGATGAGACTTTCCAATAGATATTTAAGTACTAGATTGACTTATATTTGAGTCACAACAAAAGACCTCTAGTTTGAGCATTCAGTGCCATGGACTGATCTTTTAGTGCTGTCATGTCTGTGGTTATTGAGGAGCTTTGATTTTTGATTTGATGATGTAGAAGACAGAAGAAGTAAATAAATTTCTCTATGAACAAAATGATTGGAGTGGAAACAGCTCCAAAGCAGGTGGTAGGAAGAGTGAGTCATAGTTTAATGGTGATGGAAAGCATGTTTTTAAAGCCAGTCTGACATGCCATAGACTTGACAGTTCTGGATCAAGATGAATATCTAGTGCTTTATGCCAAAATATTGTTCAGGTTCTGGGTAGATGAGAAATTAGAAATGGTGTAATTTGCGCCTCTTAATGTCATAAAATACTTCAATGATATTGTCTGTTTGATATAACTACCTTGTCACAAGAGCCCTTGCAGCTGTTCACAAAAGGAGTAAACAAAAATATCTGTTGTTTCTGGATGGTCATTTCAATCCTGGTCGTTGTTTATATGTTAACTGAAATAAAACCAGGGCATAGCTGTTGAGTCAAAGANTATATTTACTACGGCATTGTATTCCACAATGTCTGGGTCTTTTGAATTGCCAGAGAATTAGAACTGACATTTTTTCTTAGCTGGAATTTTTTTGTGTGAGTTAACAAATGTGAACAGTAATCAATGTTACTGGCACTTTTTCAGCAACTAAGAGAAGTCTTGTATACAATATTTGGATTGACTCAAGAAACCTGCTGATGTTAAAATTTTAAAAGATTAGACTAATACTCCGCCTTTGCTCTAGCAATCAGATAATTATTGTGCTAATACCAGTCATTCTCCTGTATTTCTAGTGTCAAAACCTTCCAAGTTCTGTCCACAAATTTATCGCATCTGCAATAATATGACCTTCAAATTTATTGTTGGTGCAGAAATCCTCAGCAAACTGAAAATATAGGGGGGAGGAAAAAACAACTGCGTTAATATTAAGTCAAGCAAGGGATACTGACCTGCCTGGGAATATGGAAACCTGTAGCTGAACTTTTTTTGAGCTCTGCAGAATTTAGTTTTGTTGTGTAAAGCAGGGTAGTAGTAAGCTTGAAACCCAGCTTGCAATAAAGTAGGCGAGGCTGTGCTTACTGGCTTACCATTGAAAATGAAAGTACAGTAGTCTAAGTGCTTTCTAGTGTATTCATTTAAATTGAAAGTGTTTCTACTGTTCCTCATTATTACCCATCGCTTCCTTGCTGCAGTCTCCTTTGCTGTGCTGTTAGCTTCTGTATATTGTACACTCTTGCTACTGGGAGCTGAAAAACTCTTGCTAGCCTTATCTGCTCCGTTCCTTGCTTGAGACTCAGCAAACTGGAGGTAGGGCTCATAGCTAAGTTTATCTTCCAGTATGTTGTGCTCTGAATACTCAGAATAGCTTTCAATTAGTGGATATTAAGTGCAAACTTTGACCCTGCAAGCCTGTGTACCTTTTGGGCAAAACTTCAGAAAATGAGGGCTTACTGTCATGATCAGGTCACTGCAGAGTTGCAGAGTAAATTCATGTTGTGTGGGCTGTTACAGCTGTTCATGAATATACTTCTATAGGTACTGAAACTCATTCTTCAGTAAAAAAATGTGTACTTCAATTTCCTTATGTATGGTGAAGATGAAGGGTATACAAATGGTCAGTAACCATGGCTTAACTCTCGAGTTAAATGAGGAGCTAAATGACTTTAATATGACTTAAAGCTCCAGATGGAGGGGGTTTTTTTTGTCTTTTGGGTTTATTGGGTATTTTTGGGTTTTGTTTGTTTTGTTTTTNCGCTGTAGCAGTTTATATATACTGAGAGAATCATCTCCCCTATGAAGTATTTAGTGTTTAGTTTGATGATGAGACCTTCCAATAGATATTTAAGTACTAGATTGACTTATATTTGAGTCACAACAAAAGACCTCTAGTTTGAGCATTCAGTGCCATGGACTGATCTTTTAGTGCTGTCATGTCTGTGGTTATTGAGGAGCTTTGATTTTTGATTTGATGATGTAGAAGACAGAAGAAGTAAATAAATTTCTCTATGAACAAAATGATTGGAGTGGAAACAGCTCCAAAGCAGGTGGTAGGAAGAGTGAGTCATAGTTTAATGGTGATGGAAAGCATGTTTTTAAAGCCAGTCTGACATGCCATAGACTTGACAGTTCTGGATCAAGATGAATATCTAGTGCTTTATGCCAAAATATTGTTCAGGTTCTGGGTAGATGAGAAATTAGAAATGGTGTAATTTGCGCCTCTTAATGTCATAAAATACTTCAATGATATTGTCTGTTTGATATAACTACCTTGTCACAAGAGCCCTTGCAGCTGTTCACAAAAGGAGTAAACAAAAATATCTGTTGTTTCTGGATGGTCATTTCAGTCCTGGTCGTTGTTTATATGTTAACTGAAATAAAACCAGGGCATAGCTGTTGAGTCAAAGAATTTACTTTGAGCCTTATTTAATGTAGCAGTTTATATATACTAAGAGAATCATATATCTGTATGCATATATCATATAGATATATGCATGTAGCATATATCTGTTTTTTAATTACTCATCTAAGAGTCTGTTTCCTTGACTACAGTATTTTAGTAAAAAGAATTTCAGACTTGGGGATAGGTAGTTCAGAGTGTCTTTTCTCTTTAGAAAAGAATCTTGGTATTGCATTGGAGAATCTCTTTCAACAAAAGGACCAGATGTGTTATCAATACTGTGTGACTATTTATTACTACTTCACATGAAACAAATGACAGTCTGTCCTTTTTTATCACTAGGCTCAGTTGATTCTGCAGTGGGAATTTTTTTTTTTTGGTTGTAGTTTTTTTGCTATTAAGGTCTTTTCAATCAGAAGAATATATTTACTGTTATTATTTTATTATTTTATATAATGTATATATATATATTATATTATATTA